>JADLZK010011167.1:0-325724 GCA_015847255.1 Hyparrhenia diplandra | reverse complement strand
GTATACATAAAAACTATCAAAAACTTACTAACAGAGGTGGCATTACAAAGGATTCAACACGCCTTGTCCACCTACCATCTAACACCACACATGTTTCCACTAATAAAGGACATCTCTACAAATAACCGTGATCCTAAGCACAAGGCTTAAACTATGAATTACTACTTCCAATCAAGAAGCTATCAAGATCAAAAGCACTCAAGAGTTGCAAACCTAAAAGACAATAGAATGCTTATCTCAAATACAAGTTTATTACTAGATCTTAGAAGCAAAGCTCCCTCTCGTGGAAGAAATGTGATCCCATAGAATACAACAAAAAGCTGAAGGATCCTCGACAGCCTGAGCTTCTATATAACCCGCACTTTACTAGATCTCTATCTCTAATCTAGACTCAATTCTCAAACTAGTCTAATCTTGGAGGTAGATCCATACAAGGGATCCCTCTTTGATCCTCGGCTAATAGAGAATAATGAATTAGAGTTTTAGGATGCCTACTCGATCTTGGTCCTGCTTATAGTAGCGGCGTACGTGCTCGGTTTCAATGCAATCAACCTGACCTTCATCTTACTGCGGTAGATGTGTGGATTCATTAAGGCACGGAGGACTACACTAGGAAGCTCATAGGAAACCACCTCTCTTAGAGGTGCCTCGCAAGCATGCGCCCACGCCTAGGTCCCACATCATTTCAACGGAATGGTTCCTACTTTGTTTTGGTTTCTTCTAGCTGTCCTCTCTAGAACCTTCTACACAAGCCAGCTCTGTGAGATTTCTGATTCTCGAAGCTCAATATAGCAACAAACTCCTACAAATACAAGTGAGAAATCACTCAAAACTTGTGGAATTCATTAGAATCAAAACCCTACAATCTATGCGCTTCTTCATCCATTTTATACACTTCTGTTACAATAGTTGATGGTTATATATTGTCCTCAGTGAATGTCTACTCATCAACAATTGTGAAGTGTATCGAAAGTACTTAGTTTAGTCTCATGGAGAGGTTGGTGAGAGTTTTGAATTTCAAAGGGTGTTTTTGAAAAGTTCAAGTTGGAAATGACCTGTTGCTGTGATGTGACTAAGCTTACAATTTAGTCTTTGTTTTGAGCTAACAAAGTGATTAAAATTATTAGTATTTTACATATGATTTAGGGGCTAGTTATTCAATAGATATGAAACATATTATTATGCACTTATTAATCTCCATTAATGAGAGAGTGTGGACCGCTCTTTGGTTACAGCCGGTCGAACATCCTCATGCGGTGAGACGTCATGTATCACACCAAGAATGGCAGAGTTAGTCAGTAAAGCAAAATGAAACGTACGCTCGCGGTGCACTCTCAAGGCTATATATGCTTTTGCCTTCCTTCCTCGATTTTCACCTCAAATCACCGTCCCTCATGGTCTCCTCACTACACCGCGCGAACCATGGCCTCCCAAACCGCCATGCATATCGCCCAAGCCCTATGCGCGCCATAGTTCCTCAAACAAAGACTCCTCAAAAGCGCCATCGCATGGATCGGAAAGAAGCGCTCGTAAGCTGGAGAATACAGCACTATGCCACCTGGCCTACGACATAGCGCCCGTGAAAAGCCGGAAATTCGAAGCTTCCGCTGAAGCTAACAGAGGAAGAAATCATCGAGGACCTCAGAGTAAGTTATGATTTCGGGTGATCTCCCACTGAACATCCTCGCTTCTGAGACGTAGCCCATACACGTATGAAGCTAAACGTGAGTCCCCAATTCCTCAGTATTTAATTCTTCCTTTTATTGATTAGTTTTGTATTATAATATCTAGTATGTTAAATATTCGATTAGTTTAGTTGGTGCATTAAAAATCTTTAGTAGGTATGGGACTAGACTTCTGAGCATTTGGGCCGCTACATTGGCTCTCGGCCTGCTCTCCAGCCAAGCTCAATCTATGGTCGCTACTCATCGTGCATGGCACTTGTTTTAGTAGCTCGAGAAAAATGGTCTCGAATAGCCCAGACCGAGTATTATTTGTTAAAAAGCACCATAGGATCGACACACACACAACAACCCAGAGTCACCTATAGTGCTATGCGGCAACATGACATTTTGAAGTATGGACTACACATATATTTAGAGCATTAGTTTAACTATAATTGCACTACATTTTTGGTAACTCGCTTTTGTCCCCACCAAAATGGAATGAAATCCAAGATACCACGATCCAATGCACCCACTAACCTCATAACTTGGTAGGTCAAAGACTGCTGCTCATGCAACTACTAACTGATCTCTCTCGTGATAGTAAAGTATGCCTTTGTTCCATTCAAGTGCTTTCTAGTCATCATCAAGTTGATAAATCTCATTTCATACTTATAAGTCTGGCAACAATCAATATTGAATATCGCTATCTTGTGTAGAACTTATCTTTCCCCATCCCGATCTATCCTTTCTATGTTGAAGCTAATTTTGATATGAATCGTGTATGATCATATCTACTGTAGATCTCCTCCTAGATAGGAAAAGGTGGCTTAGGATGTCAAAATATTCAAGCTAAATGCATGAGTAGCTAAACTTGTCAAGGGATGCTATTTAAGTCCACAAACTTTTAAAAATGTATTTCTAGGTCCCTTAAACTTGTTTATGGGTGCATCACAATGGTCATATGGTCTATAGATGGACCTCGTGATGCACCATTTTCTTAACTTTATACCATTTTCACAGGTTTATAGGACAAAAAGTATGTTTTCAAAAGTTCATGGGCTTGTGTCACACCTTGACAAGTTCTCAGAGGCCAACTAAGGCATTTAACTATTTCTATATTGACAACTAATAGTGACCAATATTGTTATGCACATTGAAAATCTCATGGGTTCATTTTCTCTATAGTAATCAAAGTTTGTTCGACATATAAGTCAATATGTGTGTGTGCCCCTCTCACAACTCTAATAACTCAAAACATAAGGGTTAGTTTATCTTGTTTTGGGTGCATTTAAGCTTTTATGTTTGATAGTAGGTTCTTCATGCTGGGTTTGCTAAAATGAGTTCTTACAATGGAGAAAGAGGAAAAGATGTAGGGGGAGCTATGGTGCTCAAGATTTGTTCGCCATTATCCAATGGATTTCTCCATCCTCTACAAGATCCCATGCCCCACCTTAGTCTTCATAGGGCCATGTTGTCAGTGCCGCCGAACAAAATGTTGTGTGTTGAGAGCCCTTTGTGTTATTGTATTCGTGGTTGGATGGTGTGTGTGTGTGTAGGCAATCCGTCTAAGTGTCTATATCTCTTCACCTCCTTGAGCTTGATGAGTTAGCCCCTAAGATTGGCTTGCCATGCCTTGAGGCACTCATCCTTCTCCTAGAGGTAGATGATTGAATGAGTCGCAGTTAAGTCCAAGGGCGTGACCTGTTCCTGCTGGAATGATGTTCCCTTGGAGGTAGAAGCACTCGTGCCCCAGTATATATGTTAGTCTCATCGAGTCGTATCTCTTGTTAGGCCTTAAGAGTATCTCAAGGAAGGTTCACATCATGACATAAATCTTGGTGTCACCCAAGAAGCACAACACTCCAAGGCCTACATGACTAATGTACTTCTCAATTCAAGCTAAGACATTACTACAACATTCCGCACCACATACGAGGAGATCAGATGGCACACCGTAAGTGAGGGAGGTAGCACCTTTTGCCGGTGGTAATCTAATGATGGACGCCGGTCAAAGTGTAAAGCATAAAAGACAGAGTCGTTCACATAGTGGGTTTTGTGGACAACACCTCTAGGTTAGAGTGTAGGAGGCCCATTGGGGCGCAATGTTTTGCACCCACTTTCCTCATTGGAGGATCCCTCTCAGAAAGATAGAGCTTGCTCGATTAGTGATGTAGTCCTAACTCCCCGAGTCGAGAGCCGCGTCGAAGGCCCCAGCCAGCAGAGTGCTTTCTCATTATAGAATTGCACGCCGCCTCGGGTGACGTCTTGGCTCCTGCAGAGGAGACAAAGCTCGAGCCATTGTAGTGTAGTGATCGCATTACGATGCTTCTAACTAATGTGCCAACTATCATGAGTTCATTTATGCTAGTATTAATTTTTAGTTGTTCGTGTTGGTTGATGTGTGTGCCAATTAGCGGCTAGCACTCAAAAACACAAGGGATCATCCCCAGTTTGAGATCTAATCCGTATGTTCCCATGCTGGTGTTCTTCATGTTAGGAATGCTCTCACTCATGTTCTTGCTAAATGGAGAAAAGAGAGAGATGTGACGTAGGTGAGCGCTATGCTACTCTAGGGTTTGATCTATCGAAATCCGATGGATATATCCCTCTCAACCCCTCGTAGAGAAGCCTATGCCCTCACCCTATCTCTTAGACAATGAAGGGAGTACAAGCTGTTGCGTTGCTTGGAATTTCCCTAGGTGTCTTGCCTTAGCTGCTTCTCCCCTTCAGCATGCGCTGTGAGTCCTATGTCTCATATAAGCTTGGGCTACAATGTCCCAACTCTGCCCCCGATGTTCCTATCATTACCTCGCTCTTAGATGTTAAGTGTTGTTTTGGTCGTCATTGTGCCTCCGGTGTGCCTTCTTATGTCTTACTTGATACATCAGCATCTTCCCTCTTTGTATGGAGGTTGTCGTGTGGGCCTAGGATCTTCTTTCTACATAGCCGCATGACGATCCTTTTCTTTCATGGTGTACCGTCATGCCTTAGGGGTGACCCTATTCCAAGAGTGACCCACACCACCAATCGTGGTGGAGAGAAACAAAACACCGCCGCTATGTGTCTCTATTAGGCCCCGTGATGCCTAATAGATTCCGAAGGGATACCATACTGCTCAAAGTGTGAGCTCGACTTGAGCCAAGGCCATGAAACTATGAGGGTGCTTGTGGCTGGTCTAGGTTCCCTTGGTTCAGAACTCTTATGTCCGGGAGGAGCCCCTCGAGCTCACCAAGGAGGGATGGCTCGAATCGGGGACTTTAGCACCTCACCATTTCGGTCCCATAGTCATTAGGTCTTTTCTGTGAACGGGCCTTTCGAGGCCCACCAAGCCATGCGTTTTATGGCCTGGGATTACACACGACACAAGCATATGATGGGAGAAGCCCCTAAGACCTTGGCTAGTAGCAGAATAAGGAAATGGTTCAATCGCACGCCATGCCATCAATTTGAGGGTTTAATGTACCCCCTATGGTTGACTCTTGTCGCATAGTCACAAAGGTTACTGTTGATGCTACATTTAGTGAACACTAGAACATTGTCCTAAGTTGAATAGGCCATTATATGCTACCAACTTTATGGTGCTTTTGTATTGATCTTCTATATCTATTATGTAGCTTATCAAAAGTTCTTTTGACATAGATAATAAGTTATGGTCACTTATCAAAACTAAATCCTCCCACCGCTAGCTTTTAGAAACACATGATTGCGTATCCTCAACCATGACCCATGACCCGGATCGAACATGATTTGTGTAACTATGGGCATGTTGTAGTGGAATTGTTTATGCATCGAGTAGTTTAGCTGAAGTGCATATGGGCATTGATGTTGTGGAATTTGTTGATGCGTCATAGTTTCACATCAAGTCACCAACATATGATATATGTTCCACATTACGGGCTTGTAGAGACATGACTCTCTAGCATACCACTGCATCATCATTCAGCAAAAGCAGCAAATGTTGTGTCCCCAGCTATAGTGTGAAGAAAATACTGTACTTTGGAGTGAAGAGCACTCATATATTGGCTAGCCTAAAAATAAGCATTCATTTTCAATATCTTTTATTGAAACGCTTCTATCTCTTGTCATATCTTGTGGTTCAATCTCTAACTTATACAAGGGTTTGTTTTGTGTGGGATCTTTCTCAAATATGCTATCCATATTCCATATCAATCACATATTTTTTGGTTGAATAGTCCAAACATGGAGGTAGGGAAAAGTTGGAAAAAGTTGAAATGCATACATGCTTCACTTATTGGCAAAAATAGATGTCATGCTAAAAGCACTTGTTGGGTTTATTGATGAAAATTGAATATTTATCTATTTATTTGCAGTAAGCTGGTTCCCGTGAGCATCCCCTCGGTTGGTCCGACACTGCAGTCTTACCCGCATGGGTCAAAAGAAGAACTAGGCTTTAGTCCCGATGGTGCACTAGCGTGAGTGGCATTGACTCAGTGCTTTAATTGATCCTACTATATGTTGTGTTGTTTTCGCACAACCTCTATTTACTCTATCTCTACTATTTCCTTTATAATAAGTCGAAGCTGCCCTCGCTTCGTCACTCATGGATGGGAGAAGTGCAGAGGACACTAATGCAAACAAAAACGTAATCATCTAATAAATCAGGTGCGTTTCTATGGACCATGGGAGTTTATGAATTATTTTTCTATTAAGTAGCATGTAGTGTTAATTATCTTGCCACTCTCTATCTACTTTTTTCCTATGTATTCCTTTTATTCTTTTATTTTTCATCCATCTATACTAGTTTAGGGTTACAAATGAAAAATTGTCTACGCCCAAAAATAATAGAACATATCTTCCTTCTAAAAGTTAGGATTATTTGGAGCAAAATTATCATCTGGGCTTGATTGTTCCTAAAGTATAGGTTTCGTGTATGACATAAACTCTACTTTGTTAGACCTTACTTTTAGCTTCAAAAGAAGCCCTCCATGGCCATCTCCCTCCTTCCGCCAAAAAGCTACCAATGATTAAGTAAAAACCAAATGACTTGTAAGAAGCTTATCTAGGTGATTTTAGTGAATGTGTTTGGTCATCCTTGACACCACATAATTAGTAAGGAATGATAAGATGCATATCAAATAAAAATACAAGCCATGCAGCTAAAGGATGACCAAACACCGCTCTCACACCGTGAACATCAATATTTTATATTATGGTCATTCTCAGCGAACTAAGGAATAAGATCATGAATCACTGGATTAGCAATGATATTAGAGTGTGTTTTGTTTGTTTGGGTATTGAGTATCTATCATCTCCTTACCTCGCTTTTATGTTGGGCTTATGTTTGAATTGAAGGAGTTGATTCTCCACCATGTCATCACTTACATTCTAATAATCGCACACTTCGTCTCAAAAAGAAACAACTATATGCATAGATTAGCAAAAGTAGGTAAAAGATCATGTCACCCTCATTAAATTATTAAATCTTAATAGCTCATCAACTACCAAGAAGCCTAATTAAGTAGTGTTGTTTTTGGAGTATCCAATAATAGAGCAAAAGAGAGAGAGAGGTTGTCGTAAACATGTAACACGCTCACGAGATAGATTAATGTGAATTGGTGGACCACTCACCTCTAGAAATATTGATTCTTTCGAGACAAATCTTTTTGCTTAGAAATTGATTCTTTTAGACTCGAGGGAGTATAAGCATGAGAATGTTGTGATTCCAAAAGAAATTCATGATAAATAAACTTGTGATGATGCACCGCCTCGTCCTAAAGGTGAATAAAAACTAGGTATGAGTGTGGTGCCAGCTCATTGACACTACTTGGTATTAGATCATGAATCACCGCTGGATTAGCAATGATATTAGAGTGTGCTCTGTTGGGGGTGGAGTGGTCTGTCATTTTCTCTCACTCCTCACTTTTATGTTTGGTTTATGTTTGAATTAAAGGAGTCGATTCTCCACCATGCCATCCCTTTACATGCTACTAATAATCGGTATAAGCATACGAGAATGTCTAGATTCCAGAAAAGAAATTCATGCATAAAAGCTCAAACTCATGAATAAGATCATGAATCACTGTGGGATTAGCAATGTTAGAGCGTTCGCGTTTCCGTGGACTGGAGTGGTCTGTCATTTTCTTCTGACTCCTCACGTTTCTTATAGTTGGTTTATGTTTGAATTAAAGGAGTCGATTCCATCATGTCATCCCTATATATGCTACTAATCTTGTATAAGCATGAGAATGTTGTGATTCCAAAGAAAATTCATGGATAAATAAACTTGTGATGATGCACCACCTGATCCTAAAGGTGAATAAATACTAGTATGAGTGGTGTCAGCTCATTGACACTATTGGCCTTTCCCAATCGGGGAACAAAAGTTTTTCCTGTACTTTATGTTCAGCTCACTGAGGGTTGAGCGCTAAGAGCAAGGGAAATGCAGGCCAATAGTACCATGTGGCCTCACCTTAAAGGAACTTCAAGGTAAATGGAGCGCTACTGAGCATTTGAAGTCTCAACGCGTGAGTACTACCAGGCTAAAGGCTTCCTGCTCTGCTGCCCTGCTCTACCTCCTTTGACAGTTTTGCTCGGAAGAAAACACGCTATAGTTGCTTTTCTTTAACAACGTGCGCACGTTTAAACTGTGGCTTTCAGTGTTTTATCAGACGAATCGGTTGTTGCTCCTACAAGATGCTATTACACACTGCAGGGCTAACGTTCTAGTTAGTGTGGACTACTTGTGCTTTTTATAGTTTCCAACGGTCGTGCCGTGCCGACCTGTGCCGTGCCGGGCGAGGCACGCTGTGGCTCCCTAGCAGTCGGCGCCGCATCGCGCTGCCCGTGCTCAACCTCGAGCTCGTAGGCCCGGCCCCACGGCCAAATCGCGGTTGTGTCGCGGCCATGCCATGTCGTGCGCCCACGGCCGATGAAAAACACTCAAACATGATCATTTTTACACGATTTTCGAAAGATATTTGTACAATATTATACCAAGTGATATGTACAATAGCGACTGGCTTGTAGTCCAATGGTAGGACGGTCCGAGTGGGACGCTACCCACCGAGGTTCAAATCTCTGGTGCTCGCACCTTCTCTTGGGGATTTAGCATTGTACGTACTTTATGTTCATTTCCATCAAATTTGCTATCCCTCTTTCTCATATTTTGCACGAGCACTCCTATGGCTAACTAACAGCAGGTAATCTATGCATATGTGCGGGAGGATGCAGCGAACAGACAGAACCAGATCGAGTTGGTTCTTGTGAATATATCGGTGCTGTAAAATAAAGTAAATTCTGATATCATAGTTTCCATTTTCTCTGTTGCATTGTTCTCTTGGGTGATAAAAAAGAAGAAGAAGAAATCCGCGTTATTGTACACATTAGTTACTGTGAAAGTAATGCACATGCGGCCGGCAATGATATGATCCAAAATCAAGGATGATTATAGCCGTCGAAACCGAATCACTGTACCTAGCTGTTGCATTGCAATTGCAAGTGGTGTCACGTCCAGTCCTCGTAGACTCCCCGTGCCTAGCTGCTAGTGACCAGCGCGTAGCGATGAGCAGCAGCAACGGGTGGTAGCTAGCCCGCGCGGGAATGGAGGAAGCTGCAGCCTGCTTTCCCCATTTCTCCTTTTTTCCTCTTCGGGGGCGAACCTATCCATCTCCCCGCGTCGCTCAACTCGGCAACCGCACTCGGCCGACCATGCCGGTTTCAGCTCACGCCCTCCTGCACCACTCTGACGAGTCCATGTCGGGGCCGATCCGTGCTACCTCGACGGACGGACGCGGAGGCGAGCCGGGGCCGGGGCCTGGGCTGCCTGCTCGCGCCGGCTCGGCCACGATCGATTACGCGTCTCGCCGCTGCTCGTCTGCAAGTCGGTCACAAAACCCCCATCTTTTCCCCCTCCATCCGCCGGCCTGCGCTACGCCGAGTCGCCGATCCATCCATATCCACCGCAGTCCAGTCGCAGACGTCGCAGCTCAAAATTCCATCGCCACCTTGATCCAGCTGCAAACTGCAACCACGCTGCTAGCTGCTCGCTCGCTCGTCGTCCCACCTTTCCATCTCCTTTCCAACTGCAACGACGATGGCCATGCTGAGGGTGTGGGACAGCTGGGACATCGACCTCGACACGGCGGTCGACTTCGTGCTCTGGAGCCTGCCGCTGTTCCTCGTCGCCTGCCTCGTCGCCTGCCGCGTCATCACCGGAGGCCCGCTCGACCCCGTCGCCGACTTCGCCACGGCGGCCGCCGCCGCCGTCGCCATCGTCAATGTCGTCGCGCGCAGGCTCAAGCTCCGCTGCTTCTGGCGCCGCTAGCTACATCAGTTGGGTCGTCGAGGTGGCCGGCATGATCCGCCACTCCGCTAGCTCTAGTACTCCGTAGGGATGGAGCGTTTGCTGATCAGAGAGCTTCTCTTGCTGACTTATGTCTGTGGTCGGCTTTCGGTAATTGTAGCAGGTCCATGAATAACAAGAAAGGATTTGCTCTCGTGTTCGTCTCGACCACACCTTTGATTCTTGTTTCGATTTGTGCCTGGAACTGGATGCGTCGTGCGTACGTGCATTCAGCTTAATTTCCGGCCGGTCGAGGTTTCGGCGCTGGACTGGACCTCATCGGCGGCCGGCCGGCCGGCCGCCGAGTGGGAGGACGAAGCGCTTGCAGGCTTGCAGCTCGATCGGCATGGCATAGGTGTGTCTGTTCCTGCTGTCTTCGATGTCCTCCCTCCATGCCAGGCCAGGCCATCTTGGTGTCCTTGTCAAGCTCTCGCCGCGGGGCCTCGCCGCCGAGCACGAGCAGCGTACGTCAGGGCACCATGAAAACTTTTGCGGACCCGGCATTCCCCTCCATTCTTTCCGGTGGAAACTTTTGCGGTTTCCCCTCCATTCTTTCCGGTGAAAATTTTTGAGGGTGACATTTGTGGTGGTGTCATCTTCAGGTGGGCACAGTATACCAGAACGTCTGTCTCAAGTTCTCCAATCATTATCGTGCTCGAACTTGTTCTCGCTACACTAGTCTTGCAGCATCCTAGCTTCATTTGTCACAGCTTTTTTTTTGGTCCACACAAGAAAATCAGAGCCTTGTTCCTCGTAGATTCTACTTAAAAAGAAGATGAGGCTAACCACGTGTCTAACCGTATGTTACGCATGCCAAGTGGCAAACCTTATTTGCACGCGTACTTTCTTTATATCTTTCGCATCTTGCTTCTTCTCTTCTCCACCGTCGATATCACTATTGTGCGTGCCACCGGCAAACGTTATGTGCACGCTGCTTTCTTTATATCTTTCGCATCTTCCTCCTTGGCTTCTACACCGTCAATATCACTATTATGCTTGCCACTGGCACATGTTATCTGTATGTATACTTCCTTTATACTCCCCGTATCTTCCTCCATCTATCGCTTTCGTCGTCAATATCATTATACACCCTGCAGCTAGTACATGTTATCTGCACACGCAATTCCTTTACATCTCTTACATCTTTCTCTTCTTGTCGGCCCCACTTTGGTGATGTGCCCCTTCCTTTACATCTATTGCATCATGCTCTTTTTGTCATCCTACCATTGATATGCCCTTTCCTTACATCTCTTGCACCTTCCTCTTCCTCTCTTGCATCTACCTTTTCCTCTTTAGTCGTCATCATCCAACGAACTGTCCCACCGACCTAGCATATGGCACATTCTCACCACCCCCACCTAATCGATGTCTCATCCACCACCACTGTCGAACTTGTGATCTCCAAACAATCTCCTTTATATCTTGTAGCGATAGAAGGCCTGAGGTCCTAAACCCTATGCCAATAAGGTTCTTTATCTCTAGCATAGTTAAAGTGAGCCTTTTTAATTTATTCCTTGCTTTTTCATGCCCCTTACGTGTCGTGTTCGTGCTACTCATTCCATACGACTAGTGGTGTAAAAGTCTTTTGCATTAAAAGGGGCTTTGTTTATCATTAATCAAACAATTTGCTCCCTTAGTTTATTTTTTAACGGGCCGGATGAAAGATGGATGTCATGGATACAATGTGTATCCCCACCGCTGGCACCACATCTGCAAATATATATCCTTTTCTCGCTTCTTCCTCAGCCTCTCACATATGTTGTCACTCAACACCCTTAGGTCATGTGAAGTTCGCTCCCGTGCAAGCCCCTATCTCCCCACTCAACTCCGCAGCATGCCTACTGCCTAGCACTACAACTCCCGGCAAATCTCCTCCTCTAGCACCTTTTATATCAAGGAACATTGGCTCATTGCCACTAGCTTTGGTAGAGGCTGTGGCGCAGGAGGTGGCGTTAAGACACCAAAGCCCCCATTGCCCAACCATTGTCCTCCACTACTGCTAGGCGGTGCTCCCGCCATAGTTCACCTTGTTGTGGCTATGTCTTCCCTATTTGTCACCATCACTAGGTTGATGATTCGCCAAAAAGACCCCTTTTAAACCTAGAGGCTACATGCATGTGGCCTCCCAAAACACGAACCCTAACCTTACACATGTTGAGGAAGGCGCCATTGATTGGATGAAAATTTCAAGTGAGTGTATCAAAGGCTTTGAATCACTTTCGAGTGAGTTTTAGCTTTAATTTAGAAAAAATCAACTAATTAATTTCCCCATATCAAAAGAAACAATACCCTTTTCCACTAGGTTGAGTCTAACCCACCGTAGCCTTCTCCTAATATTTCACATTCTTCCCTTCTAAGCCCGAGCCCCTACCCATTAACATTTTTTAGCACTCTGCCAAGAATACTATGTGTTTCTCTCTCTCTTTATGACTTATATATACACTGTAAAGATGAAATTGCACCTTAGGAGTGTACTGATCTTCGCTTCCCAAAACCGAGCTTGGTGTGTCTCGCTTTCCAAACTTGAGCACTCATAGCGCAATGGCAAAGGCCATTGGTTGGGGGGCTCCCACCCAGGGTTCAAATCCTGGGTGCGACACATTATCCCGGATTTATTTCGGGATTTCCTGGCGCCGCGCATTAAGTGGTAGGCGACGTCCCCGCCG
The DNA here is from genome assembly GCA_015847255.1 of Hyparrhenia diplandra. Taxonomy (NCBI): domain Eukaryota; kingdom Viridiplantae; phylum Streptophyta; class Magnoliopsida; order Poales; family Poaceae; genus Hyparrhenia; species Hyparrhenia diplandra. Next base: position 313,089 of record JADLZK010011167.1, on the reverse strand, counting down.
ACAAAGAGGCGCCTGTGGTGACTTCGTGAACTTCAAGATTGCCGCTCGGGTCCTTCGAAGGTGCTCATAGGGGTAGGGTTTGGCGTGCGTGTGTTTATTGGGGTGAGTGTGCGTGCGTGTTGAAAATACGTCAAGCGTTGTCTTGTGTCAAAAAAAAAAAAAGTGCTTAACCCCTCTGTTCTAAAATGGCATAAACTTTCTTAGACTATGTTTGGATCCACTAACACATAATAGTTAGCTTGCTAGTTTACATCCAACATTAGCTAGCAAACTATTAGTTGGTTACTATGTATTGTTTGAATCCACCGGCTAAAAGGTAAATGTATTGTTGTTTTGTCTATAGTAAATTTCCTTTCTTTTTCAACTTATGTATTAGCCGGATTGGGATAGCCAAAAACAGAAACAGTTATTAGCTAAGTGTTCAACCAAACATTACAGAACCTATATTAGCTGGATCCTTTTTGAATCTATCTCACCTAACTTTTTTTTGACAATTACCTATTAGCATGCTGCGTCTAGAGGGACCTTTAATCTACTAAACTCCACGCGTTACCTAACCACGTCATCGCACACCAAACCCGCACAGTCAGCTAAGGTAGCAATGAAGACACGTCACAGGCACAGGAAAGCTTTTTTTTTGAATGGAAACAGGCACAGGAAAGCTAGCATTGCAAATAATTTTCAAGTTGCCCCGAAATTCTTTTTTAAAAAGCCCTGCAGGTGGGGCCAGCCCGTCAGCCACCCGTGGCAGCTGGGGCGCACCCACAGCATCGCACGTGTGAAGAACCGACCAGGCCACGTGCAGCTGTTCTAGCGATCCGAGGGAAGGCCGGAAGGGAAAGAACAGGGGAGGAGGGGGAGATCTCAGGCTTCGAGCTCTCTGCGTCTCTGCGCTGCGCTACAGGCCGAACCCCATCGCGTACAGGAGCAAGAGCAGCGAGTCGAAGCTGATCCGGCTGCAATCGCTCTCTCGGTAAGCAATCCTGCACTTTCTTTCTTCATTTTAGGTACTTCTTGATCTCTGGCTCATTCGTCCCCAACAATCGCGTTCGTTTGCGTGGGCTCCTGATTTCTTTCTCCGATGCTGAATCGCAAGCATGGTGCAGTTGGTGCTGTGTAGACTTGCGATTCGCGATTCTTCTCGAGTAATTGGGCTGCCATCTGCGCTTATTGGTCCCAATTCACAGCAAAATCTACGCATTGCGTGGGCTAGGAATTTGGAAGTAAGTACTCCCCGCTTTCAGTAATTCAAACGGTATTCTTGCAAGTTTGGAATTTAGATGCCTCTTTTATTCACATTTTTGTTTCGTATTGAGCATCCATTTGCCAGGATTGAGTACAGTTTGACGCATTTGCCGCCGAGCTTTCATTTCACTTTCACCCAAGATGAGTGGATCAGGTATGCGCAAATGGTTTTCTATGTAGCAACTAGCAACATCCTGGTGCTCACGGTAGAAAATTCTGTAGCAAAATCAACTCCCTGAGCAAACAACATGTTTGGGATAATGCACACACGATCAGCCAAAAAAAAACTGAAAGCTTTAAATGTTTTGTCATTTTTGCTACATGTATGGTTGCTCTCTGAAGCACTTATTTTCTCAAATTGAGGTTGCAGCAATCTCACTCTGCCCTCAGGTGTTGCTTTATGAACTCACATTCACCGTTGCCTCCCAGCTAACATGTCGAAGCTAAAGGAGTTGTTGCAAAGGAGTGAAAACCACATTTGCGCTGACTGTGGCGCGCCTGATCCCAAATGGGCGTAAGTATTTGTGTGAGCATGAATAGGTCGCCATGTGCTCAATTTCAGTTTGCTTGAACTTTCTCTGTCTTTTCACCTTTGGATATCAGTTGGCAAGCCATTTGTAAAAGACATATTAGCAGAATATATAGAGAATATAATAAATCATGCATGACCTTGCAATATAAATCCTGTCACCAAAAGAAACTTGCAATGTAAATCTGGAGAATCCTTTGTCTGCTCTCCATGCTTTTCTTTTGAACATAACCAGGTCCTTTAGTATGCCTCCTTTGCTTGCAACTTTTGTGACTGGAGCCATGCAAATAACTGAGTTTTATCCCTGCAGATCAGCTAATATTGGTGTATTCATTTGTGTAAAATGTTCTGGCGTCCACAGAAGTCTCGGTACAGATATTTCAAAGGTTTCTATAGTCACATTCTCAAAAGCAGAAATAATATTTGATGTTTCTTTCTTTATATTTCCCTTTCTTGGTTTTTGTTTGTTTTTATAGCTTATTATATTACTGTCTGCTAGCAATGATGACATTGTCTGCAGGCAGCAATACAACATGCAAAATATAACTGCTGTGTAGTCTACAGTATTACTCCATGGAAATTGTTAGATGTATATGTATTTTCCCTTTACTTGAACGGGTTTTCTGCTTTTGTGTACGCTTGTACATCTAGCCCTTTTGAACCTTGCAATACAGCAGTTTTGCCTGTAACAGAAATATCGTCACCATGAACCTAATCTTTATCTGGCACAGGTTCTGTCAGTGACACTGGACAAGTGGACTGACAGTGAAGTTGATTCAATGATAGAAGTTGGTGGGAATTCTCAGGCAAATGCAATATATGAGGCTTTTTTCTGCCAGAGGGCTACCAAAAGCCACATTCGGATTCTACCCAGGAAGAGCGAGAAAAAATTCATCAGGTTTGAGCTTATTTGAAAGGATATTCTTTTCAATGGACACAAGAAATTTCATTGAGCTCTTTGAAAATGTTGCTTAATGGTTTGCTTTGCAAACTTGATCTGCAGAAGGCATTTGATTCAAACATGAGATGCATATCATAGGTAGCTAACTATTTAAGCATGCATTCCCATTGTTTCAGGTCAAAATATGAACTCCAGGAATTTCTGAAGCCAAGTTTGCGGATTGTTTCTCATCAGCGTAGTGATTCTGGAAAACATGCAGGCAATGCTTCTCATTCCGATGTTTCCAAAAGTCAAGTAAGGCTGTCCCCCAACTGAAAATTTACTATCTGATTATACATTTATCTTCCAGTATTAAGATATAGTGATTTCTTTTTTTTTTCGTTTTGGCAGATTGGCATGATCGAGTTCATTGGAATATTAAATGTCAAGGTAATTGGAGGCACTAACCTAGCCATCAGGGATAGGTCAAGCAGTGACCCTTATGTCGTCCTGACACTTGGGCAGCAGGTAAATTTGGTTGTTTTGTTATAATCAGAAGAGTAAACAAATTCTTTGTTACCAAATTTCATCGTCCTTATTGATTGCAGAAAGCACAAACTTCAGTAATCAGTGGCAACCTAAATCCTGTCTGGAATGAAGAACTGAAGCTCTCTGTTCCTCAACACTATGGACCTTTGAAGCTGGTAATGAGCTATACACGATTACTATATCACATACAGTATGTTTGGGCTTTGAAACTGAATCAGATAATGACTACCAAATTTTGAGGGTTGCAATTGTTACTGAATCTGACATCACCAACTTATACAAACCCATTGTTTCCTTCTTCCACTCACACAACAATGCAAGCAGCAAGTGTTCGATCATGACATGGTGTCCAAGGATGACCTCATGGGCGAGGCAGAGATCGACCTGCAGACGATGATCAATGCCGCAGCAGCTTTTGGCGACCCAGAGCTGCTGGGCGACATTCAGATTGGCCGGTGGCTCAAGTCCGATGATAACGCTCTCGTCAGGGATAGCGCCGTGGTGGTCTCTGGTGGCAAGGTGAAGCAGGGGGGGCGCTCAAGCTGCAGCACACTGAGTCCGGCGAGCTGGAGTTGGAGATGGAGTGGATGCCGCTCAATGTGTAGATATCTACTGACAAGATGCAACTTTTACTCTTATGAAATTTTGAAATCAAAATTATATAATGCAAGTTTTACTCTGAAATTTTGAAATCAAAATTATCTGCCTATTGCCAGGTAATGGATGTTGTACAATGGATTTGTATTAATACCGCAAGAAATGTTGGGTAAAGATGGGTGTTAAACCATTTGAACCATTTTGTTTTGCTTGCTACAGCAAGCATATGCTGTGCTTGGCAGGCTCTGCACGTTCGTGTTCTCTGTCATACACGGTAATTCAAACGGAATTATTTTAAAAACAAAGTTTAATAGTATGCATTTGATGATAAATTCTATTTTCCTGATTTATGGATAAATTCATCTGATTCTGTTTTGCGTTTATTGCCTTCAGAAAATGATGCATTGTCAGTATCATGCTCTCATAATTTTCGATAAAACCGAGTGAGATTTCAAAGGTTTCATTTTGGCAATTGAGTTACCAATTGAGACTGATTACACATTTACTCTGTAGCATCCTCCATTCTTAAATTTTAATACTAGATTAATTTGGAATTGGTGTGGCAGTGTTTTAGTATCGTCCTCTGTATCAGGGTTGTCATTCACTTACAGTCATTGCAAACATGGAACAAGAAACATTAAAATCGTTCAATAAATTAAAAAAAAACAGACCTAGAAGATGCAGGGGATAAGAAACTCGCAATGCTCAGTGGAAAGAGAAGTCGTTTTTTGGTTTGACGGCTCACGGTGACCAAATGGCTAACCACTGCCAAAACCATTTAGAATCATCATCGCATTGCCAGAGAACTAATCCCATCGTTAAGTATCCGATAAAAACTCAAACATACAAACCACATAGCTAAGCATCCGACAAGATTTGACAGAGACGAAATAAAAAAGAAACGATCTGAGAGATGTATGAAAAGGAAGGGCTTCAGTGTGTGTAACAACATAAAGCGATCAACGGCGGACGAATCCGCCTCACCGAAATCCGCTAAGATCCTTTCGGATCCAAATCATCATGAGCCCAAGTAACAGATCCATTCCTCGCAGTGGCAGCAGAGTTCCGGGTCGCGGAAAAGAAAACAAAAATAAATCAAAGAACCAAACAACGAGCCAACTGAAGCAGAAGAGATCAGCGCGAACAAAGCCTGTGGAAAGAAACGAGCTCGTGCGAGCCGCGGCGGCGGAGGCGGCAGCTAGGGTAGCTCTGTTCGGCATTGGGAGGTCAGTTTATATAGGGAGAGAGAAGGTGCGGAGTGGGAGGCGGCGGGCCCTAGGGTTTACCTCGACAGAGCGCAACGGTGTTAGTTGGACCGGGCCGCTTGTTGGATTCCGAGTGAGTTTTCAGTTCTAATGGGCCAAACCAGCGCAAATAGGGACTTGCCCAAATCTATCTGCTAAAAAACCCTGGCCCAGAACGATGTAATTGTTGCGATTTCATAAGGCTTTTCAGGTAAAAAATGGGTGGATCCAGCCCAAAACTATTCAAATCCAAGAATGTTTGAGACCACACATTGGATTTTACAGATCTCTACCATAATCGCAACGGTAATGCTCTGCTAAGGACGTCCGACCAACCCCGCACGCGTAATTACTCCAGAGTCTGGCTGGACTGATTCCCGCCCGTGTTACGACTTACGCCCTCCGTCCCACAAATAAAAATATGTATTTGACTTCTACAATTCTTCTTTAACCATTCGTTTTATTCAAAAAGTTTTAAAAAATTTAGTTGTTTTGTTATGATTTATTTTATCGTTAGAGATACTTTTATAATCATTTATTTATTTTTATTATTTACATAAAAAAATTAGATAAAACGAATGGTCAAATAGGGATTGTAAAAGTCAAAAACAAACTTTTATTTGTGGGACGGTGTAATTAAAAAAAAAATAGATAGTTTGTTCACTTGTCTATAGGTGTGTTTTGCGCGTAGGGGACCAGTGGTGACTGGTGACCACAGTGGTGGCCTATGGCTGCCTTCTACGTTTGCTGGGACAAGTGTATAACCATTGCAACACTTGCAACGTCTAGAGAAAATACTTACAACAAATACTTCCACGTCCTCAAGGATATTTCTACTAATAAATATGTCTTTATTTATTAAAATAATAAATTATATTACAATAACTTCCTTGTGAATCCAATAGGTAGCATATTACGGACGAACGAGGGGCGTGGATAATGCATGACATGGCAAGTTCAACAAAGTGGCATTGCATTGCGGTCCGACAGACTGAGGATGGAGAGACACCGACAGCGGCAGCTTAAATGGTAGTCGATCCATAATAGGAGCTTAGGAGTGAAGGGGGGCTAGTTCACAATAGGGTAAAGCGAATTTTTATTGATGATGACCACCGATCACAAATTGTATGCATTTCAGTGAGTTGAAATTTTCATATTATTAATTTCAAGTAATTACAAAATTCTTGCAGATTTATGGGTAAAGAGATTTTTACTCGGCAACATGGAACTGTTGTAGGGGGGCTCGACCCCCCCCCCCCTTAGATCCGCCCCGAGTGTGCGTCGATGCCACCGACTTGCATTGTCATTGAGGCAAGTTGCTGATGCTCATGTGTTTGATGTTGGTTGTGCATGCGCAGAGGTGGTGGTGAAGGATAAATGCGAGGAGAGAGGAAATGTTGGGGCGTCGAAGTGGTGTCGTTGTGGTGGACAAACGCACCGCGGTCCGCAACCGCATCCGTCACCAACGAGCTAGCCAGATCTGCCGAGAACGCCAAGGTGACCAGCGACCGCGGCGGACTTTTGTCGCCCTTTTCTCCTCCTTGTCCTTCCTCCACCCGCGACATCACCATGAAGCCGCACGGTACCACAACCATGGTGTTGGTGGCGTGCTTGTGCCCATCGATCACCGACCGCGGACCGCGGTGTCGATGTATGCAGGTTGTGGGGTCTGCTGAGTTAAGTGGGCTGCCCACTTAAGCCCACAATATCTAAGTGGGACTACTTTGAGGGCTTACGCAGGTTCGTGGCATGATCAACCCAGCGGGTTGGTGCAGCGGCCCACCCACCTTGCATCCCTACTCATCCCCACGTTGACATGCACGTGCGCGGTAGATGCGGGTTGTGGGTCGTCGCTGAGTTACGCGGGTTCGTGGTTTGGTGCGATGGCCTGCCCCATCTTGCATCCCTAGCCACAAAGCCGTACAACATGATTACACCTTTAGCAAGAAGATCTGCATCATGAGTCATCCTTTGAGGGCGTGTTTGGAAGGGTGGTTAGCCCGGTGCAAACGGGTCACCCCCTCCTTGTTTGGCACTTGGCCAGTGGGCTCGACTCGATTCATATCATATTTGGCAAGTGCCTAGCTAGTGCCGACGTGCCGTGGTGCCAAAAGTTCAAAACACATGAAGCAGGTCAACAGTGATTGTGAACTCGTCTGATGAGCTTTTGATGCCGAACAAGGCGGCTGTCAGGAACCATGCCTCTATATAACTTTTTTTGCGACCAACTTGAGAACTCTGTAATAAGAATGCAATATAAGCAAGGATTACATGCTTACTATATTTTTATACAGTTCAATATAAGAATGCTTGCTATATTGGTATACAGTTCAAGATAAGACTCAGTCCCCCTACACACAACTGCACAATCAAGTACAGACTGTGTTCTGTTGAAATGCAAAACCTGTTTACCAGTTACAGCTTTTTTTTAACCGCTGTTAGAACAATCAACAAAACACTATGGACAGGAATAATCGGTCGTGTCCACCTGTACATATTCTGCACACCAAAGAATATATATATATAATAAAACCAAAAACGAAAACCAACGCTGGCCTTTTTGCTGAAGCAATCTGTAGAGACGCTTTTGCCACACGCCCTAGCAGAGGATGGAGCGGGCGTCAATCACTGACTGCGGTGGATCCAGGTCCTTGTCCTGCAGAGCGTTGCCCAGCAGCTTTTGCATCTCCGATGCAAAGACATCATCAAGGATCTGCATGTAAAATTATCAGGGTTAGCAGATCGCGATGGTCATGCTGCTCAATTCCATTTTTCATGCTATAGCTACAAAACTCCCTGTAGCATTGCTTTCATTAACAACCGATTTCCATTCTATTGGCATGGCTTATTATCGTAATATAAGTCGAGGCTTACCCCTAGAGCATAATCAGATCCTCGGTACCAAATCCTGTTCTCCTTTCTGCTCTCGAGAAATCTCAACACAATCTGCTCAAAAATGAGTTTGACATATAAGGATTCACAGCAATAGGAAATATTCAGAGTACCTTCTTTGTTGGCACATTTATTACCTGGCCTAATCGATCCCAGAAACCTCGGCAAATAGCAACAAATATTCTGCTGGAGAAGACCTCATGCAGATTGTGAATGGAATCCGATAGCTGGAGGCGGACAGCCTGCATCTTATCTCGTATATCACTCTCACCATCAGCCTCTCTTGTTTCTTCAAGAATTCGCTTGAGCCTCGTATTCCGGTTAGCTTGTGCCTGAAAAATTTCAAAAGAAAAACTATGAGCGCTGTCTGTATGCAAATTGCCTTAGTTAGCTGTGGAGTCTGGACCAAGAGAGCAAATGTTATAAAGTGTGCCAAAATCATTCTTACATTGCTGACAAGCTTATTCACTATCGCTTGCAGGTATTTCTTGTATTTCTTCTTCAGCATGACTGTGATGGAGTTCATTTGCTCTCCAAAAACAGTGTTACCACTTGATATAGTAAGGTACGCTCCCCACGACTTGAGAATATCTTCAACTCGGCAGTGTAACACATCTAGCATCCTTTTTACTGTGTTCATGAATGCTCCTAACTGTGATTAAGAACAGCAAACTGGTCAGTCATGAACTAACCACCACACAAGCTCCATAGTATCTTGCACGTATATCTACCTGATTTGGCACAACATAGGAGCTATAGATTGTCTTCTTGTTAATCTCTGGACCTGCTTCTCAATTTTTTCTGGTATGCCGTCTCTTAGAGGCATCAGAATCTCCATGTATTGCTTCTCCAGTGCCTTCATAATTTCTCTCTCAACATCAGCAACAGCCTGAATAAGAAAATAAACATAAGTTGACTCCAGAGTGTAGGATAACTATGAGGTCTGGTTCAAAGAATGCAGGTGTGTGTACATACACACTCTAAACTCATCAGATATTGGGGCCATCTATTGATAACCACTCCATACTCATTTATGCTCTCTTTTATTTGCTCATACATTTGCTCGACAAATGGTGAGATTGTTGACACTGCAGGGCATGATATCTGCAAAGAGAGGTGAGTGAAATCAGTTAAGCTCAACTGCTAAAGGTCAACCAAATGATCTATATTTCTTTCCTTGTACTACCTCCCATTTCACAAGTCAAACTTGTCTAGCTTTTTACCAAGTTTACAGCATATATGTCAACATCTACAAGACATTTCAAGGTATAGACTTACAAAACTAATTTGGATGGTTCAAATTCCCCAGAAGGCGCCACACAAACTGAGGGGGAGAATGGAAGCATAAGTCGTGTGCTTATCTATCTAGGAACTAGGATACTTATCTAGAGTAGTTGGTTGTGTCAGCACCCTTGTCATCTATCTTATCCTAATAACATCTACTTTAGTAGTTTGAATATGCTGTAATCCTTTCTTAAGTATGCTACACTATATGTATCCCTAACCTGCCATGGTTTGTGCTAACGCTAATGAAATCCAAAATCTAGCCCCAAACCTGTGTCTATCTCTAACAGATGTTGGTGAATTTCTATAAACTAGATCAATTTTTAAGAAGTTTGATTTGACAAAACTTAAACGACCTAAGTTTTTGAAGGGAGGAAGTAGGTCTTTGGAGTTACCTTCTCAGCTTTGCAGTTATCAAGTAACTGCAATCGAGTGTCTTCAATCCACACCATGATGTAGTCATGAAACAGCTGTCTCGAAATCACGCCGCCATGAACAGGTCTACAACAATTGTGTGAATGGAACAAAAATGTATCAGCTAAACATGTCTGGTATTTCATAAATCATGTTCCAGAAATGGATATCTTACCTCACTAGCCAAGATTCAAGATCTCTCTCAAACTCATAAGTTGCGATTATCAGTTCAGCAACATGATGTACTGGTCTTGATGGGGGACTTGAAGAAAGAAAACCTTTCAGCCGCTTGCAGAGTTCGGTACTATATAGGGATGCTGCTATGTTTGGCAGATCTATGGAACTAAATGAAAACACAAAATTGTGAGAGAAGTTCAGGGTGTGGATAAACAGAAGAGAATTATATTACTTGGAAGCATATATGCTACCTTGGAAGTATATTCTGATTGTGAATCTTAATGTCTGCTTGAATTTCGTGACTTATGTTAATGCACAGTGTCTTCATTTTAAGATATGCAGCAGATATAGTCATAGGGTCTGTAAGAAGGCTGTCGTTGTTGCTTGATAAGAATTCATCTGTCTCGATCATATGCCTCCTGCACCTTTTTGCAGCAGCAGTCTGTAAAAGAGTCTCTTTGTGTTATTGCCTTGAAAAAGAATAAACGGAAAACAAGGACTATTCATCACTTTGCTAGTTTGAATGCAATTATGCTATAGATTTCTATTGACTATAATTTTGCACCACAATAATAAGTAAATAATATATCAGTGTAGTCTGCTACTAGTTGGTCTAAGTTTATCTATTCTTACAAGGATGGATAGGATAATGCCAAACGACCATACATGTAAAACCATAAATGCTATATGCTACATCGCACCCCCTCATCATGGTGCAGAGTCAGAACAATCAATCTAAAACAACTTCATCTAATCTAACTTTATAGGAAATAACTGCACTATGTTTAAATGTTCACATAATGTAGTTTCATAATGATCTATTACATATTACTGATATTGATCTATCACATGTTACTGATCATTGCTGAGGATGACATTGAAACAAAAAATGCTCAAAACAAGAGTCTGTGATTTCTGACCTGCAAATAGTTTCTAAGTATGTCTTGTGCTTCTTTGGAGAGAATGTCATGCAATACACTGAATATCTGAACAGCAGGTGCCAAAGCTGGTGCAGCAGAATCTGTTATGGGACCAAATAAATCTGACAAACCAGTTGGAGAATGTTCATCCAGTGACTTGTAATTTTCAAAAGAGCTGCAAGGAGACTCTTAATCCGATCTTCACAGTCTATCAAAATACTTCTCTGTAACAAAGAACAAAACACCATAACTGATGTGTACTACTGAAACCTGGAATTGTAGAAAGTTCTCGTTTTGCCCAGTGTAATTTTACCAATAAAATGAACATGGACATAATTTGGTAAATATTTTGCCGAGAATTTTTAACATTTGCAATGTTATCTCGAGTTCTTGGCCTATACATTCAAAAGTAATGGACAATATATACACGGATCTTAGAAGATACCTCTTGTCTTGTTAAAGTTCTATCTTCCCTTGCTTTTGTGACTGGAACAAGAAGTTCGTATATAAGTTCCAAACAATCTTTGGTTGGTATTGCCACGTTCATGATGTAAGACAAGTACCTGTAAAAAATAATAGATGATGAGATGCTATCATGTACAATTATATTCACCAACCATCGTTAACTATACACATGCAAAACAGTTGTTCACCTCAATTTTCTATATGCATCAGATATTCCATAGTAATCAGAAAACTCGTCTAACAGCCAAATCCATGGACCGCTGATATGAAGCATTTTGCTGTTGAAATTTTGAGCCCTCAGTGCCGCTTCCAGAACCATGTCATATATGATGGTATCCACTGCAGGGCCACCTTGCAGCATCTGTTGTAACGATATTGGAAATTGTTTTCTTATAAGCATATAGATGACACAAGGTTAAGACAGTTTTTGATGGGTTTGGAGAAAAAAAAAAAGATGAGAATAACTAACCTTTTCAGACCCATAATTATTGGAAGATATGGATAAATTCACACAAAGCTGAATTTTTCCCACACAATCTTGATCATCAAGATATAGAGGCCACCACCTGATGATTTCATCCTGCTGCTTTTTGAAATTTGTGCAATACAAACTCTTTCAGTGACTACAGAATTATCATGAAACATTTGCACTAAACTCATGAATTTGTGTAGACATACTTGAGTATCAGTCAACGATGAAACTTGAATTTTTGCACGGCCTATGACAACCCTATTGTTGTCTTGTACTTCAACAAGAATAACATCCCCTGGCTCTCTAGATAACTGAAACATAAGATAACATTTGGTTCAAGAACATTGTCTGTATATGTTTCATAGTTCCAGTGATTGAATAAAAAAGAAAATCACAGAACAACAGCTAAGGATAAAACTTACAAGAGTTGAGATTCACCAGTCCCTGGCTTCAAATATTGTGGAGAAATTGAATCTCTCTGATGACCTTTGCAAGAACTTTGCAATTCTAGAGTGCATGTGAACAGTTCTGAAAGCATTTCACTGTGTTACCATCGATTTAAATAAACTGTGACTGGGGCTTGCTATAGGAAAACTAAAACTTTCATACTAACCTTCCGGCAAAGATGCAGATGATGTGGATGTCAACATCGTAACCTGGCTCTTCAGAATCTTAGAAATCTGTTTGACATACTCACTGCCAGCTTGCATGTAGAGATTTCTAAAGGATGATGTTGCCCGGAGCTTTGGTCTTTGAGGTACAACCCGTATCTTTTTACTATGAATAAAAATATGTTAGTGTAAACTTGCTTTGTTTTTCAAACAATGTGTGGGTCTGGCTTTTGCAGTTTTGACATTCCTTGTTGTAATATGCTAGCCTTTTTCTGAACAATTTTCCAATGTAATGTTTCAACGTGAGCAATGTTTCTTGCTGATGACTGAAAATTATTGCTTATACATACCTTCAATCTCAATCTGTTTAACAAGTTTCCTTCCCTTAATAGTACAACTTCCATCCTTGTCATACACTTGTTTACCGTCAACTTGACTAGTGTGTTTTGGATGAAGCAAGAAATTCTGTATTCTGTTCATAAAAAGAGCAAATAAGCTGTGTGCTCAAAGGCAAAAATGTAGTAATAGATCACTCAGAACATTTACTCATGCATAAGCTGTTGCATACCCAAAGGCACTTCGCAGCACCATGCACTCATCTCGAAGGAAATCTGGAGCTTCCATGCAGTTTCTTGCCCATGCATTCAGACAAAGCCTGAAGCATGCATCATATGCAACAAAAGATTGCCATGCATTTTGGACACTGACAAGAGCAAGCAAACAGTAAGAGTTGGAAGCAGGCAATAACATATTCAAATGTGTAAGTTATCAAAACTCACTTAATGGTGAAGCTCGGTATCTGAGCTAATAAGTTATTCTGAACACCATCTTCATGAACAATTGAGCTAAATTTGCATAATTTGAACAGGCAAAGAACAAATGTTAGCCAGATTTGCCCCAAGTGTAATAAAAACTATAACTGTCTACAATTTCGATTTACCTCGTAGGAAGATCATGAACATCTTGGGCCAGTATATCTGCTACTGATGATACACCAGTCCTCTCAAGCCCTCCATCCATTTCAGTCGTTTCTGTTTGCAATACCATATAAAAATGCCAATCAAATTGTCACTTCCAGGACCAAGTTAAATCAGTGAATTTCTATCTCAAAGTCTCTGATGTTCTTACCAACTGCATCAAACATGACCTCCTCCTCTCCCCCTGCAATTGGAGGGGCACTAGGAGTCCCCAATACCGGGCCGTCAAAGTGGCGTCCCTGTACATAAAAGGAGAACTCGCACGTTTATTTAACTCTAACTCCTGACTTCTGATGTTCTATATGGACGAAACTAACGAATTGGGAGCCTGAAGAGAGATAATATCCTTGGAAAACAGCCAAGACTGACATGGTGGCAAGAGGAACTTTCAGATTCGGCAACCTTGGTAGGTGTGAGGCATTTCCATTAGAGTGATCGTGTTTGATTGATATGCTGCACTTGTGGCGAGACTTAGTATAACTACCTATCGAATATGATTATATGCTAAGAGCGTGAGAACCGCTTGGAGACATTTTTATCTAAACAAAAGTGAATCAACAAAACTGAATAATCGCAATGTTCGTAGCGGAAACAGGAGAATATTATCACTGGCGTCTGGCTACAGAAGAGAAGTCGTCGTACCTGCGACTGCGAGATGGAATCCACTGGATGTTGTGCCCCGGAACCGGAACACTTTCCCGCAGCGAACGCGCCCGCGGCTCGCACATCCACTCGCAGGAACTCCTTGGACTGCCCCCGCACGATCCCGCCGCCCTTCCTGCTCAGCTGCGACGTGACCTCCTCGTCCCACCCTCCGCCGCATCGCTCCATGGCCCTCCGCATGAGGCTGGAGTCGCTGGAGCACGCCTCGTCGGCGGTCTCGGAGAAGTTGCCGGCGCCGTAGCAGTCCTCGGGCAACCCCCACGACGCGACGCTCTCGTCCTCCTCTCGCTCCTCCCACTCGTCGGAGTCCGCGGCCGAGAGGAGCGCGGAGTGGCGGCCGAGCAGGCCCGAGTGGCGCGTCCCGTTCACCCGCACGGGCGGGAGGCCCTTGGGGAGGAGAAGAAACCGACGCCTGCGCCGGCCCCGCACGGCCTGGCGGCGTGCACCGCGGGGCTCCTCGGCGGTGGCGCCGCCATCGCCACCTGCCCCAGCGGCGGCCGCTCCGCCAGCGGGGCGCGGGCGGGGGCTGGGGAGTCCGTGCCCCGCTTGATCCAGCTGATCGCCGACTCGTCGAGGCCCTCCGTGAACATCATCTTCGCCGGCGGACTGCTGAGCTGCGGCGAGGCGGGGAGCGGGGTTCCGGTAGAGGATTGCTGAGATTGGGTTTCGGAACCGCGGATCGGCGAATTGACAGCAGCTGGTCGGAGATTTGGGGATTGGAGAGGGGCAGGAATCGGGAGGGAGGGGGGGGTAGTAGTAGGAGGAATTGGGAGGGTAGTGGGCGTAGTGGGGAAGTGGGGGTGGCAACGGCTAGTTCCTCGGGCGCGGGTTTGAAGGGGTCTACGCTGCACGCTGCTGAGCTGGAAAGCAAAGCCTGGCCTGAGCCTGGCTGGGCTCTAGGGCCCACGTTCAGTGTTTTTTTAGCGAAGGGTGGGAGGACTTTCAGTGTTTGTTAAAAAGTCTCTTTTGCCTCTAACCTGTCATCATAGTTTAGGTTTTTCTTCTCAAAATTTTTAATCCAATAAACTGCATCCCTCAATTAATTACTAAAATATTTTAATTTTCATCTTTTGCACGGGTTAAATGGGTTTCAAGATGTTTTTGTTATTTTTAATTATTTTTTGCAAAAAAACTAATAAGGTTTTTAAACCACAAAAAATAATCTCTAAGTTTCTAAAACTTCCAAAAACAATTGTAGATAGATTGGGAGACAATAAGCCCAAATAAATTACTTAAAATCACAAAAATGCATTTAAATGCTTTTGTAAATTAGATTTAGCTCTAGGAGAATAGGAAAAATATTTTAAAAAATTCACAAAGTTCTAAAAAAGAAATCTATGAAATGAAGTGTGCTTTAGAAACTAACATGAATGCATTCAACATTAATACTACGTACTTGGTGCAGCTCATATCTTTGTTGTGAAATGTTTTTAAGATGCATTTACACATTGCCCCTAGATTAATGAATTTGGACATTGATTATAAGGTTTTGGGGCTTCATAGACTTTTTAGGATACTTTGTTGTGAAATGTTTCTAGTTTATCAAATCTTGCAGTCATATTTTCATGATTTCTGAATGCTTTATTTGAGTTCCTTGTGCCCTAATCTATTTTTTCATCTGCTTAAAAGATACTTTTCGTGGTTTTAAGTAGTTTATTTAGGTTTCTCATGTCCCAATTTATCTCCAATTTTTTTTTCAAAATGTTTTATAGTCTAAACCCCTTATTTGAGTGCTCACCATTATTTTTGTGACACCTTGAAAACCACTTATAGTCAAGCAAGGAGGTAGTTTGAATGGTTTTGAAAGTCGAGGGAGACAATTTTCTTATTTTAGAGTTCAAGAAGAACTTTTGGACTATAACAATACTTTAGGGAGACAAAATGATGATTTTTGAAAATGGATTAAAGTCGAGCAAAATTATTATAGTATGTTTAGCATAAGTGATATTGGTCCAAGTTCCGGTTGACGATAGGTTCACTTTTGTTTTGAGACTGACAATAGGTTCACTTGGCGAGACTTCAGAAGTGGTCGCTCAACATGAGGAACTCAATTAAGTTGATATGATTACCTGCCAAATTATTTATAATTATAAAATAAAATCCATTCTAATTATTATAATTTAGGCACAAATCGATTAAGTTAATATGATTACCTGTCAAACATATTTGTATATTATTGTTGGTCACATGGGGAAGATACTCATGTGTTTCACTTTTTTTGAGCGTCATATATATATAAGTTGCAGAGCAAAAATATAAGATAATAAGGATCTATAAAATCGATTCCTATCTCTCACCCATAAATTTAAGTTAGCTAACTTAGCTTATATCAAAATGTTGAAAAGTGAAATCTCATACTCCGATTCCAATTTCTCCAAAATAAAATGATCGAAACGGGGGATAAAGATAAGCTACTGAAGAGATTATATGAACAATGAATTAGTCATAACTCATTAATCCTACTTACCATAACCACTAGTTCCTTAACATACACTCTGGTATTGTCAACTCTCATACTATATAACAGTATAATACACACCAAGAACATCGTTGGTTAGCGTCCTTATACTACAGAAAGTGTTCTACTGATGACTGATTAGTTGGTGTAAAATAAACCGGAGGTCTACGTACTCTTCCTTCAATAAGTCCCGCTGCCCACCTATGACCGAGTAGTTGGTGACTTGATCCCGATTCTTGGAGGAATGATTATGAGTGAGCCTCAATAATTAGTATTTGGTGTGTCTCGTAATGGTAGCAGGAGTAGCTTGGACGTCCTTGTCATCGTGCTCCATGCTCGCATGCAACTAATCTTCAACACCTTGTTTTGTTTGCATCCATGATCCATCTAATCGTTTGTTCCGTCCAACTCAAATCGAATCCAAATCACCAGTCACGGGATTATCAGCAGAGCATCATCAGTGAGCACATGGACATAGATGAAGAAAAGAACAATTCTTCAAGAAAATTAAAAGCGATCGAGCCGTTTCTTCTTTATATGATGAAATAATTATTACAATAATTACAGCATGATGTTTAGTAGGAGTAACACTGAAATGAAAAGAAAATTAAAAGGGAAATTAAGCGCAGCTAGCAGCCATGCCCATGAACCACTAGTCGATCAGTGAAGTGAAGCAAAGATTTGTGCTTCTTATTACGACATGCTCCTGTCTACTACCGTGCGGCGTGCCGGCGTGTGCGAGTATGTATGTACAGCGCGTGCGTGCGTGCACGCCGCCGGTGAGGCCAGCGATCCTCCTGATCGGCGGTCGCGTCGACGCGCGCGGCGGGTGCTCTGCCCCGGGGCCGTACGTGGCCAGTCAGGACTCAGGAGAGGTAGGTGCCGCAGACGCCGGCGCCAGCGCTGCATCCGCCGCAGCCGCAGCCCCTGCCGCCCACGAACACCGGCCCGTTGGCGCGCCGCCCGCGCCGCCGCGGCTTCCCAGTGGCTTTGGCTTCGTCCCAGTCTGCGCCGGAGGCGAAGGAGGAGTCGCCGGTCGCCGCGAAGATGACCATGGACAGGAGCGACAGGCACACGATGGCCGCGCAGAACACGACGTCGCTGCCCACCACCGCGCCCGCGTGGGGCTCGAACACCATGCCTTCGCCGCCGCTGGCCATACCGCTCGCTCGACCAGGAGAATTGTTGCTGGTTGCTGGGTGCTGCGCGGTGCGGTGGTGCGCACAACTGCACAAGGCAAGCGCGAGCGGATGGAGGCGAGAGGTGCGCGCGGCTTATAATGGCGATATTGACCGCCTGCCGCGCTGATTAATGTCGTCGGCGGTGACAGGTGACGCGCGCGGAAGCTTCCACGCGTGCCGGCCGGCCTGTCGGATAAAACCAGGTGCTGGCTGCGGCACTCGCGATGATTGTCATTAGTTCGGTTTTTAAAGAAAGATTTGTTATGATAATGGTGGATTTATTGATTTTTTAAGTAATCACTTTGATTTACTTTTGTCGTGCATGGCAGTTGCAAATATACTAATTACTACATATTACTGCTAATGCGCCATTTATTCGCTCATAGTGTTCTCGTTAATTCCGCTTTACCGCAAGGCTCAACAGGCCAGTCCGGCACACAGAATTGAATAGAGGCTGCTGACTCTCGGTCACGGTGAAGCTAGTGCCGGACCACGTAAAACTTGGCGGGGGCGTCCAGAGTCCAGCGTCCTCGCTTTGACGTGTTCCGCGCGCCCGGCTGGTCCAGATTCCCGAGCCACGCCTCCACAGCAAGACTTTGGTGGGCTGGTGGTGGCACGGCCGGCGGCAGGACGGACGTTGCCGTGCGCGCGGCTCAGGGTCAGATCACACTCTGCGCGGCCGCGGTCTTTGGTTGACTATATGCACACTAGAGCATCTGGGGCAACTGCGGGCTGAGGACGGCGGCAAGGCATCGTACGGGCAACCATAGATTGGCAGGGCAGCCGAACGGGGATCGTCTTTGACTCTTTGGTTCGAGGGGCCGGGTGACACGACAATTTTTTCTCCTCCTGGCATCAAGGTCAATGGCCCAATGTTGTGTCCTTTCACACGGTACAAAGGCAGTGCACTAGCTAGTAGTTATGGCTCTGTCAATTACATCTATTTTGCTGGTAAAAAAAAATTACATCTATTTTGAAACAGAGGAAGTCCACGTAGTAATGATTTGGGAAAAAAAAAACACTACAGTGCGTACAATTTTTTTAGGCTTTGCAACCTAACATCATATGCAACATGTTGTTGAAAGCCTAAATTGAACCAAAAGCTCTTAACGAGACGTGTGCGATGACTTCTGATTGTCACAACATTCTACGTTGAGTTGCGGCTTTCAACAAGTTTCAACTATATCATGAGGCTAGTACTCCCTTTTCACAAATACAATAGGGCTCGTTTGACAAGTGATGAGAAGGGGCATGGGAATTGGAGGTGAGGGTTTGAAGTGGGAATAAATATGGGAATTTGATTTCAAATCTCAATCTTTTGTTTGGTATGTGTTGGGAATTGATAGTAGAGAGAGTTAAAAATAGAATTGGACTCCACCGTATGGTACGTGAGCTTAGGCATGAGAATTGACAACATCATTACTAATTTTAGTCTTTGTGCCTTGAACTCCCCTGCCACACCAATGAAATATCGGGTCCCCTCATGGGGAGTAGATCGGTGGGAGTTCGCCACTCAACGCCCTTTCCTCATCCCGCTACAACTCCCCGTCCCCACCTAAACAAACAACAGAGTTTAAGTCTCCTCCTCTTCAACTCCCAGTCCCTCTCACCAATTCCCACAACCAAACGAGCCCTAGGATGTATGGAGGTCAATCTAACTTTGACAAAGTTTGTAGAAAATCCGTACAATATGACTTCTCAAAATGTGAGAATGACATCTATTTTGGGATCGAGTAAGTATAAAACTATACAATTTTTTCATTGTTTTGTTCACAATCATTGAAAAGGACGAAAAATAAACAAATTTTTTCATTATTTTGTTAACAATTTTTGAAAGTATACAAAATAAAAAGAGGCGGTGTAAGATCTAGCAGAGGTGAGCAGCCAAAACCTCAATTCTAAAATATTTCCCAATTCGAAAAATCAAGATCGAGAGAGAAAGCGTAATGGTGGGGAGATTTTCCGCAAGGTTACCCTGCAGCATAGCTCCAAATGGCCGTTTGAGTATCGAAAAAGAATAAAAACTTTGGTTGCTGGGAAGAAGATTGAAGTTCATGACATATATGCTTTCCACTTTACGATTTCTGATGATAGGCCGCAAGGTTCTAGAAGATGCAGCGTGACGCCGCCAGAGTGGCCAGTTGGGCGGCGCACGCTAGTAATTGGTATATAAGTATCTGTTGTTGTTTACCACCCTAATAATTAGTACGTAACTATCCGTATTCTTTACCCTCAAGAGTTGAAATTAAAGGGATCTTTGGCTCAAATTGTATTAAAGATCTAACCAAAGTCTACACAAAAGAATTAGACACATAAATCCTTTTTGTTATTTTTGCGAGTGGTTAGATTTAGACATGAATATTAAATTAGGGCATAATTAATGTAGCAAATTAAATTGTATATCTAATTATAGTAGATCAAAAGGCTATATTATAGTAGATTAAGCACCACGACCCTTAATTTCAGTACAGATCAGGGATCAAATCGTAATAGGGTGGTGTGTGATGGAGTCATTAGCCTAAATTAGCAGATCATATCGGTTGGGTAGACCAAAACTAAATTGCTTGCTCTGTTTTTATCTCAACTTGATCTAGAGCTTCTAGTTCTAGTTCTAGAACTAGAGAACACTATGGCTTCAACTATTGATCTAGGTTGAAAGATGAACAATGAATTCATGTCTTGCCCTAGGGTCCGGGGTCTTACTTATATAAGGGCCTTGGAGTCACCGTGGTCTTAGATCAAACTGACCTTGATCAATGGCTCATATGTAGTCTTGAAGACCTTGGAGAACCGATCTATCGACCCTAAGGCTAATAGGTGGGGCCAGAGTTCGGCCATGCTCCCTTATGACATGTGGGCCCAGGCTTCAGGGCCATGTCTTCTAGTGTCTTCTGGATTTTTCTTTTGTAGAAGCCAAGTTGGAGTATGTCCACGATACATATTCTTTGAATATTCCTTGTCCTTTTTCTATTTAATCCCTGAAAATACATGAATTCACCAAAATTCGTGGAAATTGTTAGTTTAAACCTTAGTTCTATGTTTTGTGACCATTTCTATGCATTTCTTACGTCAAGTTGGAGGTTGATGATGAGTGTTAACTAGCATCAACACCCCCTAGTCCCAACAAAACCATGGGGGGGACCAAAAAACTTGTAAACCACTAAGTTTGCAATGTGAGTTGGACGTTTCCAACCAAAACAGAAAGTTCGATCAATGCTTAGGCCCGGAGGGGGTTGTTCTACACCAAGGATTGACCCGGATCCAAACTCAAAGTAACCTTAGCAATCTTGTGCGCAGATGAGTTATAAGAATGTGGGATATTTAAGATCTTATTACAACAAAAATGATCAACTAGGAGCTCCTGGATACTTGAAAGGTCCCTAGTGGTTTTTGGTAATTGAGTGACAACATTAGGTGGACTAATAATGTGTGATTGAGATAATACACAGGAGATTAGTTCACATGTGCTTGATGCAATGAAGGAGCTTTATTGCATATGAGACATGACATGGAGTCATGTGACCAAGGTGGTGAATATCAAGACAAGGCTTGGCTTGATGGACCGGCTGCAAGTGTGAAGGGCAAGTCGAGGCAGTGAAGCGATGGACCGCGAGGCGGTGAAGCTTGGGCAAGACTTGGCGCCGATGGACCGACGCAACGGTGAAGAGCAAGTGAGGTCAAGATCGATGGACCAAGAAGGTCATGTGATGATATGAAGTGGATTATATCATTCTTGATCGTGTTGATGTATGTGTGGCATCAGCACTTGGAGATGGAGCGGAATGGAAATGCGCAAGGCAAAGGTATAACCTATAGGGCATTTCATTTCGCCGGTCATTGGTGCTTAGAGAAGTTTATGACCGGGTTTAGGATAGATGGCCGTACTATTAAGAGGGGCAAACTTGTTTGCATGATTCGGCGCTTTTGAGAAAATGAGATGCATATTTTCTATTGCGCCGGATGCATCGTGGTGGTGTAAACATGCTATTCCTCGTGCTCAAGTTGGTATACTTGTTGGGTAGCATGTCGAAGCAAAGGCGACAGAGAAATGACGATCTGCGCAGGAAATGGCGACCAGAAGCGTCGACCGGACGCTGGACCGGACGCTGTCCCTTTGACCGGACCGTCCGGTCAGCCGGTTCCGGTCGAATTCCAGAGAGCTCTGCAAATCGACTTTCGACCGGATGCATGGCGGGAAGTGACCGGAAGCATGGACCGGACGCACGGTTTCTGGTGTCAGCTGTGGGCCAGAAGCGCTGTCGCTTGTGACCGGACGCGTGGTCAGGTGTGACCGGACGCTGGACCGGACCCGCTGGTGAGTCCGGTCGGTGTGTCCGGTCAACACGCAGAAACTGTGGTTTGAAGCACCAACGGCTCTATTTTGGATGGAGCCTATTTATACTTGTGGTGGCCGGCCATGGCTGGTTGCTGAGCACACTTGGGCCTTGGTGGCTTGTGTTGTGGTGCTAGAGAGCCCTCCCACTCACTTGTGATTGATAGTGTTCATCCAAATCAAAGTGAGGAGTGATTCTAGTGCATTCGCGTTGAGAGATCGCATTCGTGGCACTAGGTGATCATGTTGCAAGCCGGTGTGCTTGTTTCTCTTGAAGGTTGCCACCTCCTAGACGGCTTGGTGGCAAGAGACTCCGTTGAAGCATGCAAGGGAGATTGTGCGGTGCTCCGGAGGAGGATTTGTGAGAGGTTCGTGCTCACCTCGCGGGGATCGCGAAGAGCGACACTACTAGAGCGTGTCATTGAGTTACCTCACTTGTGAGTGTGGGTTCAATCGCGGTGCCTTGAGAGGCTCACTTGAGAGTGGTGTCTTGCGGTGCCTTGCGGGGTGTGCCTTGAGGGGCAAGTGGTTTGCGGATCACACCGAAGGAACCACCCAAGGTGTTGGTCGACACAACGAGGAGTAGGGAGAAGTTGGCAAGCTTCCCGATACCTCGGTAAAAAATCACCGGTGTCAACTTGTCTACTCTTCTCGGTGGTTTGCATTCTTCAAATCATAAGCTTTGTATTTACATTCATATATACCTTGTGCTTGTGCTTATGGAGTAGCTCTTGCAATTTCTAGCTTGTGTAACTTGTTTAGTTGCTTTGTTTAGTTTGTGTAGCTAAGTAATTTGAGACTTTGGGTTAGGCGTGTGTCGCCTTGTCCATTGTGCATCTAGTGAGTTTAGGTTTGCTTTGTGCTTTTGCTCATTAGAATTATGTAGGAGCTCACCCTTGTTTGAAGTATTAGTGCATAGGTTTGTGTGCCGTTGCAATAGAAACGGTTAGGAGCTCAAGCTAGGCTTATCACCTCATTTGCTTTGTGTAGGATCTTTGTGAGGTGATTTAGAGTCATAGCTAGAGGGGTGAAGTCTTGGCTAAACGAATAGTTTCAATTCCGTATTATATTTTGTTTAACCGGCGCAATTAGTTTTAGAAAGTACTATTCACCCCCCTCTAGTCCCCATCTCAACCCTACGGTACTGCAAAAATCTACTCCATCCGATGCCAAGTCTCTAGACTAGGACGTGATTGCCTCCCGCAGTTGGCTGCAATCCGTTTTGAGATTGATCCAAGATATGCCAACACAATCTACCAACTCCACCTCAAACAAGCAAGCAAGCCATCATCTCTGCCAAGAGCACATCCAAAGCTAGACTAATGTTTGCAGCACTTGCAAGCACAAGTTCTTCGAGACGATGGTTCCAAATGATGAAACCAGATCTCCTACCCTCCTTTCTGAAGCTTCCATCAATATTGATTTTCAGGTATTCATAACGAAGAGATAGGCGAGTCGGCCGATTTACACTCCCCATTTGTGATTTCTCTGAAAAAACTGAGCCGGCGGAGCCAGCTGGTAGGAGCTCTAACAAAGGGAACCTAAGTTCTTGTATTGTCTGCACAAACCGAAACCACACCCTTTGAATTTGTTTATGATGCACTATATCTATATCTATATTTCTATACTGTGTATATCTATAACATTAAAGAGATAATATTTTTACAAAATTTTGCGCAATGTCCTCACACCCATTGCCTCGTATCTATGTGACATTAGGTTCATCGTTCACGGCCTGTGTTTATACATTGTTGAGTTTGATTCCAAGACATAAGGTACCGATCATAGAATAGACACCCTCAGCCGCAAATTTAAAAGTAAGAATTGCTGTGGAGCAACCGCGCGGCGAGTGTGTCCACGGTAGCAAAATAAATTTACAGCGCCGGATGGACATCCAACGATGGCCAGTCTTCTTTCAACACCTGTACGGCACCAGCTGCGCGTGCATGCTGCTGCTGCTGTGCCGGGCCCCCGCTCGCTAGTGCGCTGTCGAGCGGCAAATGGCCAGCGTCGGGTCCTGTGTCGGCGAACCTTTCGTTGTTGCGCTGTGATTGGACGAGGCGCGCGAGGAAAAAATATCAGACCGGCTATCAGACGGACTCCCTCTCTCCCAACGCTCCCAACCTCTCTTCTCTCCTTCCCCCTCCTCTCGTGGTGCAGAGCGAAGGCGGTCAAGGCGGCGCGGAGGACCCGGTGGCGCACAGCCCGGCGTGGAGGCCTAGCCCCCGGCTAGGGCCGCCGGTCGCGGCGGCGCGAGGGAGCTGGTGCGTCGTCCGGCAGGCGCGCACCCTCGCGGATCTGTGGTGCCGCGCTTAGGGTTGATGGAGCGCCGGGCGGCCCGATGCGGCGGCGGAGGAGCGCGGGAGGGCCGGATGCGAGCACCACTGGCTCGATTCTCGGCGGGCCTCGGCGTGGGAGCCCCCGGCATGGCGGCCGGTCGCGGTCACTCGCCAACGGCGGGCGGCGGCTCCAGGTCGCAGGTCGGCGTCGCGGCGGGCGTCCCCATTGCGCGGACGCGGCGACCTCTGCGTGTCCACGGCGGACTCTGCGTCGTCGTCGTCCGCGCGCCGCGGCGGAGTAGGCGGGCCTCGTGGCGGGGCCGACGACGGCGCGCCGCGACGCCGCGGCGGGTGTTCGGCGCTCCGTTCCTGCGTCGGCGACCTCGCGTTCGCGCGCGTGCCGCCACACATCGCCATGGCTACCGCATCTGCGCGGAGGTGGCGGTGAGCCCACCGCCGATCCGCACGAACGCCATAGCAATCAGCTCGCGAAGGAAGAGAGACCTTCCTTCGCTGGTGTATTGATTGCTCGCCGCTGCTCGATCCTGCATTCGTGCCGTTTTTGGCAAGTAGGTGGCGTGGCAAGCATGGTGCCGGGCTATGGCTACGCCGCCTCCGTCTTTGCTGCGCGGAGGACAACGCCGCTGCTATTCTCGGCCGGACGAGGAGGAGGAGGAGTCCTCTTGGGCGGCCGCCACCACGCCGCCACGCGACACCGTCGTCGCCGCCTCCGCCACCGGGGTCGCCGTCAATGGGTACCCGACGGAGTTCCCCTTGCTCTCGGATGACTACGTTGCGGAGCTCGTCGAGAGGGAGGTGGAGCACATGGCCGCGGAGGGTTACCCCCGAAGCTTCAGCGGCGCCATGGGGACCCGGGGATTTGGCGGCCGTCGGGGGAACGCCGTCGATTGGATTTGGAAGGTGAGTACACTTAATCGATCGATGAGATCCTTTCTCGCGATGCTAGTGATTGAGATGCGGAGATGTGACTCGCGGATTTGCTTAAAGGACTCTTTTTTATAGTTCATCGTGGTTCTTGACTTCATTGATGCTCATCGATATCGTCTTCCAAAGATAAATCGCCCTCAAAGCTCACTGAATCTGCATCTTTTTTTCTTTGAATAGGTCATTGAGCATTACAATTTCGCACCGTTGATCGTAGGTTTTGTCTGTGAACTACCTCGATAGATTCCTCTGAAATTGGTTATGAAAGTTAACTTTGCATCTCAGTTGTAGTATTTGGGGGTCATGGAGAAGCAGAACTATTTGTAGGATCTGCTGTCCATATATTTCAAGAAATAAAATATGGAGTGTTACTGGTAAATTGGTTCCAAATTGAAGTGCAAACCTTTGAATATGTTTGACAGTTGACAAAACCATTGTTGGGAGCCATTATCCATTTTGAAAATGCACATTCTGAATTGTATAATGCTGATGTGCCATTTAACATAATCCGTGATTATGTCTGGAGAGCTAATGGGTTACTGGGAGTGTGGCCTTAATAAGCAACAACGACATGGGAGGGAGATTTATAGTTGGTGTTGTTTCTTTGGTGTTGACAGGTTGCCAAATGTGGCTATGAACATGACCTTCATCTTAGTTAATAAAGGTTAAGAACTTCGCAATTGTGAAATGGTTCTTCATTTCCATGTGTCCTACAAGATCAGGTTCAAAATGCACTATATGGTCATATTATATGCTTTTAGATTGATGGCATGTGTTGTCTGTGGTCTATAATAGATCTTCATATTTATAGAGCATTTTTGGCTGGCCACAAAATCCTTCACCACCATAACTGAGCCTAATATTGCAGGCACTAATGTTAGGCTTAAATAACTGGTAGTTATTTTGGTTTGTTGTAGCTTAAAGAATATACCGTTTAACACAAGCTATGCAAATGACATTACCAAAGATCTATTGGTTGCTTTTATATCAATGTGCTCCTTTACTTGGTATGTTACAGCTTTCAAACTCATGTTCACACATAATGTTCGGAAGAGACATGTCGGAGATTAGTATGGTCTATTAAGCATCTTATGATATTTCTTTATGGATTTCTTAGGCATGTAAACCAAATAGACTATGAAAGGTGTTTTGTGCCTAATACTAGACTATGATGAGGCTTCATGAAAGAATGTTCAGGTTACTAAAAAACCTCTCGTTCTAGATGAAAAAACAATTACTCGCTGTCCTTCTTAATTGATTACTCTGACTAACTTTAATAGTTTCAGGCTAAAGCAAAATCAGGTCTAGCTTCCGAAAACAGGGAGGTGAAAATCCTAAAATGAAAGTCGTGTGCTTCTGTTCAGTCGTGTGGTTCTGTTCATTAAAATTGCATTTTGATGCTGCTTTTGCTTTTACATAATTAGCTCCAGGTGTCCATGTAGAGTTGTAGAGTAATTGTAAAGGAGCTACGAAGTATGCAGCCTCTGTTCATCAGGTTTTGCTCTGATCTATTTTTTTTAATTTTGCTTCTTATCATCAGGTTTCTAGCTCAAAGTTAACATTTTATGATCCTACAGAGGAGTGTTGTTATATAAGTACTTAGTCATTTTAACTATATATATAGTTCCTACTGATCCTACAGAGGAATGCTGTTATACATTTGTCCTGCTCCATTCCTTCCATAATAGAGTAGCTTTCTTTCTGTTACAATTATATTACTGCTAGATACATAGATTTCTGAAAGAAACTGTTTATTATGAAGAGATCGTTTAT
This sequence comes from Hyparrhenia diplandra, assembly GCA_015847255.1. Taxonomy (NCBI): domain Eukaryota; kingdom Viridiplantae; phylum Streptophyta; class Magnoliopsida; order Poales; family Poaceae; genus Hyparrhenia; species Hyparrhenia diplandra. The sequence goes on along the minus strand of JADLZK010011167.1, from coordinate 286,201 downwards.
CAACAACTGTTATCATGCTTTGTTATAATTAATGAGATTTTTCTCTGCAGCTAGAAACTTGCCACTAATTTCACATGAATATTTACAACTTATTGCTTTGATATCTTAAAGCAGTAGTTGCCATTTATTCCTGGCATCTATATTTTTTTTGCCAAAAGTCTTCTTGCATAGTTCACTAAAGAGCTATGAGCCTATGAACGTAACTCTATAATTTTTTACCATCCTACGCCCTAAAACACTGATGGCCGAGTCAGAGCTCACCTATGCCCTGGTTGCCACTGATCTGAACCACACCGATGCACAGATAGACACAGGAGGTATCCATTATGCCATCCTCAGCCAGTTTCAGTCCAGAGCCCAGCCTGTGACAATTTCATGATTCCGTTCTGACTTCATAGTTCAGTTCGCCACCATGGACCACCATGGATAAAAGAGACCTTGTTGCGTCCTCCGTTGTCCTGGGTATTGACTTTAACATCTGGTTCTGCCCCTGGTCAAGGCAGTATGGAGTCAGTCACTGACACACCAAAGTGGCTATACTACTATAGATATCTCCGGTTTTCACCCCATGCATTTAACCCAGCTAGCTTAGACGCATTGCTTTCCCATTATTGCAATATCCAGGCTCATTGCTTTTTCAAGCGTTTGGGCATCTGTCGTGTCTTTGGTTATGCATAGTCCACCAGATCCGTTCCAGCCACTGGCCGCTTTGCACTGCAGTACCAGCAAAACAATGGCGTCCGCAACGTTGCCTTCCCTGTCACCATGCAGACCTGTCCATGCGCAGATGTGCCGAACCTTGAAGATGACCCTGTCCCTGATCTTCCAGCTGATTCGGTTCATTCCTAATCCTATGACACAGGTAACAAACAATCTGATTTAGCAACATATCCAAATGTAGTTACAAATCCATTTTACTAATGGCTCATATTGCTTATCCTGCAGCTGAGGAGCTGGGTTATGACAGGGACGTCCTCGAGGAGGCCTATGATTGGCAGTTCGAAGGTAATGTTTTAAGCTTCAATTTCAGACTTATAAAAATGCACGCTTCTCTCCTTGCCCTACTGTCAATTTGACAACGCTGTTTTCGGCTGCCTGGTACACAAAAAAAAGGAGCTTGTTTACATAGCTTGGGAAAATTAAAAAAATGTTTGACTTATTCTTCCAGCACCACGTATGACTATTGCATCTGTTTCTTCGTCAGCTAACTAGGAGGTCGATCGTCGAATGCATACTGAGCACTATCCTCAAAGCCCAGCTTGCAGCTCCTCCGACTATCCTGTTTACCAGCTGAGAGGTACAAAAAGTGTGACCTTCCACAGTTGAATAAATAGCTTATCAATAGAGTGACTGAAACCATACACTGACCTTTCTTCCGATGGTTTAAACAGACGGCTCCCCAACATCCAGTTTTGAGTAAGATCGAAGCGGGCATATATACTACCGCACAGCAAGCCATTGTGTCCCTTTTGTCCCTGGATCCTTTTGACACCATGTCTCCTTTTGTGAAAGGCTCACCTGTTGTATGCCACGCCTATTGTCCTATGAAGTTAGCACTCTTCTATGTAATATATGTAACCTCTTGCGCAGCTCTGTGCCAGCTTAGGAACCTGGCCTAAATACACTAACCTATATTGTTTTCTATGTATTGTGTATGGTAATCTATAACTGATTGTAGTATTTGTTGTCTGGGCGTTCATGATGATATTAGGTCCCCTGTTGCAAGTCTATCATCAAACTTAATTTTACATGTGCTGTCCTATCAATCTCCAAGCTAGACTACAACTTTGCAACAAACTAAATAAAATCTGCCTTAATATGCGGCGCGCATGGGCGCGCCCAAATCACTAGTCATCTATTAGTAACTAGGCTTGCCAGGCAACTAGCTTAGCACCTCACATAATCAATTAGGCTACCAGCAATACTGAAAGGATGAGCTAATCGATCGTTGCACTGGGGTTCAATGCGTCCATCTCTGACATGATAAGCACCAATCTGCATGTCGCACTGCGGGCTCAGGTAGATTGTATCTGCGCTGAGGAACGGAAACACCCGAGGCGACACCGAGAGCCCACAGTAGAAGCCAATGAAGATGGCACGACCTCCAAGGTCGCGACGTCCACGGTCCGTCGTCGTCGTCGTCTTCCCTGTGCTCAAGTCAACCCTGTACACCGTATAACTCCTCTTATAAGGGTAGTGATCGTCGTAACGTAGCTGACAGTGCACGAGCCGGAGATCCCGATCGCCATTATCCACCAGGTGCACCGTGTCCGTCATTCTGCTAAACGGAAACGGCTTGGGCAGCTCGGCTGCCACCACCATGCGGGGACCGGCTCTGTTGTCGTCTCCGGCCATGTCCACCGTCACGATGGCACTGAAGGTGACGCCGTAGAAACGGCCAGCGAAAAACACCGAGGGCATGATCAGCTGCGGCCCGACGTCGAGCAGCGCCCAGCGGTCGTCGCCGGGCCGGGCAATGGCCATTGTCCCGGTAGATTTGCCGCGGTAGGAGAAGAGGTAGACCGTGCCGTGATCCAGGAGGCCCGCGCACGCGAGAGAAAACTTCACGAGGTCCGTGGTCGGCGGGAGATCGGCCGCCTGGCGCGTCAGTGGGTTCAGCAGGCGGACAGTCTCGGTCTGCCTACAATGCAGGAAGAGGAGACCGTCGGCGGTGGCCCGGAGCACGCGGTGGTCGCGGAGCTCCGGAACGTCCACCTGGATGCACTGCCCGGTGCGGGTGTTGAGGAACCGGCGGCGGCAGCTTCGGTCCGGCGCGGCGGCGGTCTTGAGGTACAGGCGCGGGTCGTCCTCGTCAGATTCGTCACGGAGCATGATCCAGTGCCGTGGGTAGAGGCGCGGGTCCTCGAGCACGTCCCGCGCGCGCGGGTCCGCGCAGCATCGCCGCCACGGGAGGCAGGTGGATCGGAAGTGGACGTAGTCCGCCACGTCGTTGGCCAGGACGCGCTCGGCGATCAGACTGGCCGGACCTTCGTCGAGACCCGCCCAGTCCCTCCACCTGGAGCTGCCGGCGAGGGCGGGGCCGGACCTTACGGTGCGCCGTCGCTTATTGGCGCCCCAGGATACGCAGACGGCATCACGACGAAGATGAGACTGCGTGGCGGCGGTGGCGGTGGCGACGGAGCGAAGAAGCCTCCGCGCGGTGTTTGGCTTCTTCTCCTGCCTCGGCCGTCGCTCGGCTTGGGATGTGGTCGATGCCATTGCCGCATAGTCGGGCGTCTTCGTCCTTCTCCTTCGCGGACGCTGCCAGATCTGAGGGTGCTGGCAGGCCGCAGCAGGTCGCTTCCCCATACGCCTAGCGGCGGCGGGCGGCGACCGACGGCAGGTGTTCGTTCCCTGATCCCTTTGACACTGGGGCGATAGAGAATTGGAGGGATGGGCCACGGAAGATGGTGTCTAGTGCTAGGAAATAGAAACGGGCCGATATATATGGGTCATGGGCCAGGTCGGCCTCTTTGGAGTGGGCAGTGACTCGTTTTCTTTTTTTTTTTTTTTTTTTCATATAACACCGTGCGAGTTCGGTCTTCACCAAGAACACGCTTCTGGCACCCTTTCATCGATTTGGTTGATTGCGTGACTATATTGTGCCCGTGTTGCCGTGTTGGCACCCTTTTATACAAAATTAAGTTTGGCACGCACACCACAATGACACATGTTTCTTTCTCCAATTCGGACTAGTACGAGGGAAAATAATCTCAAATCTTATACGGTGAGCTTTTGGGAGTTCCATATCCTATACCGAGTCACTCGGAATCGGATAATTGGTGTTCCGGGGATTCTTTTTTTGACGAAATGTTCCGTGGATTCTTGCCAACTCTCCAAGCAAACCCCAACCAGCGGTCAAGCAGGCAATTAGCCAAAGCCCATAACTGATTGACACCGTGGACTCCACCTCGACTCAACCCGGCTCGCCCGCTTCCTCTCCTCTCTCTCACCGGTCACCGCGAGTTCGATTCCAACCGGCGGCGGCGGCGGCGAGATGAAGGTCACGGTGATGACCGCCGACGAGCAGATCCTCACCCTCGAAGTCGACCCCGACGAATCCGTAAGCCCGCCGCCTTCTATCCATCTCCATCCCCAATCTCAGTTTCAATCTGTACTGGTTAAGGCTGCTTTGGTTCGCTGATTTGGTGATGATGAATCCGCGATGAGAGCTGGGAATCTGGAATTGGGAGGGAGCGTGCTTTAACCTAGCTGATTCGCAATTCGGTCACTACAGCGTGATTTCTCGTGCCTGGTGTGGTGGGATCCTTTTGTTGCTAACTAATTCTGGTGACGGTGGTCCCGGTTTCGAGTTATCCGTCCGTCCGTCCGATCCCCTTGCTCGCGTCGAATTCCGCGTCCTAGAGCTACAATGAGCTGCGATGCGAAAAGCTGCAATCTTTTGGCTAAATCGTGCGTCTTGCGTGCTTGCAGGTGGAAAATCTCAAGGCGCTTCTCGAGGTGGAGGTGAGCGGGGCCTGGGATCTCAACTGAGCCTCCTCTCTGAAATTTTGCTGCTACTGCTTTGATCTCACATTGCTGGCTTTGGGTGTGTGTGTGTGTGTATGTGGCCAGACTCGAGTACCGTTGCAGCAGCAGCTGCTTCACTTCCATGGGAAGGAGATGCAGAACGCAGAGAAGCTCAGCGCCATTGGGGTCCAGGATGGCGACCTTGTCATGATGGCTCCCACCACTGAAAGGTGCTCTTGCTGCCCTTCCTAGTAGCATATACGTATAAAGGAGATAAATTGTCATGTGCTACATATAGTTGTGTTGTGCCTCGTGCCCTCTTATATGAGATGTTCTTGAGAAACTGAAACCCAATACCTGTCATGTTGCTCATCAACGATTAACTTTCTGGCAGTACCTAGTGTTGTGTTAGGTTGTTACAGCTAAATTATTTCTTATCCTTTTTTGTGTGCAAATGGTTTGTCTTTCTTCAGCTGTTAGTTTGCCTCAAAACTTATAATCTGTCTCGTGTTAAAGAGATGCAGTTGCTTTTATTATCTTAACTAAACCTTAAGAATCAGATGCCACCAAAGTACCAATGCTTTCTTTTGATTTATTGGCATCATATTAAAAGAGCTTCAATAGTTTATCTTGTTCAAAACTTTAAATTTGCACCATATCCAAAGACATATAGGACCTCTTCTTGGTTTAACTACTAATCTTGATTAAGACACCACCAAAGTTTGGTTGCTGTTGTACCCTTGTGACCACTTTGGTATTATCTTCTTTTTAATATAATCGGCAGCTCTCCTGCATTATTTGTTTTTTTTCTTTCTTAAAAAAAAAAAAGTACCACCAAAGCACCAATTTCCTCCTAATTAATTGTTTTGGCTGAAACTCTCAGGTCTTCTCAGGATAATTTAAGGGTGAATCCTGCTGATGGAACTGCTGTAAACCCTCAAGCTTTTCAACAACATATTCGAGGCGATTCACATCTTATGGCACAGCTCCTTCAGGTAAACTTTTCTTGTGGCCTCATTTATTCACCAAGGCGTGTAAGTTGCCAACAACATGCTCTTCTAGAACAATGTTTCCTTGATTTGCAGAATGATCCTCAACTAGCACAAGCTGTTCTTGGAGATGACACCAATGAGCTACAGAATGTCCTGCGGTCCCGCCACCAACAGAAATTGGAACTGAAACGTAAACAAGAAGAAGAGCTTGTGAGAATCTCTCTGTTGAATTTTATTTGCTCAGAAAGAGATCATGTCAAATGAAATGTGGGATTGCTGATTTTTCATGCATTGACTTCATACAGAGTATTATAGATCACTTGTGATTTTATTCTTCAGTGGTTCACATGAAAATTCGTTGAATGACTGCATGCATTTTCTTTTTAAAAAGTATATCACCTTGCTGCTTCCTATATTACTTCATTGAAAACATATTTGCATGTTCTATCACTATTAGAAACGTATCAATGTTTTGCAGCTTTTTCGTTTTCATGTTCACTCTGTTGCATTGCTAACTTATTAAATGATAGTGTGTTCACATAGCTAATACATTTGCCAATTTTTGCAGGCTTTATTGTATGCTGATCCATTTGATGTCGAAGCTCAGAGGAAAATTGAAGCTGCAATCCGGCAGGTAGGCATTATCACTGGTAAAATGACATATGATGGACATCACTACATGAACATCTACTGTGTTAAGGAGGCTTGAACATACTCTAAAAAATAAAATAAAATAAAATAAAACAACAAATCCGCATCCGAAGATTCTTACAAGAAAAGCAGCTTTCGTCATGCATTTTTGCTAGATTCATGAATTGGTATCACAAGATTTTGTTTTATATACTGTTTTGAGCATGCAAAAGGCTTTTATTCTGTCTCAAATCTTGCCTATAATTTATTTTTCACCTGTTCAAATTTTTTTCGATCAAATATTTGATATTCTTGTTAATCTTTCAATATTTCAGAAAGGTATAGATGAAAATTGGGAGGCTGCATTAGAGCACAATCCTGAATCATTTGCCCGAGTGGTGTGTTCTACTCTCAGGATCTTCCTCTTATTTTGTCAATTCTCCTGAAAAAGTATTCTCCTATTCAAATGTTTTATTATTTGTAGTTATTTATTAATCATTCACATTTTTTGTTGTTGTGCCAGGTAATGCTATATGTGGATATGGAGGTCAATGGTGTACCTTTGAAGGTATTATATAAACTGTTTCATACATATATTTGCCTGTAATCAGTTGAGTCCCACTGTTCTTAGAACATTGTTTTTGTATATGAGATTCTAAATATAAGAAAACTAGCATATACTTTGCTGGTTACTTCTATTGAATTTGGTTTTCATTTAACTGATAGGATTATGTATCAACTATGAAATGTTTATCATGATAACTTTTGCTTGTTAGGTCTTCTCCTTACGAACCTGTATTACTAGGATATATCAATGATTGTGTTTCCACAAAGTTTGATTGCTTCCTGCTGATTGTTTTGGTTAGGTTTTCTTAACTCTTCTTTCATCTGCAGGCTTTTGTTGACAGCGGGGCACAATCGACTATCATATCAAAAAGTTGCGCTGAACGTTGTGGGTATGATTAGATTTTAGTTGATTTGTGCTGTTTAGGTTTTATATTTGCAGCACCATGATTTTGTGACTTTCAGCATGGAGAACAGTAATATTAGGTAGCAATCTTAGTTTATCAAGTACTCCTTCCATCCAATAATAAATTAATTCCTAGAATCGCCCTTACCAAAACTATCTTATGTTTGACCAACTTCGTAGGAAAGGCTATGTGACACCAAATAAGTACATTCTGAAAATATATTTCATGATGGGATACAACTTTGGTGTCATAAATATTGGTGCACTTTTCTATGAATTTTGTCAAACTTAAAATAGTTCGACTTAGGACAACTCTACTACTTGATTTATTTGGGGTGGAAGGACTAGGAAAACTTTACTGTTCGAATAACAAAAAGTAATCATTCTAGATTTACAGTAAACTGAAATCTGCAGCTTGAGTATGTAAGATACATCACATACTGTAATGCATTGTGCAGGTTGCTGAGGCTTCTTGATCAGCGGTTCCGAGGGGTTGCTGTTGGAGTTGGTCAATCAGAGATACTGGGAAGAATACATGTAGCCCCAATAAAGGTATCACTGGTTTTACAAAATTTCATTTGACAATGGCTGCAGTATATATGCAATTTGAAGAGTGTCGTTACCAAATCCATCTCACGAGAAGAAGAAAATATAAATTAAAATTTTTCTTACTTGAGATGGTTGGATAAAGACAAACCCCCATATTTTGTAGAAGCCATGTGAAAATTCCTTGGAATAAACATACTTTAGCTTCAATGTTTATGAAATTATTGATACGTTATCATACAATTTATTTCAATATATGCATTGACTAACAGCTAGATTTGGCAGATTGGGCATCAATTCTATCATTGTTCTTTCACCGTATTGGATGCCCCAAATATGGAATTCCTATTCGGGCTTGATATGCTGCGAAAAACATCAGGTAATTGCATGGGTAGTTTTTGGAACAGGTCATGCATCTGACATGATCATGCCTCATTCTTTTCATGGTCCTGTGCAGTGCATGATTGACCTAAAGGACAATGTTCTCAGAGTGGGAGGTGGTGAGGTTTCAGTGCCCTTCTTACAAGGTCAGCGGATTTTGGCTACCTGTTTACAGTTTCGTCTAGCTTTAGTTCTTGAGAAGCCTTGAACGCTAGATATATATCTTCTTTAAGCTTCGTGCATTGATCTGGCTATTCACATATTGAGTTTGTAATTGAATTCACCAATCAATCTAACATTGTATCTGCAGAGAAAGACATCCCTGCACACATACATGATGAAGAGAAATTGTCTAAGTTATCGCCTCTCGGCCAAGCAACTGGAGTAAGCAAACTTGACCATTGCATGATGCAACTTTATTTTCTTCAACTATGGTATTTACCATTGGCATATCCTTATTTTCTTTGCATAATTATTAAGGAATCATCAAGGGCGCGTGAGAGTACTCCCAATCCGCCACAACAAACCCCTCCTTCAGGTTACTGCTTTTTTTCTCTATTATTATTGCTTCTATATGTTCCATGCACATGTAATCTTCTGATAACTACAACAAACTAATTTAAAACCAGTAACCGTGAACTAACTTCAAAAACCACTGTCATTCATTTTGCTTGCAGGAGCTCCAGTTGCAAACCCTCCACAGGTGAAGTTAATAACACCTTTCTGTATCGTTTTTACGATGGTCACATTAATGTTTTAGTGAATTATATGTTTTATCCTAATTGTCTCAGAAACTCTTCTTAGCAGGGAGGAGATTTTGAAGCAAAAGTCACGAAGCTTGTGGAGCTTGGTTTTGACAGGGCATCTGTAATACAAGCGCTCAAGCTGTTCAACGGGAATGAGGAGCAAGCTGCTGCATTCTTGTTTGGTGGTTAGACTTGTGAGAGCAGCCGTTTCTGGCTTTCTGTTTGCTCAACCCTTTCCAGGGTTGAATATTTGATACGAAAGTGATTAAAGAACTAGGACACTATTTGGCCATTTAAATATAGACGTTTCATTTTTTGTCCCCTCTTGTTTCTGAGAACAAACACTTGTTTTCTGTACCTGATACATAGACTGATAGACATCTGAATGCAGACAAAACTGTGAAGATTTCTGTACCAAACAGGGCCTTAATGTGTTTGTTCGAATTTCTGAGAAACTTATAAATAACTTAAATTAAGTTAAAGTACTCTGACTTTGTAGCCCGCTGACAAGAGCTGCAACCTGCAAGTGGTGTTAGAGAGAATTTGGTGGGGGCCTGAGTGATTGATTGCTAATTTGTGAGCTGAGTTGTGTCTATCCTGCCGTGCTTCATGAGACTATCTACAAAGTATCCAACACAGTGCTTTTTGAATACAAAGAGGGGGAAACCCTTTTCTCTAAAAAAAAAGTATCCGACACAATACTTGATGAAGATAAACATAGATTAGTAGGATGCTTGTACTTACACATATAAGCACTTGCATAGAAGAATAATACAGATAAGGATGTGGATGCTTGTTCGGAAGGTGAAGAGAAATTGGAGCCGGTAAAATATTACGAAGAAATTGACATGGGTGAAGCTGTGGCAATGGCCTTTATGGAGTAGCCCTAGTCAAATTATACGGGAAAAGTCCATATCACATCCTCAACTTTCGTGAAAGTTCGTTTTTCATACTGAATACTGAACTCTAAAGCTAGGCAAAACACCTCCCCAACTTTAGAAACCGTTCACCTTACCCCTCGATAGTGTTATAAAGCGTTTTTGAATACGGTTTTATCTTTATCTTTTTTATTTATTTCGGCCGAATCTTTCGTGAAATTTTGTTTTTCATCCCAAACTCTAAAACTAGGTAAAACATCTCCCTCAACGTTTAAAACATTTCATTTAAACCGTTCGTCTTACCCCTCGGACACTTTTTGAATGTGGTTTTGTCTTTTAATTTATTTATTTGAGCTGAATCTTTTAGAAAATCACAGTAAATCACATGGAAACCATAAAATGGAAAATCCAAATTAGTTGGACTTTACACGAGGAGGTGTACCCAATGGACATATAATATGGTACTATGTTTGAACACAAAGTTTTTGTGTATGCTTTTCTATTATTAATTGGAATAATTTATATTTTCCGTTTCTATGGTTCAATTGTTGTAAAATTTTTATGGTGGGCTAATAATTATGCTTGAACTACAGTAAAATTTCATAGACATTGGATCATCTAGTATAACTTAATAACTTAATTATAGATTTATTTAGGCTTATCCTGATTTATTATAAAAAATAAAGCCCACTACGACATTTCTGCCGTGCCCAGCCCAGACCCTAGCGGCCCAGCAGCCAGCACGTCCATGGCGGCCCAGCAGTCTGTTGGAAAACCTAGCCGCCGCCCGCCCCCGCGCCCCCGCCCGGCGTGCTGGCGTCCCGCGCTCCGGCGGCCCTGCCCGCGTGGAAGCCACGCAACTGTAGCTGAATACGCCGTGCGGAGGTGCGTTGGATGTAAGCTACGCTATACGAACTGTTCCGTATAAAAGCCGCGGCTCATCAGGGGCCCACCCTTCATTGAGACAGACTCGTCTATCGCCATCGCATCTCCAGGCAGAATCAATCCCCTTCCCCTCGCCAGACACAGAGAGAAAGGGGGAGAAAGAGGTCCAGAACCAGACCACACCGCGCCGCCGCCGCCGCCGCGGCCCGCCGGTGATCGAGTCGCGTCGGCAGCCGGCACTACCTTCACGCTACAAGGCAATAAGCATCGGCAGCCATGTTCGGCTCTACCAACCGTAAGCGCTCACCCCCTAATCCCTTCCCATTCTCGTCGATTCCATCACATTGGATTCCATGACCTTGCTTTAAATCCTCTATTCCGTTCTCGTATGCATGTATTGCTACTGTTGCGCTTCCTTTCCCGTTCGATTGATTGTTGGATTATATTAGATATATTAAATATTTCGATTCGATGGATTATCCATATGCCTCCGCACTCTAGGGTTTCGTTATCTGTTTCAATCAGATAGGCTACTTGCAGTCTCAACTTCAAGGATCCAAATGGAACACCTAACCAAACTCGTTTATCTACTTGCAAATAAGTAAAACAGAAGAATGCTTCAGTGCTCATTTTTTTCATTGATATTTGTATAGTATATGCTAGCCGCTACAATGCAATACCTGATTACGATTGTACAGTTCCAGTTTGCCTTGCAAGCCCTTACATGTCTGCATCGAGAGTATTTTTTTTCCTTTTTTCTTTTTTTTGCAATGTTGATTATCTTCTCATCTCTCGTGTATGCTATCTTCATTGCAGCATTTGGGCAGTCGTCCACGAGCGCATTTGGCCAGACCTCATTTGGAGCTCCACAGGGATTCGGCCAGTCTTCCACTCCTGCCAACAATCCCTTTGCCCCAAAACCGTTTGGCAGCCCGACCACAACTTTTGGGGCACAGACTGGAAGCTCGCTCTTTGCAACTACATCCACTGGTGCGTTTGGCCAGCAGCAATCTACTCCCGCCTTTGGCCAGCAGCAATCCACTCCCACATTTGGCACCCCGTCCTCCTCTCCGTTTGGGAGCTCCACACCTGCCTTTGGTGCATCCTCAACTCCTGCCTTTGGTGCATCCTCAACTCCCGCCTTTGGTGCATCCCCCACTCCCGCCTTTGGTGCCTCATCCTCTGGTATGTACTATGCATTCTCTGTTGCTTTCCTCTTTTGCTGGTTCACCATGCTGATCATACTAGGTTGACAGAAGAAGCCACTTTCTAGATTGTCTAATTAATGATGCCATTTTTATGTGTAATTGTTCTTTTCAGTTTCACCCATACCTTGCAAGTTTTATTTATTTTCACATTTTTCTGCATGCTACATTTGTTCTAAAAATAGCTACTCATGTGAAATTATGCCCAGTTCATTTGTCACTATGTTGGCCTAACGAGATCTTCTGTACTATATTTGATATCATATCTCTGCTCTGCACATGTTGTAGGATCTTTGTTTGGACAGAAGCCAAGTTTTGGGGGGTTTGGATCATCTCCTAGCCAGTCAAGTCCTTTTGGTAGCACGTTCCAGCAAACACAACCAACGTTTGGCAGCAGCACTTTTGGTGCATCAACTACACCGGCATTTGGTACGACCACTACGCCGGCATTTGGTACATCTACACCGGCCTTTGGCACCACAACTACACCGGCCTTTGGTGCCACGACTACCCCAGCATTTGGTTCAACATCGACATCTTTATTCGGTGCTTCTAGCAGCCCAGTGTTTGGTTCTACAGGCTTTGGTACATCTGCTACTGGTTTTGGAGCTTCAGGGACCTCAGCATTTGGTGTGAGTACTACTCGGGTTTTGGATCTTCAAGCACACCTTCATTTGGCACATCAGCTAGCTCCTTCAGTTTTGGCTCTTCGCCATCTTTTGGACAAACAACAGTTTCATCTGGTAGCAATCCCTTTGGAGCAACTCCGTCACCTTTTGGTGCACCAGCTCCTGCATTTGGTAAGTTTTTCCCATTGAATATTTGCATTATTTGAGGTAGTTATGATGTAATAATGCTCACCGAATTGTTGTCTGTGTACATGTGATGTAGCAGTTGTTATGTATTGATTCTTTTGTTCTTTCTTACTCCAGTAGACCTATTTTATTGCAAATCTTTTTAACTGTTTTTACACTGTCCAGGTCATCTTATACCTGTTTCACGAATTGTTTGTTCCCTTTGAGTTTCAGGCTCACAGACAGCAGCGCCAGCTTTTGGGCAACCACAATTTGCTAATCAAGCTGGAGGAACCAGAATAAAACCTTATGCTCAAACTCCAGATGCTGACAGTGCTACCAGTGGTACTCAGCCTGCTGCAAAACTTGATTCCATATCAGCGATGCCTGAATATAAAGACAAAAGCCATGAAGAATTGAGGTGGGAAGACTATCAGCGTGGAGACAAGGGTAAGGAAAATGTTTGTTTGGGGATCAATGATTTTGCTTGATTTGCAAACCCACTTTAAAAGATACTTTACTTCCATGTATTCTTTTGTCATGCTTGTTTTTGCATGAGCTGGAGTGACCATTATGTTACACCCTGGCTTATATACACCTTGAAATCTGAATAGAATTGAAAAATTAAAACATGATGCTATTCCCTTTATTAATTGTTTATTCATATTATTGCTGGATTTCTTTGGTCCATGTAAATTGTAATTTTTTTCTTGTGAAACATATGCAACCACTCTTAATATTTGTACTTGCAGGTGGACCAAACCCTTCTGGAACTCCAGCAGCGGCACCTAGCTTCCCATCACTACAGCAGAATGCTTTTGCTCCGCCTCCGACAAGCAATCCATTTAACCCGTCTGCCACAAACCTATTTTCATCAACCAATCAATTTGCTCCTAAGCCTGCTCCAACTATTACTTCACCATTCAACCCCTCATCAGTCGCAAGTTCGAGCCCATTCACATCATCCACTAATACCACAATGTTTGGGCAAACAGGTGTTTCTACATTTCCAGCAAGTACTACGTCATCATTATTTTCAAACACCAATCCTGCTTCTAGCACATCGTCGTTATTTGGCACATCAATGACGAATAATCCAAGTCCATTCGGCGCTGGCTTATTGTTAGCTAACACTCAATCAGCCCCACTGTTTTCCTCATCATTTGCTCAACCGACAAGTACACCAGCTTTCTCCTCTGGGAGCCTATTCGGTTCAACTAATCCTGGCAATCTATTTGGCAGCAGCGGGTCTTCACTTTTTTCAACGGTAAGCATCTTTTGTCATTTTGTCCTCATATTTTATTACTAGCATGGTTTTAAAGGCGTTGCCTAGGCATCCAGGCGCTAAAACATCCTGGGCGTTCTCGTCACCATGACCAAAATCCAGCAAATCGAGAGAGGAGGGAATGGAGAAGAACGAGGAAGAACTAGAGGAGGACCAAATCCAAGCTCCTATCTCTGCCCCATCCCCATCGGCTCCGGTGGCCATATCAGCTTTCCTCACCGGCCAACTGCAGCATCAGGGATGTGAGAGGGGGCAGCAGCAGGCCAGCAGCTCTCGATCTGCATAAGCATTGGAGAAGGGGAGGGGAAGAGGCGGGGAGGACCGGAGGAGAGGTGCTGTGGAGGCAGCAACAGATGTGAACGGGAGGAGGGAGGGGGAGATAGATTCGCCGCATGATGGAAGGGGTCTCGGGGAGTGGCAGTGGCAGCGTCATGCTTAGGGAAGGTTGCATGGGTTGCTTGGTGGTCTTTCTTGGGCTTGGATTTCTTAGTTTTTCCCCTCTCTTTTCTTTTTTAATTTCCTTTTCCTACCTTCTCCATACTGCAGTTCTGAAGTTCTTCATATTCATATGGCATTGTTGCCTCACCTAGGTTTCACCTAGGCGACTCAAAAGGGTGGCTTGCCACACCCTGCCTTACCACCTTAATAACCATGATTACTAGATACTTGTTATTGTTTCTTGTTTATTAGTACTTAATTTATTTTGCTTGTACTGATTCAGCCAACATTCCAGCCATCTGCCCCTGCTCAAACTACAAACATGTTGTCCTTCCAACCTCCTCCGATTCAACCAGGTCAGTATTTGATATTTACATGCTTCTCTTCTTTTTATGATTTATCTTCAAGACTAACTTGGGGCTTAACATATGTTCAAATGCATGCCTGCATGGATACAGCACCTTCAGGTGGATTCCCTGGTTTTTCCAACACGACGAATCAGGCCTTGATTGGACAGCCGTATGATCTTCTGCTACTTCTCAACTGTGCATGATTATTCTCTTCCTATTTAGTAATTTCTTTTTGATGGATTAAAACACTGATTAGTTATAACAAGGTGAAGGAAAAACATATTATGATCAGTCTAATGTGGAGTGTGGTGTAGGCAAAGAAGGAAAAGAACTTAATTGTTCATGGAGACTAGCTTATATTTGATGCCATGAAACTGCCAGATTGTTATTTTTTATCTGTAATATAAGTGCATGGTTTGGCAGAGATCATAATTTTCCCACAGTTCACAACTGAGTTTTGGCAACACTTATTCCTTTTCTTCTTTTGACTAAAGTAATACATTATTCAGTTTAACATGATGTATCCTGTTGCATTTTACACAGAACTCCTATCCAGTCCAGTATGGTCATGCAGCCTGCTCCTGTTTCAAATCCATTTGGGACGCTTCCAGCAATGCCTCAGATGTCCATTGGGAATGGTGGATCTTCACCTTCAGTTCAATATGGAATATCAAGTTTGCCGGTTAGTTTTGTTTCTCCTTAGCATTTCTAATTGTTTATGTAGAACAAGTGGACAGTGGAGATAGTAGCAAAGATGGTGGTTGTGATTAGGAAGGGTGTGTACTAAGGGTGCCATACTAAGGGTGCCATAAGCAGGTACCACATGTGAAAGAGGTTTGCTTGATTGTAACTTCTTACTGTCTTGCAGGTTGCTGAGAAGCCTCTTCCAAGTAGATTATTGTCCATGGCGGTTCCTAGGCATTTGTCACAGAGAAGGATTAAACTGCTGCCAAGAAAATACAATCCAATATCTGATGGCAAGGTAATGAATGACCTGACCTGTAAGAATAGAAAATTTTCGTGTGCAGAGTTTTGTTTCATGTTTTAATTTTATTGATGGAGCTTTTCAAAGCCATTGAGAAAGCATTGAATGCTTGAACACGTTGCTCAGTTACTTCTGTTATTCCTATAGGTTCCATTCTTTGCTGATGATGAATCTCCAGCAACACCGAAGGCGGATGCCTTTTTCATTCCTAGAGAGAACCCAAGGAATCTGGTAATTCGTCCAATTGAGCAGTGGCCTTCGCGGAGAGAAACTGACCGGCAATCAACTTTGAAGAATGCTACCAATTTGAACAAATATGATGGTAAATCTTTTCATTACAGTACTGGAATTTTTCATATAAATAGTCCCCAGCAAGGGCAAATGTCAGTTACTGATCTCATTAAGTTGTGCAGATGCTTCCACTGAAAGTGAGCGTGGTAAGTCTGCCATGTCACCAAGCAGCAGGCCTCCCGCAGTGGAAAATGACAACCAGCATGAGGCCAGGGCCATGCCTCAGCATGGGAATGTGAATGTTACTTCAGTGGAGAGGTTGTTGCCTAAGCTTCCATCTGCAGATTACTTCACAGAGCCTAGTCTTGAGGAGATTGCGGCCAAAGAACGTGCAGAGGCAGGCTACTGTGGTCGGGTGAGGGACTTTGTTGTGGGTCGGCATGGCTATGGCAGCATCAAGTTTCTTGGGGAGACGGACGTGAGGTTCCTAGATCTGGAGTCAATCGTGGAGTTCAACGACCGGGAGGTGATTGTGTACAAGGACGACAGCAAGAAGCCCCCGGTGGGTGAGGGGCTGAACAAACCTGCAGAGGTGACTCTTCTGAACATCAAGTGTGTGAACAAGAAGACCGGGGAGGTGTACCGCGAGGGGCCAAGGGTTGAGAGGTACAGGGAGATGTTGGTGAAGAAGGCGGCGGAGCAGGGTGCAGAGTTTGTGTCGTTCGATGCCGCCAAGGGAGAGTGGAAGTTCAGGGTGAAGCACTTCAGCGCCTATGGGCTTTAGTGATGTACTAAGTAATCCTGAATCCTGAGTGAGGGTGAGGGATGGACGATGGAATGTCTTGTAGTTAAAGTAGCTTTTTCTTTGTGGTTTGCTTTGATAGAGTTGTTAAGTTGTCACGCTTTATGATAATAATATGAGAGTGGATTAATTCTGCTATGTCCAGGTTAAATTAAACATAGCTCACCTTTTTTTTATACATATAATGCACCTTACTCAACCGAGACATTCATGAGCACCTAATCAGGTAGCGGTGCAGTAAACGTCTAGCTCTCAGGTAATACGGTGAAATACAATTAATCCACTATAGATAAAACAAGAAAGTTCCCTGCAGCATAATATGATATTGGGCAGCACATGGAAACACAATTTCTTAGTTAACATGATGGAAGGACAGGAATTTTCGAATGAGAATTTAGAAGGCTCGCAGACAGATTGGCACAGTGTCGAATCGAATCAAATTGCCGAGTGCACGCCTAGCCTAATACAGCTACCAGCTGAGCGGAGCCTCTGTTCTCTGTTCCTAATGTACGTGCCATGCTCCTCCGAGCTACTACTTGTCTTGGAAAATGCATTGCTGAGAAAAAAGTACCAATCTAGATCACACAATGCGTGTTGAATCCTTAAATGAGGATGCCTGCATTAGAGTTTAAATAGTTGTATGTAGTTAATGATAAAGAAAATAGAGGGTGATCGGGATAATCGCATTATTCCCCCCACCCCACACACACACCCCAAAGGGGGCAATAGCTGAATCTTTTTGTGGCCATAGATCTGGAGGACATATACTCTCGAAGACAAGGCAATACTAGCAGTGCTGCGGCATCTCTCCGGCCTCGGAGCACGGGACATGGCCGTCGCTTCGCGAGGCGACGAAAAGCCCGTCTCTCTCGACTGGGTTGTGGTGTTTTGTGCAGAGTTTGCGTCAAAGAGACGGGGGTAGGGACGGCGCTGTACATGCCCTAAGTGTTATTGTTGGACCGAGATATTCGGAACCTAACATATAAATAGTTTGAAAAAAAGCAAAAATGCAGTGGCGTACTCTCTATTTGAGGAATGGATGCGTTGATTGTAGTTATGCAAACTTCTATACGGCATGTGTGATGTACATTTTGAAGTTTTTAAACAGCAAGAAGGGTTTTACCCGTTTGTTAAACAGAGACAAGGTTTTTGTTTCACAGTAGAAACAGCTTTGCTTATATAATTATTATTATATATAATTTATTTATTGAATCAGAGGCCAAGTTCTCAGCCTCACTTTTTAACAAATCGAACTAATGCATCCTCTCTACACCTGCTTCCTATAAAATAAAAAATAAAACCCTACCACCATGAGCTCAACTAATGAATTCAAGCCGCCTTGACCACAAGAGGGCTCCTGACGAACTGAACCCCGTTGGTCCAGGCGAGCGCGCTCCGAACGAGTAGCCCTTGGCGAGCTTGGCGTCCTTCACCTTGAACTGCACCTCGAACCCTTTCTCCTCCTCCCTGGCGCTGAACTTGAGCACCGACGGATTCACCACCACGGAGACGCCGGCGGGCTCGACCACGAAGGCCCTGTACGTGCCGGGCTTGCCGACGTTCTTGACCCTGCGCCGCGCCGTGGCTCCGGCCGCCGAAGTGACGTTGACGACGGTGATGGACGGGTAGTTGAGGTCCGTGATGCGCGGCGGAGCGGCGGGGCACTTGTACGGCGCGCCGCCGTTGAACATGGACATGACCGTGGCGTTGTACTTGAGCGCGCACAGGAAGTCGAGGTAGTCCTTGTCGCCGAGGTCGTACACGAGGCCAGGGTTGAGGGCGCGGGTCGGGTAGATGTGGCCGGCGCCGTAGCCGAAGGGGCTCGACGACCGCGACGACGCGTTCAGGATCAGCTCGCCCTTGTTGTCCAGCTCAATAGCTGTGGTCATGATGGCCGACTTGATGGCGGCCGGACTCCATTGCGGGTGGACCGTGCGGAGGAGGCCCACGACGCCGGAGACGTGCGGGCACGACATGGACGTGCCGGACTCCGAGTTGAAGGCCACGCGACGTGGGTCGAAGGCCAGGTCCGTCGGCGAGTTGGCGCGCGTCCACGCCGCGATCACGCTCACTCCGGGCGCCGTGATGTCGGGCTGCAAGGCAACACATGTATGAGAAACATCAGTCAAGTCGTCCACCGCCGCAGGAGAGGCAGCCATGGATCGTTCAGTGTTCTGAAAGCCAAGAACCTTGAGGATCTCTGGGGTGATGGTGTTGGGCCCCTGCGACGAGAAGGCGGCCATGAACGGCGCCGGCTTCGTGCCTAGAACAGTCGCCGGCTTAGTGATGAAGCCAGTCGGATTCCTGGCAAGCGACAGACAGCAGTGTCAATGCATCACAATCACAAGAAAGAAACTTTGGCAGGAATGAAACGGCTGCTTACTTGGAGGACTTGAGGTAGTTGTAGAGGAGCAGGCTGTCGCGGTACTTGATCTGGGTCGCCGGGAGCACGTGCGCGTCGGCGATGATCTCGTTGCCGGTGGTCACGTCGTTGGCGAGCACCATCCCGACGCCGCCGGCCTGCTTCACCGCCTCGCCCTTGGCCACCCGGGGATTGATCCCGCGCAGGCACACCACGATCTTGCCCTTCACCTTGGCCGGGTCCAGCGCCCCGATCATGCACAGCTGCCTGCACACCATTAACCATCACAATTACATTATTTATTATCAGTAATTACATCAGCAAAAGTACCATCAGTAGCTAGTGAATGGTGATCATTTGGAGACTATCAGTCACGTACGCGTCCTTAGTGGTTGCATTGGCAGCTCCAGCCTTCGCCGAATCGATCAACGGGTACAAGGTCTTCTCCGGCAGCGCTGCAATCGACAAGCTCTGGCCCTGCAGGGACGACGATCGATCCATGGATAATAATAAGCAAAACTACCAAACACTTGCAAGAAATGATTCTGGAGATTCGGAGGAGTTGCATGCCTTGGCCATTTTATGCGGTCGAAGACGATGTACGAGGGGAACTCGCGGTCCATGGTGCTGGCGCCCGAGGTGAAGAGCCACGGCGCGAGGTTGGAGGCGGTGCCGAGCGCCGGGCCCGAGTTGCCGGCGGAGCAGACGACGGCGATGCCGCGGCGGACGGCGTGGAAGGACCCGATGGCGATGCCGTCGTCGAAGTAGTCGGAAGGGTCGCCGCCCAGGGAGAGCGACAGCACGTGCACGCCGTCGTGGATGGCCGCGTCGAACGCCGCCAGGATGTCCGCGTCGAAGCACTCGCTGCCGTTCACGGGCGGGTAGCACACGCGGTACGCCGCCACGCGCGCGCGTGGGGACCCGCCCGACGCCGTGCCGTTGCCGTACCCGAACACCGACGCGCCGGCCACCGGCGAACCGGCCGCCGTCGACAACGTGTGCGTGCCGTGCCCGTCCATGTCGCGTGGGGTGTTCGTCGACGCGTTCAGCTTGCCCGCCGCCGCCGCGTAGCCCTTATTGAAGTAGCGCGCGCCGATCAGCTTCCTGCACGCACAAGCACGCCGGCCAGCCGGAAAGAAAAAGGGATCAAAAGCCGGCGATCTGAAGAATTCGATCTATCTAAATCTAAACAAGATATTGTTCCACAGAAAAATAGCTTTCTACTCAAATTCAGCATTATGGGTGTATGAAACACTTGAAATGACAAACTTTTGGGGTTACACATATACAGTAAAACGAAGAACATTGATGAGTTAGCCAAAGTTTTAACTTAGATCTTGGCTTGCTACTGTTCATAGACTGATAGCAGCTGTTTAGCGAAAGATGCATCGGGAATGGCAGACACCTGCTTAATCAGGACATGACGTTGCTGAAATGCCCTGTCCACTCTCCAAGTGAGAACACACTGTTCATTTAAAAGCGACACTAGAAACTGACTACGTTCAGGTTTGTCTATATCAGAGAACTTAGTAAAACTGCAATCTGTGTCGGTGAACAGGGAATAAGTTTTGGGCAACAAGTGTACTATGTTTTGCCTGCTCAGTATATGCAGAGCAACTAGGTAACTCCACAAATTCAGTACATCTTCAGTATAACTTTTCTGGTTTCTAGAATGTTCATGAAAAAAATCTTTCACATTTGGAGAAAAAAAAATTGATTGAGCCTATTTCATTTTATTTCAGGAGTTCAGGACATCTATTATTCAAGCTGAGAATATCTTTGAAAAGCCTCTAAAATCTACAGTTGAGACACGCCATCAATCGACGTCCTAGTCATAGCACTGTTGAGTGGGATCAAGCTCAATCATGATGCATGGATGGATGCCCATGATGATCAGTGCCGGCCGGTTGATCTAAGGCATCCAGTGGTGGTGGTCTCACACTCACAGCCATGCGTGCAATGTGGTGGTCTCACACTCACATCCATACTCGTAGTGCTACACCATACCAAACCAAGCAACTCAACCTTTTGGCATCACATACGCTGGATATGCTCCAAGAATGGATCGGGGCAGAGTTTCTAAGCAACACTCAAGACTTCTTGAAAGATAAAAAGTTGGACTTGCATATTTAACTCTATTTTATTGACCATAGGAATCCAGCAGCTTGTACGTATCTAGTGAGAAGCAAGTGTATAACACGTCCAAGTAAAAAGTTAGTATCTTTTTAATAAGATATTTATGGTCAGAGTTTTAAAGTTTTGTCAAACAAAAATCAAAGGTACTTATTTCGCAGTCAAAGCAATAAATATACTAATTATGTCTTAAAATTACCTGTTGCAATGGAATTTATCATCTTGGCCTTTGTCGCAGGCTCCTTTCCAGTGGGATGGAACCGGGCCCAGGCCATCATCCCTAAAGCTCTCAGATTCCGGCCACACACCTTTGCATCACAAAAAGCGCGCACACACAGTGAGACAACAAAGCATGCCAGATTCCACAAGGTAACAAAAACAGCATCCATAATTCAAAAAGTCAAATTGAGAAGAAAATTCCGGTATTTTGAACACAGGAATGCAGAACAATGTTTGGATGTCCACCAAGGCCTTGGCTGCATCTGAATCTAATGAGTTCACCACCACCACCAGCAGCAGCAGCAGTTCAGAGAAAGTTAGGAGGAACGCACACATCACACCCTGCTGGATGTTCATTGGATGGTCCTGTGCCTTCTTTTACCAACGAACTGGACCTGTCGATTTGCTACTTGATTGATGGGCAAAGTCAGCAGCAGCAAAACACTCTGGATTAGAGCTGGGACTTGGGCCGTGCCGTGCTTGGCCCGGCCCGGCCCTCCCGCCCTCTCATGCCGCGCGGCGGATCGTCGTGCTCTTTAGGCTCTTTAGGCACGGGAGCAGACGTCGGGCGTGCCGACATGGCACGGTAAATTTTTTTCTTCGCCCAAGCACAGCCCGTGGCACGGCGCGCCTTTGTGTCGTGCCAGCCCAAGCACGGCCCTCAATATATCTTGGGTACTTCTCTTTTTTGTTCTTGTAATATAAAAAATATGTATCTTGTGTATACCTTTTCAATGAAGTTTTAATGATTTTTATAATCTATTTAAATATTATATGAGATGTACTATAGTAAATGCTATATAAAAATACATTGTAGAGTAATATAAGTGTGTAAATGCGTGCCACTTTCGTATCGTGCCGGCCCAAGCACGGCCCAAAATGCGGGCCGTGCCATGTAGCCTATCGTGCCGAGATCCTAGGCACGGCACGGCCCTCGTGTTCGTGTCGTGCGGCCGCACGCCCGCAATATTTCGTGTCGTGCGTCCGCGCCTTGGTCGCGCTAAAAGTCCGTGTCATGACCCGCCCTCAAATGGCACGGCCCAAGTCCCAGCTCTACTCTGGATGTGTTGCTCCATGGTTCTTAAAAATGAATCAGAAGATAAACACAAATGTTTAGGTGCTAATTTGGATAGAGATGCTAATGTCCTTGTTCTGACAAGTCATAAGAGCCGGTCTTCTAGATGCCCACTGATCTAGACATGTTAGTACACAGATACTGAACTGGACAGGTGGAATTTTATTTGCTGAACTTCATGCTCAGCGTACTGGTCGACGGCGATTAACTCCGATTTTTGGTCAATTTCTCAACCACTTTCTACGAATTAGCAACTTTTGTTGAAAATATAATGTCGTTCAACAACTCTGTCAAAACTTGTGAAGTTCAGTTTCAAAAAAACACAAATAACGTAATAGCCAGCCCAACAAAAACAACTGTTTACCCCCAGTAGCAAACAAAAAGTCAAAGATTAAAACCTCCTTTTGGCAGCACTTTTGAGTCGTCAAAATCTAGTACTTAATTAAGTTAATAAAGAAAGGAGTTTTTGTTTGGCGGGCGATTGAGGATTACGAGATGTTAATAGCGTCTCGGCTGGTAGTAGAGCTATCTTATCGCCAACTGCCGCCTCGACGAAAACGATGGCTGCGGCGAGCGAGGAGGGGGGGAGGCAGAGCACCGCAAGAAGAAGTGAACGACAGCGGCAATGGCGGAGGGAACCGATCGGCGGCGCGCTCACCTGTGTCGAAGTTGCCGATGATGGTGTCGGCGCCGAACTTAGCCTTCCGCCAGACGCCGCCGCGGGGGACGCCGCGGGGCCCGGCGAGGCCGAGGAACTGCCATGACCGGGTCGTGTGCAGCTTGCGGCCACGGTTGGGGAACACGGAGATCACGCCGGGTTGCCCTGGTCAGAGGGGATAAGAGAGAAAGAAACGGCCGCGACAAGAATTAGTAGTAATCGAAAGAGATTAATTCGCATCGCAGGAAAATAATATAGTAGCTAGTTAGTGTGGCCACGAAACGGTCGCCGGCATGCAGAGAGAAGAAAAGACTCACTGGCGATCTCGGCGGCGGCGGCGGCGTCGAGGTTGGCGGCGAAGCCGTTGATGTGCTTGGTGTACGAGTAGAAGATGGCCTCCCGCGCCTTCTCCTTGCTGCATTGCATCGCATCGCATTGCGTTGCGCATCTCAATCATCAATCTTATCTTAAAAAGAAAAAAAAAAAAAAAATGTACTCCTATGTAGCGATCGCGACGGCGTTCGTCCGTACTCTCCGTCAAAGACGACGCTGGCGAGGAGGTCATAGTGCGCGTCGGCGGCGTCGCGCTCCAGAGCCTGCAGCTCCTCGGCGCCATGCGTGCCCAGCGCCGCGCCGTGCGCGTGCTGGCCGAGGTACACCACGTACGACGACACCTCGCCGCCGGATGCCGCAGCGGCGAGCGAGAGTGAGAAGAGGACGGTTGCGAGGACGACGACGACGACGGGCGCCATCGGCGGCATCATGGTCGACGTTCGTTCTTGCGGTGGCGGCAGTGGCCGGGAGGACGAGTATGTATGCGCGCGGGGGTGGTTTGTTTATATATGCGGGGATGCGCGCGCGGGGAGGGCGGGGCGGAGGTGGAGACTCGGCGTGGGGTGGATGGATGGATGGATTCTTGGGCCGCCGCCGGCCGTGTGGTGTGTCGACGCGAATGGCGCAAAACCGGTTTGATTTGATCCACCGATCTGGTGAAAGTTGGTTACATATCCCTGATATGTGTGCAGATTCATGGGCAATTTTTACATTGTATAAATAAATGTATACCGGGCATGATCGTGGTAGTGTTCAAGATTGGATTGCATTGCAGAGAGATGACAGTGGTACAGATTGGGTGGGTTGTGATCTGTATCTAGGATATGATTGTAGGGTATAGATCGATACGCATTGAAGGATATCCTTTTTGTTCTTGATTCGTGTGATGGGTATCTACAAGGTTGTTAGAGAATAATAGTTTCGTCCTAAAGAAGGTCAATATTTGTGATAGGTACATTTCACTGTGAATCCAACTGTAATATGTATTTTGCAGGGACGGAGTAGTAAGGTTTATACACATTATTAGACTCTGTTTACATTGACTAAAATAAAGTATTAGTAGCTAATCTTGAGGTTTTACCGGCTTAGTTTTTGAAGATGTTTATAGGGGTTGGATTTGTGCATATGTTCATTGTGTGTTGTAAGGTAGTCAACATTTCACCGTGCTTCTCTGCCTCATTGATTTCGATGATCTAAACATTGATTTACCAAGAACTAGATAGTGTTGGAGATGTTTTATTAAAAAGTTTTGTTGATCTAAACAAGACTGATAGTTTCTAATGTTGTTCTGTTTGTAAGAGGAAAATATTGTACCATGGCATGGCTGATAAGCCCAGGTAATAAGCCGCCGACGACTAGGGCATCTCTGCTGCCGGCGTCGTTCTTACCGGCCCCTCCCCTCTGCCAGCCTCTTTGGTGCCGGGGTGGATCGACGTCCGGGCTCATTGTTCCTGCTAGGGTGTGGAGTGTAGTAGATTAGGGTCACCCATCGTTGTCGTCAGTGATGGAGTTTAGGGTTCCAGTGGTGACATCGCTACCGGCATGACAAATCAAGTTCCTGGGTATTTGAGAATGTTGCGTCTTCTGTGCTGGCGAATAATCAACGTCGGATATGTGTGAGCTCTTCGGTCATCCTCGTGGGTTTGTGGCTCTTATTACTTTGGGTTTACTAGCGACGGTGGTCTTTTTTTTTCGATGGTCCTCGGCCCGGCGGTGGTGGATTTTCTTTTCCTCTTTCCTTTTGCCAAGGGGCTGACCCATTTTCTTTCAACGGAATCGATTTGCTTTGTGATTTGGGCGATTGATGATGCGGCTGGCGAATAATCAGTGTCAGATATGTGAGCTCTTCGGTCATCCTCGTGGGTTTGTGGCTCTTCCTCATTACTATGTTTATTGGCGACGGTGGACTTTTTTTCGGTCGATGGTCCTCGAGCCATCGGCGGTGGATTTTCTTTTTCTCTTTCCTTTTTGCCAAGGGGCCGACCCATTTTCTCTCAACAGAAATCGATTTGCTTGGTGATTTGGACGATGGATGATGCGACTTTTTCAATGATTGGTGTTCCTTGGCGGAAGCAAAGGTGGACTTGGATCGTCGTGGTGGTGTCGATGCCGAACTGGAGATTGGAGACGAGGAAGATGATATTGGATCTTGAGGAGACATTTGTAATTTTCTTTTTCTTCGGAGTTCACTTTGCAATAGGGGAGGATATATTTTGTTGATTGATGCTTAATATATCTTTCTTTCCGAAAAAAAAAAAGATAAGCCGAGCTAATAAATTCAAATGATCAGGGCTAACACTCCAGCTGGCAAGTAATATTTGACATTTCTTGGAAACATTAAATGCATGACTTAAACATTGTTTTGCCCTAGAATGTATTAATAAATTTAATGACTTCACAGAATTGAAGTAGTAGATCCTAAGACCAATCTAGCAACCCATATTTGTCTATCTTACTTTTCCAAACTAAAATTTTTGAAAGTTATTGACAATTAGACCATTATATGTTTATTAAGCGGGTATATATTACTGAAAATGACGAGTAAGGTACTATTATTAATGTAGCATAGCATAGATAACATTCAATCAAGCACATACGTGACAACATGTATACTCCTCCGTCCTACTAATAAAATAATAAGTGCACATTTCATTTCACTTATCGAGAGTCAAACTCCATTCAAATTTGACTAAGTATATAGAAGATAATATTAATTAATATTTATATCCCCAAATAAATATAGTGCAAAAGTATATTGCACAAGCATTGCAATGATACTTATTACACATCATAAATATTAATATTGTTTTGTATATATTTGGTAAACTTAGGAAAGTTTGACTCTTGATGGGTGATATGTGCATTAATTTTCAGATGAGACTCAAAAGGAGCAATAAAGATATTCATTAAAAAACATAATGGCTTGTCTCATGGATAGTACTATATAGTATTTTTTTTTAAAAAAAGGAGAATGGAAATGTAGCTATACTTGTGAGGCCCGCAGACAAGGTAGATAAAAAATATTTTTAAAATAAATAAAAACACTATTAAGGTTTAAGATTTTATTTTATTAATGTCGATGCAGTTCTCTGTTGTATGAGCCCCGTCAATGTGAGCTATTAAATCTATTAATTTGTTACCAAAACTGCACTCCAACTTGATGTGTGACAGACTCACTGGCTGGATCTTTTTTTTTTTAGAATAAAAATAATAGTGTCCATAATCTTTGGATTCAATGACACCACGCTACACGTACAGTGATAATAAATCTACTTGATCATTGCATTGTCTACTCTGCAATTATTTGTACAACACAATTGCTCATTGCGTGCTGTCGTATAATGGATAATTCTAGATCGATCTCTCCGTCTGAATTAAGTACTAGCAATGATTCTTATTGCTTTATGTTGGGTGCAATATACCATCAATCGGTCATCAAGATGATGACAAAAAATAAATACATATCAGAAGAAGTTTTACGCGTATATACCGCATTGGTTAAAATATTCCGACCTCAAGATTTAAGAATTCATGAGCTTGGGTATAAAAGATTCAGTTCGTTTAAATTAGTGTCGCGAACATTCTTTTTCAAGTTAATACGACCCCATCTCAAAATAAAATCAATTTCTCACTATATATACAATCAAAACTTAAATAGTTTGACTTAGGGCAATTTTTTTTTTTTTTTTTTTTAATTACACGGTACAACACAACACGCATGCACGAACACACGTACGCAAACCTTACCTCGTGGGGGATCAATATTTTGGATGACCCCAATCCGTCAATCAAGACCCTCGACATCATGTCTCGGACGATTCTAACCAAGGACCTCTCCTCCACCCATGGTCGCCTACGGCGAGAGCGGGTTACACGGCGCCGCGAGCTCTTTCACAAGCGAGACCTCTTTCCGCCTCGCTCGAGGTCTCCGTCGTCGACCTTTTTCGAATGCGTACTCGAGCTCTCGAGCGAGACCTCTTTCCGCTTCGCTCGAGGTCCCCGCCGACGGCCCCTTCAAGTTTGTGCGCTAGAGCTCTCCAGGCGCGACCTCTCTCCGGTCGCTCGAGCTCGAGCTCGGCGAACCGCTCAACAAACGCCCGTCTGACGAAGCTCGTCCCCAGGCGTCACGCGGAAGGCGCAAAATACGGGGAGTTGGCCAACCACTCCACTGGCGAGCACCGAGGCCATGCGGAGGCACGGTGGCGGAAAGCACGCCCCGTCGTCGCCCGCCCATGCCCGATGACTCCAACGGTGCGTCCACGATGCGCGCGGTACAAGCGGCGTGCGCATACCTCATCCACGGCATGGACACCCCACGCCGACGGGGCCGATTCCAACCACGATTGGGGTCGGTCGCGACCCTTTACCGCCACCGACCGGGATTACGCGTGCAGCCCGGCGACCAATTTTGGCATCAAGGCCGTCAAGAGCTCAAGAGAGGGCCCCGGCCAACCAAAGAGCTCGATCCGAGCTCGATCGTCGTATCCCGTGTCTACTCGGCAACTCCGCCATCATGGCCGGAGGCCGCACTACCCGTACGCCATCGTCGGCAACATGGGCACCCCCATACCGAAGGGACGGCTTCCAACTACGGTCAGGACGAGGCGACGCGCTGACCACCGCCCATGCCCCGACCGCCATGTGCGGCGGCGACCGGTTCTCGGCATCAAGGCCGCCGAGAGCTCGAGGTAGCTGTTGGCCAACCCACGAGCTCGCTCGAAGAGCTCTTCGCTGACGATTACCACGTATCATATTGTTTCACCTACCCCGCCCCAACTTCGGAGCTCACATGTTCTATCCCCCTTGCTACTATAAAAGGAGGGGTAGGGTCTTCGATTGGGGCAAGCAAGAAAAGAAGAAGAACAACGCACCCGGTTCTTCTCAAACGCATCCTCACTCTCATATTGGCACTTGCCTCAATCATAGAGACTTGGGAGCCCGCTCCCTCTCTCGCTCCGCTTATGCGCACCCCCGTGCGAGCATTTGAGCTCGGATAGTGAACACACTTGGACTAGGGAGCCCGACTTTGCCCGAACCGGTATAAATCTGTGTCATTGTCTCGAGCTAGGCCATTCGGAGTCCGCACTAGCCACCATTCTTGTGACGGTGGTATTAGACCCACGACGGTTGGCGGCGCGCGGTAGGGGGGCGCTAGTGCGACGATCTTCCACTCCACGATGGCTTCTTCGTCGATCTGCCCGGCCGGAGCGGCCGTGTTGCGCTTCGGCACCTTCAACTTCACCGGCCCCGATCCGGCGAAGTCACTCGCGGGAAGCCGTCTTCACCCGCCCGTGCGGCGTGAGGACATTCCCGGGCGCCTCCGCGACACCGCCGATTCCATCCTCACCGACATGGGGCGGGACTCCGTCAAGCCCGCTAGCCCCATCCGCGCGGCGGCGATCGCTTCTTCGCCCCTAATCAAGGACCTCCTCCCGACATCCTCGGGCGCGAGCCTCACGCGAGGCTACGTTCCTTGATGTCACCTTCTCCATCGCCAGCGTCGTCCTCCGGCTCGCCGGCGAAGACGCGCCAGCGGTGGAAAAATTCACGACGGCATACGCCAAGATGTACCCCAGACGGCGGCCGGGTCTCCCCCTCTTTTTGGGCGATGAACCCCGGAAGGCATCGATCCATGAGCTCGAGCTCGCCCTCGATGGGATGAGCCTCACGAATCTGCGACCCCACACGTCGGTGTTCGTGTGCCACGCCCCGGCCGGGCCACGGCGACCATTCCTCCAGCGACTCCGGCGCCGCGCCCGGAGGACTCCGCCGGCGCCAAGCGTGACCCGCCCGTCGATCACGTCAAGGCCGGCCGGGAGGAGCTCGAGGAGCTCGAGAGGCGCGGCTCGGGAGCGCGAGGCCCTCCCTCGGCGAGCAAGAAGCAAGGGCGCCTCAAGGGCGCGGGCCCGGCGCGGGCGTCGTGACCGTATCAAGCTGCGACAACGATGCCGAGCAACTCCGCCCGGTGTTCGGGAGCCTCCCGAACCACAGCGGCCGCCCGCGTTGCCTGGCAGAATCGCCCGTCCCGAGGACCCCGAGGCACGCCCGAGCCCACGGCGGATCAAGAAGCTCGTGGCGGGGCGGCGCGATACAGCAGTGGCAAGCTCCGCATCGCACCGTCGACTTCGGGGAAGAGCACGAGGCCTCCTCATCCCGAGGTCCACGCGCAGGCCGGCGGATCGGCGAGAACCGCGGCGCCGCGCGACACCATCAACGCCCCGACGGAAGGCGGAAGCCAGCGCGTCTGAAGCGCCCCGGGGGCGGCGACAAGCCCCGCCGCGGCGACTCACGAGAAGCAGCCCGCAAGTGCGACAATCGCCCCGCGGAGGGCGTCATGGCGGCGGCGAGGACAAGGCCGCGGCCCGCCGGGCGCCGCCAGCGGAGTCCGTCTCCCGAGGCGAGATCGCGGGCGCGCGAGCTCGAGCTCGAGGGAGGCCAAGGGCTTTCGGCTCGCGCGCCACGGCGGCGCTCCCTTCCCTTCTCGTTTCCGGGCTCCGACCTCGGTGCGAAGTACAACGGGAGACCGACCCGCCACGGCTCGAAGACTACCGCCTCGGTTGTCAAGCGGAGGCGCCGGCGGCGACTACTTCATCATCCGCAGCTTTGCCCCTCTATCTTGCGGTCGGCCCGTTCTTGGCTCGAGCACTGCCGGAGGGCACCATCCGCGGCCCAGGAGGATTTGCGAGGCGTCTTCGTCGGCAACTTCCGGGGCACCTACGCCAAAGCCAAGTACGACCTGGGATCTCCGGGGATGCAAGCGAGAAGAAGGGGGAGGCTGTGACCTACATCGGGCGCTTCTCTAAACTGCAACAACCTCTCCGAGGCCTCCGACTCGAGATCATCACCGCGTTTACCTTCGGCACCACTTGCGAGAGTCTCATCCGCGAGCTCGGCGTCAAGCCTAAGTCCGTGAAGGAGCTCCTCGACCTCGCCACCCCGGACACGCCGAGGGAGAGGGGCCGCCGTCTCCCGCCGTCACGGGCAAGGGCAAGCCCACCCACGGCAGACGAGGGCCGCGGGGCGGATCCGGCTCCCACCCCGCAAGAGGAAGAACAAGAAGAACAAAGCGCCCCGTGGCGGCGACGGCGAGTTTGTCGCCATCGCGGACAAGCGCAAAACCCCGCGAAGGGGGGGAGAGGCTTCGCCCACAAGGAGCACCGACAAGATGCTCGAGGCCCCGTGCCCACATCACGAGGGTCCCGTCAAGCACAAGATGAAGGGCGTCGGCTCACGAAGAAGCACGTGATGGGCACGGCGAAGGGCGGCGCCGACCGGCGACCGGCGAGCCTATGGCGGCGAGCCGAGGACGGGGCGGCGGCGGCGTCTACATCGAGGGCGGCGCCGTCAACGTCGTCTTCGGCGGGCCCGGACTCTGAGTCAAACGCCGACGAACTCACGCGCCGAAGTCCTCTTCACCGAGCCCGCGACGCCCGCCTACCTCAAGTGGTCGAGCTCGGCGATCACCTTCGGCGGGCCGATCATCCCCGACACATCCGTACCCGGGGAGGTACCGGCTCGTCGTCGATCCCATCATCGGCACCAAGCGCCTCGGCAAGGTGTTGATGGATGGAGGCGGCCTCAACCTCCTCTGCGTCCACGCACTCCGGGCCCTTGGCATCACCAAAGGCGCGCCTTCGTCCCTCACGGACCCGATCCATGGCGTAGTACAGGGAAGCGGATGATCCCGCTCGGGCGGATCGATCTCCCCGTCACCTTCGGCACCCGGATAACTTCCGGAAGGAGACCCTCGCGTTCGAGGTGCTCCCCTTCAAGAACGCCTACCATGCGCTGTTGGGGCGGCCGTGCTATCTGCGAAATTCATGGCCGTCCCCAACTACACCTACCTCAAGCTTAAGATCCCGGGCCCAAGGGGTCATCACCGTCGACTCCACCTTCGAGCACGCGTTCGGATGCGAGGCTGCCGCCGTCGATGCGCCGATGCCGCGGTCGAGATCGGCGGATCTTTGCCGAAGATGGCGGCTGGGCGGTCGCGGAGGACACCCCGAGCTCAAGAAAGGCTGCGGGCACGAAGCTCGCGCGATGGGCTCGAACGGCCCGGATCGAGCCCATCCGGTGAGCTCATGAAGACCGTAGGCACTTTCGAGCCCGAGAAGGACGCCAAGGAGATAGAGGTCGATAATGATGGCCACGCCCTCCGCGTAGGGTCCGAGCTCTCTCTAAATAGGAAGGCGAGCTCGTCGACTTCCTCCGCGCAAATCTCGGCGTGTTTGCGTGGAGAGCCTCGGACTTGCCCGGGCATACCGAGGGAAGTCGCCGAGCACTCCTTGAACATTAAGCCCGGCTCTCGGCCGGTGAAGCAACGGCTCGGACGTTTCGATGACGATCGGCGCCAAGCAATCGCCGAGGAGATAGATAAACTCTTAGCCGCTAGGTTTATCAAGGAGGTGTATCATCCCGAGTGGATAGCCAACCCTGTACTAGTCAAGAAGAAGAATGGGAAATGGAGAATGTGTGTTGATTACGGGTCTCAACAAGGCATGCCCGAAGGATCCGTTTCCTTTGCCGCGCATCGACCAAATCGTTGACTCCACCTCTCGGGTGCGAAACCCTCTTTTTCTCGGCGCCTACTCCGGCTACCACCGGATAGCGATGAGCGAGCTCGATCAGCTCGCCACCTCCTTCATCACTCCGTTTGGCGCGTGCATTGCGTAACGATGCCCTTCGGTTTGAAGAACGGCGCGCCACCTTCCAAAGGTGTATGCGAGAAAGTCTTCAAGGAGCTCCTCGGGAAGCTTGTAGAAGCTTACGTCGATGACATCGTCGTCAAAAGCGAAATCCTCGAAAGAGCTCGTCCGGACCTCGAAAAGGTCTTCGCCAAACTCCGAGAATACGGGGTCAAGCTCAACCCGAAAAATGCGTTTTCGGGGGTCCGCGAGGGGAAGTTGCTCGGCTTTATCGTCTCGGAGCGCGGCATCGAGGCCAACCAGAGAAAATCGCCGCCATCACGAGCATGGGGCGATTAAGAACGTCAAATGCGTCTGGCGGCTCACGGGCTGCCTCGCGGCGGAGTCGTTTCATAGCCCGGCTCGGGGAGCGAAGCCTCCCTCTCTACAAGGCTGGCTTGAAAAAACCGGGCGCTTCTCTGGACCGACGAGGCCCGGCAAGCCCTCGACTCCACTGAAACAACTCCTTGCCCGGCCCGCTGTGCTCGTTGCTCCTGCGGCTAATGAGCCAATCCTTCTCTACATCTCGGCCACCTCGAAGGTGGTGAGCACCGCTTCGTCGTCGAGAGAGGAGGAGGAAGGGCACGCACTCAAGGTACAGCGTCCGGTGTACCGTCGGTGAGGTCCTCACCGACACCAAAACTCGCTACTCACAGCTCGAAAAGCTCGTGTACGCGCTGCTCATCACCCGACGCAAGCTCAGACATTACTTCGACTCCCACCCGGTGACCGTCGTCTCGAAGTATCCCCTCGGGGAGGTCATCCGCAGCCCCGAGGTCACGGGACGCACGGCCAAGTGGGCGGTCGAGCTCATGGGAGCCGAAATCACGTGCGGCGCCCGAGACGCCATCAAGTCTCGGGCTCGGCGGACTTCATTGCCGAATGGACCGAGGTCGGCGACCACCTAGGCCCGGCGACATCGAGTCTTGGACCCTACACTTGACGGATCGGTAAAGAAGTGCGGCGCCGGCGTCGGCCTCGTCTTCACCTCTCCGAAGAAGGTGTGCATGAAATACTCCATACGCCCGCACTTCCCCGCGTCCAACAACGTGGCGAATCTGGCGTTGGTGAATGGGCTACGAATTGCGCACGAGCTCGGCATCCGGCACCTCGAGGTCCGGGGAGACTCTGAGCTCGTCAAAAACCAAGTCATGAAAGAGGTCGACTGCGTCAACCCGAAGATGGTCGCGTACCACCGAAGGTCCGGGAACTTGAGGAACATTTCCACGGGCCGGAGGTCAACCACGTCCACCGCAACCTCAACAACGACGCCGACGCCCTCGCCAAGCTCGCGTCGGACCGCTTGCGGTTCCCGGGAGTCTTCATGCACGAACAACACAAGCCCTCGATACGGCTCGGGGAGGAGCCGGCCGGAAGGTGCGAGCTCAAGCCCCCGAAGCCGGACCCCATGGACACCGGCGTCCGCGAAGGGTCGAGCGCTCCCGATACAAGGGCCGCTTGGCGACGGCTGTTACGATGCGGGCTCGGGGGGGCGACTCGCGGGCGGCTCGGGTCTGGGTCGACTTGACCCACCCGAAGCGGTAGGCGTGTCCGTTGCTACGATGGCTGAAGCAAGGCGAGCTACCCCGGGGCATGAGGAGTCCGCGACGGCTAGCCCGGAGGGCTAAGGCCTTTGCTCGTAGGGGAAGAGCTCTCCGACGCGGGGCAAACGGCATCCTACAAATGCATCACCGTCGAAGATGGTCGGGAGCTCGTCAAAGAAATCCACGGGGGGCGAATCATGGCCATCACGCGGCACCACGGGCTCGTCGGAAAGCTTTCCGTCAAGGTTTCTCTTGGCCGACCGCCGCCGCCGACGCCACTCGGTCGTCCGGCGTTGCGGGGCTGCCGGTTCTTCGCCAAGCGCGACACACCTCCCGGCCCAAGCCCTCAAGCGATTCCGCTCACGGCCGTTCGCCGTGCGGGGTCTTGACATGGTAGGACCGTTCGAGGAGGGCGACCGGAGGATACACGCATCTCCTCGTCGCTATCGACAAGTTCTCCAAATGGATCGAAGTCATGCCCATCGCGCGATGCCGAGCCGAGGAGACCGTCAAGTTCTTCACCGGCATTATCCACCGCCGGTCGAACTCGATCATCACCGACAACGGCACCAACCGTGGGGGAAGTCTTCATCGGCCGGTGCGGCGATCATGGCATCCGCGTCGACACGGCGGCTGTCGGCCACCCTCGGACCAACGGACGGGTAGAGCGAGCTAATGGCATGATCTGCGGGGCGTGAAGTCCCGCATCTTCGGGAGGCTCGAGAAATGCGCCCGCCGATGGCTAGTCGAGCTCCCGCGGTCGTGTGGAGTCTTCGTACCACACCAAGCGGGCCACCGGACGAACCCGTTCTTCCTCGTCTTCGGTCGAAGCGGTTCTTCCTCTACCGAGCTCGATGCGGCTCACCCCGAGCTCGGACCTTCGGCGAGCACAATAACCAAAGCGCTGCTCGAAGACGCCGCGGACCAGCTCGGCGAAGCTCGTGACATCGCGCTCATCCACTCCGCCAAGTACCTACAATCCATGCGGCGCTACCACGGCGACACGTTAGGGGGGCGAGCCTTGGCGTCGGCGATCACGTCCTGACGAGTCAAAGCCCGAGGGACGGGCACAAGCTCTCCGCGCCATGGGAGGGTCCCTTTATCATCGACCAAGTGTTGAGGCCGGGCACGTACAAGCTCAAGGACCATCGGGGGACGAATCCTCACCAACGCATGGAACATCGAGCGACTACGTCGCTTCTACCCTTAAGATGTATTTTGAAATATCATAACCGTAAAAATTCAATAAGACACCGATTCGATGCAAAGATGCGTGCAAGCATCTCGAATTCACGTCTTAAGCTCTTGAGCAATGACGGGCCTTCATCCCGACAAAGGCCCGCCCTTGCTCGGGGGGCTACAAGGAATGGGGCGCACACCCCATCGGTTTACTACACCAATTTTTCGCAAATTCTTCACAAAGATCACAACAACGAGCTCTCGCTCACGAGACCGTGCTCCTTCTCCTTAAACGTCTTAAAAACAACTAAGTCACGAGTTCGTCAACAAAAAGCATGGCGCGGCGCCTAACGATCTCACACGCCCCGCGGCTAACGAGAAACGGCCCGCCATCCGACTTCGAAATACGAACTCGTAAAAAAGTTGGAACAAGGACACGGGATATAGGAAAAGGAACACGAGTAATCTTCATTCCGGACACGAGTCCCTTTAAATCCTTAACAATGATACCTCAACTACGAGGACTTAGAAACTAAGCGCAAAAAAAGGGGCTTGGCCCCGAGCTCCTACTTTTTTACGCGAAGGAGGGTCCTCGTCCATCGCCCCCGCGACGAAGTGCCGCCCGCGGCCTCCGGCTCGAGGCTGCTCGGCTCCCTCCGTGATGAGTCCCGGGACTCCCACCTCTCTCGTGGCAAGCTTATAGAGCTCGGCGGACAACTCCACGGTCGAGCTCGGCGGCGGTGATCTTACGCTCGGTTTGAGCGTCGTCGATACCGGCGCCCATCCGCCTTCACCGCCTCGGCGTCCATTTTCGGATAGTGGCCGAAGATAACGGCGGCCTTGTGGACCACCGGTGGCGTCCTCGCCACCTTATACGGCACTACGGAGATTCGCTCCGCCGGTCCGCCATCTCCTCAACACCGGGGCGTCGCACACATCCTCGGCCCGGCGATGGCGAGATCCTCGGCGCCCGCCGAGCTTCGCCGCCTCCTCCGTGGCATTAGAGGCACAAGCCCGAAGACGCTCAAGCTCCTCCTTCGGCGTCTACGAGCTCGGCGGTCTTGCCGCTTCAAGTCCGTCTCCTTCCCCCGGCCTTGCGGCTGGTATGCTCGGGGGTGGCCTCGGCGGAGGCAAGATTCCGCTCCATGTCGCGGCGTCCCAGGCCGCCTTCGGGGACTTCTCCTTCTCCCACGCAAGACAAGAAGACGGTTCAATAACGGAAGTCACCACGACTCGATACGGGGCGAGGATCGGACGCCCGCTTACTCCCACTGACTCACTATAGAGCTCACGCTCGTTGTGCGAAAATTCTGTTCTCCTCGTTGAGCGGTCCCTCTCCGCGATCGTCGCGTGGCAAGCGGCACCACATTTCGGCGACCTCGCGATCATCTGGCCGAGGCCCCGCCGGCGAGGACAATCAGCCCCAAATCTTGGAGAAAACAAAAACGCAAGACAGGGGCGGTGACACTCACCCGCAAGCTCGGCCTCGCCGACGCGGAGGCACTCGGCGATCTCCGTCTTCTCCTTATGAAGGGCCTCCGCCCTGTTCGGCCGCCAAGAGCGCGAGCTCCTTGTCCTCGAGCGGGCGGTGGAGGTGTCGAGCTCCTCCTGCATTTTCTTGCGGCTGCTGCTCGTGGGCGAGCTCAAGCCGCTCCTCTTGCCGAGCCGCCTCTGCCGAGCGGCCGGCTCCCTTCTTGTGCCGCCCGAAGGCCCGGCCTTCCGCGTCGGGCGAGTCCAACGGCGTCCTCCGTGCGCGCGCAAGAAATTGATCTTTGAAGCTGCGCCGCGCCGAGCTCTTCACTCATGTCCTTATGCGGCTCAATGAGCTTCCCGACGAAGCCCCCGACCCTCGGTGAAAGGCGTGTCGGTTGGTTGTGTTCTCGGATGGAATCACACTTGCATACTGAAGAGCACAAGCACATGAGCGGCTTGGGGAAGCACAAGAAAAAGGAGAGAACGCCGAGGCCATGGCGATCTCGAACCTGCACAAGTCGGAACAGGCACGCCGGGGTCCTCGGTGGGCGCGGGCGCAGCGGCGTCATCGGGGTCGGCGGGGAGAACGATGTCATTTCCCCCGGGCAGGCGCTTCGCCGACCCGGCGCCGCCGCGAGATCCCTTCGGGGACCCACGGCGTCTTCCGGGGGCTAGCCCCGATGGGCCCTCACCTTCGGCTGCGCGGCCCGGTCGCCTCCGCCGTCTCTTCGCCGTCGGAGATGTCAATAACGAGGGATTTCGGTGGCGGCCTCCTCGGTCGAGCCATGAGCCACCGACTCAGCTGGTCTTCTCCGGCGGCCTCGCCCATGGCCGGAATATCCTCGGACCTCGCCGTCTCCCTCTCCGCCGCCACCGGGATCTCGGGCGGCCCCTCGGCCCTAACGAGGCCGTCGGGCCGGAGTCTCACGATCAAGTCCGGGGCCACCTTCGGCGCGACTCGCGCCCACGGTTGTTGCCGACCGCGGGCCGGAGAGGAGGAGCTCGACATCGGCAATGGCGAAGGGTCGGCAATGACCCCTTGAGCGGGACCCGGCGCCATCATCATGGGACCCGTGGTCGCGCCCACCGTTGCCGCCGCCGTCGCGCCCGTCGCCAAGGACGGTATCCCCATCGCCGAGCTCGTCGCGGCAGCCCCGAGCTTCGCCGACCCTACACTCGAACTCGCGGAGGCGAGCTCGTCGTTACGAACATCGAAGAGCTCTCCATCGCCCGGGCCCGAGCTCGCGTCGGCCGAGGTCTCCTCACTCGTCCGAGGGCGCCGTCGGGTACACCGGGGCCGCCCCGCAACGCCAATGACAACTAAGACCGCAGCCCGAACGCCGTGTGCGACCGTAAAGGGGAAGAGAACTCACCGCGCGTCGATATCCGCCTCTTCCCGGCGGTGGCTCGGGCACCCCGGACCCCGGTCGACCGCCCCGAAGAACCCGCCCTCGAGTGGGCGCGGAGCACCGGCGCCGCTGGCGGCTGGGCGCCGACTCCTCCTCGGCCAACGGCGTCGCCTTGGCATCAAGCTCGGGGAGCCCGATGAGGTCCGATCTCCTCGGCCACGGGCCTCGCGGACGGACGGCGGGGGGGACCTGCTTTGCTCGGTGCCTTCGCCTTCCTCTCCTCCCAGCCGCTGCCGCCGCCGCTCGGCGAGCTTTGCTTTCTCGGGGCTCGGTCGGCCTCTCGGCGGCGTCGCCTCTCGGGGAGGGAGGGACGCGAACCAAATGACTTCACTTCGCCAACTTTGCAAACACAAGCTCATCCTCTGGAACTCAAAGCGATAAGTGGGCAACCTCGAACAAACAAGAAGTGCGAGCTCTTACCGGCGCCAGCGTATCCGCGTCGGGGAGAGAAGGGGGCTCCCGGGGCCCTCGCACCGTCTGCGTCGGCCGAGTTATCCACCATTCCACCTTCGGCGATCTGCGGCGGGCCGCGTTCGCCGTCCCCACGAGCGGCGCGAGCTCGGCTCCATCTCCCGAGCGAAGGCGTCGTCGTTGGAGCGGCACCGGCGCCTTCGCGAGCGGGCCTCGATGATATGGTTCAGCGTCGGGGCCGGCGTCGCGGGCGCCGTCTTCAACGCCACGGCCTCCACCTGCCCGGGGCGTGATCGTGCGGACCCTCACGCCCGCGAGTCGCTTGCGGTGTCGAGCGTCTTCCCGGTGTACCGGCGGAGGATGGTCGGGGTCGTTCTTAAGGTAGAACCACTCCTCCCTCCACCCGGGGTTTGCCGTCGGGAAGTCGCCCTTGGGAAAGAACTCGCGGACCTTCCCACCGCGCAAGCGGATCGTGGCCTTGACAATCGGACCGCACCTCCCGGGACCTCCGTCGCCGCCCTTCAAGCCACGGATCTTGGCGTAGGCGGTGCGGGAAGAGCTCCGGTTGGGGGGAATCCCCAACCATCCCTCGCCACAAAGATCGTGAACGCCCGCCAGCGCCGGGATGCCGTTCGGCGTCAGTCTTGGAGCTCGACGCCCGATACCACAGCAAGCTCGGAAGAAATCGTCGGCGGGGGCGCCGAGGCGCGCCGTGGAAGGCCCGCGAACGACACCACGTACCCGCCGGCGGATCGGGAACTTCGTGCGACGGCGGCGGGAGGATCCACTCTTCGGCCTCCGTCGCCGGGTGCATCGAGCCCGCTGACGGGCAGCGAGCTCCAGTTCTTTGCTTGGTCGCCGTCGAGCGATGCCATGTCCCCATCTTGCGCTCACGGAGGCGGATCAGCGGCGAACAGGGGAGACGGAGAAGTAGATCTGAGCAAAGAAGTATGTCCTCTCTCTCTCTTTCTATTTCTTTTTCTCTCTCCGCTCTTTGGCTTTCTGTAGAAGGAAGGGGAAGAAAGGTGAATCCGCCCCCCGATCTCCGCCTATTTATAAGGCCCAGGTGCGACGGATGCGCCGAGAAGGAACCGTCGGGGTGGGGCCCACGCCGCGTCGCGTCCACGCGCAACGGCTATCGCCACAACAACCCACGGTCGCCATCTGGCGGAAGTCCGGCGGCCGCAGCATTAATGGGATAACTCCGACCAACGGGAAAAAATTCCAACGGTAAAAATCCCAACGGCTATTTTTACCGCGGGGCGGACGCCCGAGAGCTCGACACACCGGCTGAAAATCTTCGAGCTCGACGATAGAGCTTGATACACGAGCTCGCCATCCTAGGGTTCTAAGGCCGGCCCAGCACAAGGGCTCGACGGTCGCCCAGGAACACCACAGTGAGGGGCGCTAAGGCAAAGCGCAAAGACCGCTCTTGCCCCGAGAACTCGAGCGAACTCGGGGCTTTCGCCTAAGCGTGTTCGGGTTGCCAAAGGAAACAAAAAGACGACTTCAGGTTATCCTCCACGAACGAGGAGGACACGAGTCCACGGGCTCTTGAGAACGAGCCCGAAACCGTAAAAAGTCGCGCCTTTGGAATGAGGGTCGGTCCGCCAGCTGACCACATCGAACGAGCTCGAGCTTGACCTCCCCGGACCGCCCGCTATCAACTCACCGAGCACTCGGTTTCGGCCAACGAGGTAAAACCAAGTCCGAGCTCACCCCCCTTTTACGGCCTCGTGCTATAAACGGGAAAGCGAACACACGATAGCCTATAATAGCCTCCACGCGGACCTCTCGTCCCCGCGGAGCCTCGGGGACTACACCCGCAGGTTCGCTCGAGCACACCTGCGGGGATCACCGGGCATCACCGAGACGAAACCCAAGCAAAGGGAGAGACACGGGGCTACTCAGACAGGTCGAACGGCGAAAAGACGCCGAGCTAAGCGAGCCCCTCCGTGCCGAGGTGTTACGGACTCAGGAACACTATCGACAAGATTGTCCCACGCTTCCCGTCACAACCTCGGGCCCGAACGCCTCGCCCAACGAGCTCGAGACCTCGCGACTAACTACGGTCGAGACCTCGGCCATACAGAACAAAATTGGTACCTAACCCTTACGCTTTCATTGTTCATAAAAGCATACATACATATAGGCACGAGTGCATGAACCCAGTAAGGAGACTACAAAAACGAAAGGGTACAGAAGAGGTCCTATCTACAACAGCTTCCACGGCGACGACGTCCTACGGCCTCACCGAGCTCGCAAAGCCTGCGGTCGAGAAGCGTCTTGCGGTCCTTGTCGAGCTCGAGCTTGGTGACGATGACCTTGGAGGGGTGGATGCCCACGTTGGCGGTGGAGCCGTTCACCTTCTCGCCCTTGCGGTCCTTGTCGAGCTTGAGCTTGGTGACGAAGACCTCGCCAGGACCGGAAGCCGCCGCCGCCTCCGGACTCGGCGGGCTACTCTTCTGCCAGCAGGGCGTCGACGTCGATGTTGGCCACCACCGCCTCCGCAGTGACCTCGAACTCCTCGACGTCGGCACCAAGGCTCGCCACCGAGTCTCCATCCGCAAAACCACGGATCCCCGCCAGGTCGGCGCCAGTCGCCGACGACGCCATCGCCAGAGCCGTCACCGCTCCGCGACGGGCGCCGCGAGCGGCAACTCATCGGGAGCCGCTCCGTAGCGATCCGCCTCTTCCGGGTAGCTGCGACGGAATTACAGGAGGATCGCGGCGGGCATCAACTCAAAAGGCCAAGCGAGGAAGGGGACGCCACCACTGCGGCCCGGTCGGCATTCTCGCCCGAATGCGCCGCATCGCGAGCTCCTGCTCCCGGGGTGTCGATGAGCGCCGCCCTCACATCTCCGACGACCGCGGCGCAGCCCGGAGTCCGAGGCGGAGCTCGGCGATCACCGCCCCCGGGCGGAGGCGGAGGCGGCGCCGAGCCGGGCGGAGAAGGCATGGCCCCGGCGGGCCGGGATCGGCCGCCGACGCATGTTGCGCCGAGAAGACGAATCCCCCTCCCGGGCGGCGTCGGCGTCCTCCTCCCCGGCCTCCCGCGTCAAGACCCTTGACCCTCCATCCGTCGAGCGAAGGTGGCTCCGGGGGAGGAGAAGAGTGCGGGGGAAGAAGACGAATGCCACCTCCACGACCCGAGCCATTGTATTTATAGCCGGGCAGCGGCGGTTCACCTCCCCACGCGGGGGAGGCGCCGGCGCGCTTCCCCACGATCTCCACCCACGATGCACGATTCGCGAGGAACCGCCGCCAATGACGGCGACTCGTAATCGCGACCAATCGCGGGGCACGCGCGCCCGCATTAACCACCGACAAAAACAAAACGGCAGACGGCGTTTCGGTTCCCAAGAAGCCGTCACAAGGCGCCGCAACGACCACGAAGCCGGCTCATTGGAAAATCCACTAAGGGAGAGCGGGCTCACCCGATGGCTCGAGGACTCGGCAACGCGCGGTGCCCGAGCACCCATACCTCGAGGTCGATCCGACGGCCGATCGAGGAAGAAAGGCGAGCTCGGGGGATCGGCGACCTCCGAAGACAACAGGTCGAAGGGCTCACCACAACACTAAGAAAGCCTCCGCGAGAGCTCACAGCTCTCCCGGAGCCTCGGGGGCTACACCCGCGGTGCGCCGCGCCGCACCCACGACCAGAACATGACTCTCAACCCCTGCTCCAAGTGGCGCCAAACGGGAGCATTTGAGAGAGACCTCCTCTCTCTCCCAAACGCTCGGGGGCTACTGTGGGGGATCAATATTTTGGATGACCCCAATCCGTCAATCAAGACCCTCTGACATCATGTCTCAGACGATTCTAACCAAGGACCTCTCCTCCACCCATGGTCGCCTACAAATGAGAGCAGGTTTACACGGCGCACGAGCTCTTTCACAAAGCGAGACCTCTTTCCGCCTCGCCGAGGTCTCCGTCGTCGACCTTTCGAATGCGCACTCGAGCTCTCGGCGAGACCTCTTTCGCGCCGCTCGAGGTCCCCGCCGACGGCCCCTTCAAGTTTGTGCGCTAGAGCTCTCACGCCGCGACCTCTCTCCGATCGCCGAGCTCGAGCTCGAGCGAACCGCTCAACAAACGCCCGTCTCTACGAGCTCGTCCCCCGGGCGTCACGCGGAAGACCGCAAGTACGGGAGTTGGCCAACCACTCGACAGCACCGAGGCCATGCGGAGGCACGCGGGCGGAAAGCACGGCCCGTCGTCGCCCGCCCATGCCCCGATGACTCCAACAAGGCGTCCCACGAGACGCGCGGTACAAGCGGCGTCGCGCGCATACCTCATCCACGGCATGGACACCCCCACGCCGACGGGACCGATTCCAACCACGATTGGGGTCGGTCGCGACCCTTTACCGCCACCGGACCGGGATTCGCGTGCGGCGGCGACCAATTTTGGCATCCAAGGCCGTCAAGAGCTCAAGAGAGGGCCCTGGCCAACCAAAGAGCTCGATCCGAGAGCTCGATCGTCGTATCCTGTCTACTCAGCAACTCCGCCATCATGACCGGGAGACGCGCACTACCCGTACGCCATCGTCAGCGACATGGGCACCCCCATACCGAAGGGACAGCTTCCAACTACGGTCAAGGACGAGGCGACGCATGACCACCGCCCATGCCCCGACCGCCATGTACGGCGGCGACCCGGTTCTCGGCATCAAGGCCGCCGAGAGCTCGAGGTAGTCTGTTAGGCCAACCCACGAGCTCGCTCGAAGAGCTCTTCGCTGACAAGACACAAGTATCATATTGTTTCACCTACCCCCGCCCCAACTCGGAGAGCTCACATGTTCTATCCCCCTTGCTACTATAAAAGGAGGGGTAGGGTCTTCAGTTGGGGCAAGCAAGAAAAGAAGAAGAACAACGCACCCGGCTCTTCTCGCACCTGCATCCTCACTCTCATATTGGCACTTGCCTCAATCATAGAGACTTGGGAGCCCGCTCCCTCTCTCGCTCCGCTTGTACGCACCCCGGTACGAGCATTTGAGCTCGGATAGTGAACACACTTGGACTAGGGGAGCCCGACTTTGCCCCGAACCAAGATAAATCCTGTGTCATTGTCTCCGAGCTAGGCCATTCGAGTCCGCACTAGCCACCATTACCGTGACGGTGGTATTAGACCACGACATTACCCCTATGAGCACCTCTGAAGGACAGAGCACCCAACAGATCTGGAGACTCTCGAAGTCACCACAGGCGCCTCGTCGTCGACGGGAACGTCGCTTACCACTTAATGCATAATACCGGTAAATCCTGGGAAAATGCTAGAAAAGATGCAGCACCAAGATTTGAACTCGGTGGGTAGCGTAGGTTGATTTAACTTGATGTTTAACAGGCATGGAATGTAGAACTTTTTTGTAGAATGAAAAATAATGGTCAAATTATTTTTTGTAGAATGAAGAATAAATGGTCAAATTATGCTTCTTCAATTAATTAATGCAGCCCAGTCAATTATATTCTCTAGCGTTATCCAAACAACATGTTAGTCGGACAGAATATCTTCACTGAATCCATGAGACCATGACACCGCATGATAGCAGCGTATAAAAGCAATAATCGATGCTGTAGGATACTACGTTTATTCATGAGGCCGGCCGCCCGTTTGCGTAGGATACGTGCTGTCCTGACAACCATGCTATTCGTATCTATAATATAATGTATATATTATTATTATACATATGAATTCTAAGCACGAAACGTAGGAGTCGGGGAATGGATACACTGTGCTGTGTGTGTGAAATGTGAATGTGAATTGCACCGGCGGCGAACGATGGCGAGATCAATCACTGCATGCACGGCCGCCCAAGTGAGTGGTGACAAACCCTTTGGTTGACCATGCAGAGTCATGCACGATGCGGCACACACACGTACATGACAATGACATGTGCACGTACGCCAGTATGCATCAAGCTACCACAAATGTGTGTGCGTGGGAGCTAGCTTGACTTGTGATTCTGATTTTTTTTTTAAAGGTGTGTCTTAGCATTAGCACGTACTTCAGTGCTTCTGATTTTAGTTGCTAGTCACACGAGTCATGGTCATAGTCTAGAAACGCACGGGTGCACCAGCAATTATCAGGAGGTAAAATCTAGCATTGATATATTGATGCAATTGACGGTGACAATTAATGCTTTCACATCAGACTATATCTTGGAACCAGCAGTGAAGCCAATTCTATATATTTTCATTGCTGGTTCAAGACAAATCCAGTGCTGAAAATCATCACGAGAATATAAGAAAGTCTAAAACTCTAGCTCTAACCCCATTTACCTTCTCTCCCTCCTGACCCTCGTCTCTCTCCCTCACCCTCTCTCTCTCACTCTCGCTCATGGTACCAGTCCGTTACCGGTGGCGCAGCGCACACTAGTGACCCAGTGGCTCGACGGACCACGGTGAGCGCTCGCTAGTCTCCCAGCGGAAAGGCGGCCCAAATCTGCCCCTAGACAACCCCAACTACGGTCTTTCCATAGTGCAAACTGTTGCCACTAAACTCAATTCTCACTTCTCAGAGCAAGTGCAATAATGAGTTTATAGCCAAGTTAGTCAGCATTTTTGTTTATGTGGATGAAAGAGATGAGAGCTTGACTCTAAGTTAAGCACCAAGCTGGACATAAATACATAGATAATAGTGGGTCACAATCGAGATGCATGTGAGAGTAGGAGAAAAACAAATAAAAC
This sequence comes from Hyparrhenia diplandra, assembly GCA_015847255.1. Lineage (NCBI taxonomy): Eukaryota > Viridiplantae > Streptophyta > Magnoliopsida > Poales > Poaceae > Hyparrhenia > Hyparrhenia diplandra. The sequence goes on along the minus strand of JADLZK010011167.1, from coordinate 241,446 downwards.
CATATAGCGAGGGAACCGGATGTGATCGAGGGTATCGTAGTAGTGTAGGGGCCCACGCTTATAGCGAGGGCCGACACCGGCACCATCGATCAAGACCATAGGCATGTTGTCGCCAAGTGCTTGGCCATCTATACAATGGTCAAAGAGATAATAACACGTACATTGTCCGTGTGTGTGTGTGTGGCATTGCCTACGGCCGGCCGGGTTGTAGGCCGATGCACTAAGATCGATTTGATTTTGCGAGATTGCAAATTCTTTTCCGTGGCGGGCACTTTTTTGCCCGTCACGGAAAATACCCGCCACATCCTCGTTTTTTTTTTACGTGGCGGGCATCTTTTACCGTCACACAAAAATAGATTTTACGTGGCGGGCGTTTATAACAAGCCCGTCACGCAAAATGGATTCATTTTGCGTGGCGGGCGAGTTAAGAAGCCCGTCACGCAAAAAAGGCCGAGGCCCAAGGCCAAGCCCAAACCAGGCTCCCTATCGGGCCCCATATATAATGCAGCCCTAGGGTTTCTGGTACTCCTCCCTCTCATTTCATCACCTCGCGGCCGACTCCCTCTCTCAGGCCGACTCCCTCTCACCTCGCGGCCGACTCTCTCCTCTCGTGACGACACGGCTCGGCCGGGCTCCTCCTCGTTCCCCCACTCTCTCCAAACTCCACTCTCCACCGCCCGGCCATCCTCCTCCTCCCTCCCACTCTCGCGCGGCGGCGGATCCCGGCATGGAGGCGGCGGATCCGGCGGTTCCCGGCGTCCCGGCGGCATGGAGGCGGCGGATCCGGCGGTTCCCGGCGGCCCGGCGGCATGGAGGCGGCGGATCCGGCGGTTCCAGCGGGCCGGCGGCATGGAGGCGGCGGATCAGGCGGTTCCCGGCGGCCCGGCGGCGGATCCAGTCGACCCGGCGGTGGATCCATGCGGCGCGAGGTCCATGCGGCGCGGCGAGGGCGGATCCGCCGGCGGCGCATCTACGAGCAGATCCCGGTGCGGCGGCGGCGGCGCGAGGGCCCTGCAGGCCAGATCCGGCGGCCGGGCGTGCCCTGGCGGCAGCTCCCGTTGCGGATTCCGCGGTGGCGCTGCATCGGCGGCGGTGCATCGGCGACTGCAGACCTGGGCTCGGTGTCGGGCCCGTATGGGCTGGCGCTGGGCTTGGGTTTTTTTAAATTTTTTTTTTATTAACCCGTGGCGGGCACAGTGCCCGCCACGGATATTCGCGCATTTTCCGTGACCTTTGCTTGGTGACGGGCATACTTGCCCGCCACGCAAAATCTTAATCGCCCGCCACGCAAAAGTATTTCGGTAGCAGTGATGGAATCGTCCAATCAGCCTCGACGATCGACCAGATAGTACTTTGGTCCGATCTGACCACGGTTGGGCGTTCCCAATCAACGCGTTCCGGGTCCAGTCATTGACTAGCGATGATGCCGGTGACTACAGGGTATGCGTCGGCGTCTCTGTGATGCAGTTCAACCGTCCCTTTCGAAGTTCCAGTCCCAGCACAGATCGATCCAGTCATTTCAATAACCCACTCGTTTGTCATGCCCTGCAATGTCAATTCATAATTTTATCAGCTGAAACTGGTAAGAAGAAGGCATAGGATCAACAATTTATAGAGTACTGTGTATAATGTTCTATCATGTCCCAGATGACTGAATAAGAAATAATGTGCTAATCTAGTCTTGCACGGGACTGACCTTTGCGTTGCACGTTTCAGCTTAATTCACAACTAATTGATTTATGGGTCGACTATGGTACATGCTCATCTTGTGACGTTCTTTTCAATTTTAGAAACATAGTATAGACATGTAACCATTGAGTTGCAGGCACCAACTAGTTCAACTTATAATGGTACAGACATGGATACTGTTGAGTTGTATGCACCAATCGGTTCAATCTGACGCTACTAAGTTGCACGCGCCAACCAGCTCAACCAAAAAGATAAAACTGATAGAGAGAGGTGGAAAATTTATTCAGTATTGAGTTTCATGCACCAACAACCCATGACCTTAAGCTGATGGGTTATATATATTATGCAACAATTGCCTTATTTAATTGTGCTAAAACTCGAGACCTTTGGCTTTGATATGCATGCACCAAGCAATTCAACACAAAAACTGGGTACTCCAAAACGAACACTCATATAAAGAACAAACATATACCCACCCTTTATTCTAAAGATCTCATTATATTTTTGTTCATATATAGTTTCTTGTATAAGAAATTGTTTTTCATCTCTCTTTTTTAATTCGACACACATCATTATTTTGCTTAACCTGGATCCTATTTAATGAACATAGAAATTATCAATTTTTGAGTTAGGAGTGTCCTAAGGTCATTTTCAGTGAAAAGTACCACATAATTTAAAAATAAAGTAAAACTTGGATGAAACATTTAATTTCCCGACTCGAGTTTTATTTTATTGTTTCATAATCATTTAATTTTATGACTCATAAAAAGTTAATAATCGTGAGAGTTTTATCTGGATGAAATACATTTATTCTTAGAAATATAATGTTGTCGTATCATAAAAAAATTAACTATGTGACAACTTATCGAATTCAAACGAATGGCCTAAGGCCAATCTTAGTGAAGTTTTTGCCCTAGTTTTTAAAACTATATATGAGTCATAAAATTAAGTAAAATGAAACTTTGATCATCCCCTCTTTTCATTAATTTTGTGCACATATTTGCTAAATTAATATAACATGTTTAATACTCAAAAAATGTACCTATCGCCAATATATATAATACTTGATTGACGCACGTGCGAACCCAACCAGATTGAACAAAGTGCAGTAAAACGAGAGCCTGCTCGCATGGATGGATGTGACCTGCAGTGTGATGCATGGTGGCATGGTGCGGCTCCCAATTCCCGGCCACGCGTGTGGGTACCAGGCCAGCAGCACATACTAGATCATAGGCGCCGGCCAGGGGTGTGAGTGTGAGTCAGAGAGCATCTGGAGCTACGACGAATCTGCGCCACCGCCGCACTTTGACTAGATGACAAGATACATAGAGCCGCAGCGGCGGTGACTCGATCAGAGTCTCTGACCAAGCAAGCCAGCATTGATGCCGCGCCGCCGCCGCCGTCGCCGCCGCCATCAGCGCAGGAACGAACTGCACCGCGCAAGACGAAGAAACGTTCGGCGCGAGGAGAGGATTGTCAGAGCCGTTCCTTTCGCGACACCGGTGGTGATTGGCGACCGGTGTGAGAACGCTAGCTAGATATACTAGCACACCAGCTGTCCATGAGTCTCCGACTCCGTTCATCTTCTGCATACTTCCGGCCGGAAAATGTCAGGTTATGATTCATTCAAGAGCAGGCGTTGAGAAAAGAGATGAACAAACTCCGTAGTCCGTAACCGGCCCGATTTGGCGCAGAGGTACCGTAATCTGCTTCGTCTCTTTCAAAACACGTCAAACGGCCAAAAGCTATCTCGATCGACCACGGCGAATACTGCGTCGTACGACCTGCGGCCGGCGGTCAGCACCGGCATTGAGCTGGTCGATGGCCCTCACTCCACTGTCAAAGACTATCGAGATCGAGAAGCTCTGGTGCAGGCGACAAAAGACTTGTCCAAAAGCTGACCAAACGCAATCATGCATCTGAACGTGATTGGAGCAGCGACCTACGGGTGGAATGAAGCCCTCACTTCACTATCCTACCCTGCATCTGTCAGGAGCCGTCTCTCTATGGGGCCCAATGTCAGGGACCAACCGTTGCTTGGCCTTATGGGCCAACGCGGATTTGATATCCACGGGGGCTGGTACCCACAACATTTTCCACCGTCGATTTGCGCGAGGAGATTCGTGCAAATAATAATGACGCCTGCTCAAATCAGGTAATTAGTAATTATGAATGGTGACGTGTCCTGTTAGAGATGAGAGCGACTGAAGCTCGGGTAGACATAGCAAATGCACGAAAACCGGATCTGATGAGTCTCGATCTCTCTAGCGCCGAAAAGACCAAAGGTCCGGCGGCGGCGGGCGAAGACGCCATCGTCGGCCGGGCGGAGTCCCCCGAGCTCCGATGGTCGGCGCCGACGGCCGCCACGCTCGGGGATCGCTACGGCGACGACGACACAGGCGTCGCCGACGGATCGGGACGGCGAGCTCGCGCGGTGGCTGAGCCCCTTTTCTTCACCGGGCGATCATGACAGCGCCCCCTCGATCCGTGCTCCAACCGCCCCTCATAAGGCACTTAACTTCACATAGTTGTTATACAATATAAATAGGCCATCAAACATAGTTAATATATCTTAATGATGTTACATTATATTTTGATGAGACCTTTGAGTTGCAGTACAATAGGATTTCTTCATCAGTCCGTGCCAATAATGTACTGTTCTCCTTCCTACTACAACTAGCAAGCATGTACTCTGATTTCTTAGTTTCTACACTTCCTATTCAGTAATATTACAACTCAACCGATCTCGTTTGCAGTTCTAGTAACCATGCATCCCATATGTACTTATCCCTATGCATAAGGTGACTTGTCCTATTATTAGCCTACTTTAGAAAAGCCTAATCTCATTATTTACTATGCCAAGCCTTGCCACCGTGTAACCATTTACTTCACAACATCAGGGGCGGTCTCATGCAGGCACGCCGCCTGAACTGTGACGCCTCCTTCAATGACACCTCTAAAATGATTTTATGAAACATCCTAAGTGCTAACATAAAACATGTTTAAATCTGTGCAGACACTTCTACCAATTCCTCAGTGGACACCTCAGACGATGACAATCAAGCCTGGGAGTCCGACCGCAGCTACACGTCCCACTGATCGCCCACTGATCGTTCCTACTACTCCGTATCTCCAAGTCCAGAAGAGGCTCAGTCAAGTTGCTGCCAACATTATAATATTTTGTGCCTGGCACTCTCAGATGCTTTTGTATAGCTGCTACATAAAAGCCCCACTAAGCACTACTGCATCCACTTAATCCTAGCATTGTATTATATTTTGACCCGATGATCTGTAAGAATGTAATAGCTAAACTGATACGTACTACGTTATTTCTCAATGTGGAATACTCCGTATGCAGTATGAACGATACAGTCCGTCCAGTTCAGTTCTCGCCGTTTGCCACCCCTGACGCGTGGGCCAGGCCAGCGAAAAACGTCCAAAATACCCTTGAGTCATAGCGTCATAGCCTCATCCTTCTTCTTTCGCTCTCCGCCAGATGGAGTCAGACTGTCAGTGACTAACATCTTCTTCCTCCTCCAGACGAGCAGGGAGGGGAGCAGCGGCCAGCGGCTACCACCAGCAGCCCACGGTCGCACGCCCCGCCTCACCGCCGGCCGCGCTCCTCGGTCCCCCGCACGCCCCGCCCCTGCTCCCGGCCACGCGCCTCAGCAACCCACACGAGTCCGCGCGCCTCGCCCCTGCCCCTGCCCCCGGCCACGCGCCCCGGCTCTCGCCGCCGGCAGAGCTCCCTGGCCACCAGGACGGCTCGCGATGAGCTCCCCCGGCGACCGTGATGACGTCGCGTGGTTAGGTGCCCCGGCCAGAGAAGGGGCGCGTCCAGAGAAGCACCGCGGCCTCGCCGGCGATCTCGACGGCCGCGTCCAGCTCCATGTGGCGGCGCGCAACGTTGGAGAGGATGGCGCGGGCGCCGTGCGCGAGCTCGACGCCGTCAAGGCGCGCCGGGAGGTGGTGCATGCGGCAAGAGGTGGCGGGCAGCTCGCCGGCGTCGAGGTGGCCTGCTCGCCGGCGCGACCATGGGCCCTTCAGCATTCGCTTTAAATAGAAGCCACCGGCGGACCCTCCCTCAAAAGGTCGAAAATTTGTAACACGCACCCAGATCCCACGACCTCACCCATTGCGTCTGCCATGTCATCAGCTTAGTTTTGCTAACTGCCTTCTAAACAGAATAGACTGAGACATGTGTCGTCCATCCGCTAACAACATAATAAAATCCCCGCCGTCCAAGACTATGGGTACACACCCGCGTGGGTATCAAACGATTTACCCCTTATGGGCCATCGACCAAGCCCAACACAGCTTGCCAATGCCAACTCTGGCACAGCCCGGCAAGAGGAACTCTCCAACTACAAAAGGGGACACGGCACAGCCAAGTGGAGGGGAACCAAAATTATCAATTTGTATTTACCTTTTATCTCTTGTTATTGTTCATCTTCTTCCTTAGGATTGTACTGTAACTAGTTCAATACTACTTGTACCGAAGTTTTGTTGGCAATCCGATTGGCACTAGTAACGAAATGATTTTGCGAGCACTTGCAAAATCTTTTCCATGGCGGGCACTTTTTGCCTGTCACGGAAAATACCCCGCCACGTCCAGCCAGCACTTTTTTACGTGGCGGGCGTTTTTTGCGTCACGGGGAAAGATTTTTTATTGTGGCGGGCACCTTAACACGCCCGTGCGTGGCGGGCGTGTTAAAGGTGCCCGCCACGCAAAATAAATTTTCCGTGGCGGGCATCCTAAATCGACCGTCACAATAAAGGCCTAGGCCCAACAAGCCCAACAAGGCCCGATTTCAATCTTCGACTATAAATATGACAAGTTAGGGTTTCCTTCTTAGTCTCCCTCACTCTCTCTTTCCCCGCCCGAGACTAACTGGCCCTCCCTTTCCTTCGCAGCTTCCCCGCCGCCCCCTCCCTTTCCTCTCCATCCGCTCCCTTCCCAGCGCTCCTCCTCCCTTCCTTGGCGGATCCCTCGCTTCCCCCGACGGCGGCGGCGCCTCCTCCCTTCCCCCGTGCCCCTCCCTTCCCCTACGGCGGCGGCGCGCTCCACTCTTCCCCACGGCGGCGGCGCCTACTTCCCCGACGGCGGCGGCGCCCCATCCCTTCCTCGACGCCGGATCTACGGCGCGCGCGGCGCCGGCTCGGGCGGGTCCAGGGCGGATCCGGCGCGAGGGGAGCACCACGGGCGCGAGGGGAGCACCGGCGGGCGGAGGGCATGGCGGAGGCGGGTAGATCCAGCGGCGGCGCGCGGATCCGGCGAGATTCGACTTCGACGGCGAGGATCCGGCGGAACGGCACGGGCTCAAGCAAGGGGATCCCGAGCCGCCCCGACGGCGCGGCGGCGCCCCTTCCCCGACAACGGCGGTGGCGCCCTTCCCGGCCGGATCCGCCGATGGGAGCTCCCGCGGCCGGATCCGCCGATGGGGAGCTCGTGGCGCGGGCGGCCGGCTCGGCGGCGGCGGCGGCGGGCACCGCAACCCTAGATGGGCTCGGCGGGCCTGTCTAGGGTTTCGCTTTTTTTTTTTTCGAAATGCACCGTGGCGGGCACATGTAACTCGCCCGCCACGCAGCTGAGTTAACCGTGGCGGGCACTCGCCCGCCACGGTAAAAAATTATTTTCCGTGACTGTCTCGGGTGATCGGCACACTCGCCCGCCACCCAAAATATATTTCGCCTGTCACGCAAAAGTGTTTAGGTACTAGTGTGGGGTTGCTAACGGCATCATGCATGCGCTTAGCCGCCGTCGCCACGCCGCACGCCGGCCCCGCCTTCCGTCGAGAATATTGTTGGAACGAAAGGTGGATGCATGGAATGTTGGTGCGCTGTCTCTTCGCCGCGATCACACGTTGCACGCATCGTGACGGCCGGCCCGGACGACTCCGGCGGGCAAGAGCCAAAGCTTGATCCATAATATAATTGTTTTAGTGCGTGGAACAAAATCAATATGCACGTGGCCATTTAGATATGAGTATAGTTTTCCAACGGGCCAGCCCGGCCCAGCTTTGTGTCGTGCCGCCATGGCCCGCCATGCCCTATGGGCCATGCCGCAATGGGCCTCATGCCTGACTTCGAGCCTAGGAATGGCACACGGGCGCACTGCGTCGTGCCGGCCCGAAGCACAGGGCATTTTTAGCGGTCGTGCTATCCAAGGCATGCTTAGGCACAAAAAAAAAAAACCGCCACCGCCGCCGACGGCCTAGCCGATGGCGTGCTTGCCGCCCCCCACACGGGGAGGCATGCTTCGACGCCTGGGTCACCCGCCGCTCGCGACACCGTGGTCACGAGCTCCGCACTCGACGACATGGCTGCGACGGGGAGGGAGCTGGGGTGGGGCGGGTGGAAGAGGGAGAGAGAGGTGCAACTACCGAGAGGGGAGACGCGCCACTTGCCTTGAAGGCGGCGCCGTAGCTCTCGGACGGTGGGGAGACGGGATTTGGTAGGAGTGGGTGGAGCGGTGGGATGTGGAAGTTAGGGTTACTAGCATGCAAGCAATGGGCCGGGAAGCGCTTAACAGGCCAAGCAACGGGCCACCACCGGTCGTGCCTGTGTCGGGCGGGTCGTGGCGTCGGCTCGAGCACGCCTTGGTGCCCATGCCGGGCCAACCCGAGCCCGTTGCCTTCATGTCGGGCCATGCTTGGGCCGAGCCAAAAAAACATGTCATGGGCCGGGCCATCGTGCCTCGTGCCCATAGAAAACTATACATACGAGTATAGAACAAATGTAAATAGACAACTCATCAAAAACAACTTGTTTCGTTTCAAATCATAGTTTGGCTTTTTTTAATTAACCCAAAGTTTATTAGACCACTTGTCAAAATTGTGTAAACAAAGTCAAATTTCAGTCACTCTTGAAGAACTTTTGTTAATAAGAATAAAGGAACGAAGGCACAACAAAAGAACTAATATTTTAACAAATTTTTGAATAAGACGAGTATGGTCAATCTTAGGGTCAAAAAAGTCAAACGAACTACAATTTGAAAATAGAGTTAGTAATAAATACTCAAGTAACTAAATATTATAAAATATATAAAGTTAGTTTTGCAAATAGAAAATATTTATCAATAAATCAGTTAAAATATATAAAATAATGTCATCAATCAATATATAAATAAACTAAAAGTATTTCATGATTAACCATATTAAAACAAATTTAGAGTTACCTTTATATATTATTGGTAATATTAAAATTAGTATAATCTTATTAGTAATAGAGATAACTTCTAAATAGTTTAGGTGATGCATATCGGTTGTAATATCAAAATTTATGTCATGTATATTGGCAGTTACTCATAGACATAAGTTCAAGTGGTTTCACCAGGAATTTGTAGTTCTCAATGGACCTTATTAAAGTTCATAGAACGAAATACTTTTTCTCAAATAGAAATATGGAATCTGATGAGAAAAAAAAAACACTAGCACATATATATCTCATTTTTGTCACTTGATTTTCACAGCTAGATTGACCAAAACCAGAGATGATGATGTTTCAGCACTAGAGCCACTAGTTCAAAAGCCGGTGGCGCATATTGGGACATCAAACCTTTGGCGAAAAGTGTTTTCGCCGCTGACCTGTCATATATAATCCAATGACGAAAACAGTTTTCACCACCAATTTAATGTTTGCTGCGCCACCTACTCACCATGCGATAGAGAAAATTAGTTTCACCAATGGGAGGTGAAAATGCAAGGCCCATGAGAGAGGTTGGTTTGGTTAACTCTTGCCCCCACGTCCCCGCGCGCTCTCTCATTCCTCATAGGTCAAGCAATCACTTTACACCATGCCTGCCGCACGGTTCTACCATGGGGAAATGTATCGCAACTCATTTCTCCAAAGCCAGACCGACAGATGTCTCCCTGCATCTCCCGCAAGCTAGACCCAAGTCCTTCCTTGACTAACCGAACATCTCAAATCTGAATAAAAAAAAGCCAGATTAAGCCGGATCCACCCAACCAATTACGCCCTAGCTAGCGACCATGGAAAGAAAGCATCATAGTTGTCTCCACTATTCACAACTCCAGCGAATAGCCCCAAATTTGGACCCTATTTTTATTTGGGTGCTCACCCATATGGCTCAACAAAGTCGTTCCACTCCAGCAGCAGCCCCTAAACAAAGACTTCAAAATTCATATCAACACACAATGACATGGGGGGGCCATAGGTCATTGAGTCAAACCTTTCTTCCCTCGTTGTAATGTGTATGTTCAGAGAGAAACCTTTAGTCCGACATTTTTTATCTAATCCTCAATATGATTTCCAATAGAACATCATATCACACTAGCTTCTTTGGCGGTGACCCCGATGTATCGTTTTGCTAGATTCATCAAGTATAGATAGTATTACCTCCATTTCAAATTATAAGACGTTTTGACTTTTCTATATGCATTTCTTTTACTATGGGTATAACTAAGTGCATAGTAAAAAAATGTATCTAAAAAAAGTCATAATGTTTTATAATTTGGAACTGAGGATGTATGTTTCTTTGCTAGAGCCTGAAGACGTGAAATCTCTATAAATAGTAGCCGACTAACAAGGCAGCACGTATTGGGCAAGATCTTCCCACCTGTAAATAAAATAAAACGTAGAAATATATAAAAAAAAAAAAAAATACAGCTAATTTGAGGTGCCCGTTTTGTTGTGTCTTCCGACTGGGTCATTTCTACCTTTCCGTCAACCTTCTTTCTCGCGCCCAATGCAAACAGGGATTTTCTCGTTCGTTCTAAAAAAGATAACACTCTCCACCACCATTGATTGCAAGCTAAAGGACATGAATGTATGTTCATCACGTCGAATTGTCCATCCATTCTTCTTTTCTCGAATATAGATTCATTTCATGTTCTTCGTTTTCATTTGTCGTTTCCTTGCATTTTTAATCGCCCATTCATTCATTGATGGCGTTCGTGCCCACGCATGCATGCTTGCAGCCCATGACGAGCGAGCATGGAGCAGCCTAGTTCTTGATCCTATCATCTCCCAACAACATGCTTGACGAACGCGACGGCGAACGTGGGTCGAAGGCCGCCGCATGCCAATGCCGTTGATCTCATCCATATCATTAATATAAATACCTAGCGATTCGATCGGAGTTTTTTCTGATGATGCACAAGCGATCCAAATCCTGCGAGCCGTACAGCAAGATGGAGGATCGCGTCGGGTGCACCAGCAATCCCGCGACGTCCTGCGACGACTCCGCCACCGGCAGCAGGGCGCCGTCGTCGGCGGCGGCGCAGTGCTCCACGGTATCGGTGTTCCTCGCCAAGATCAACGGCGCGTCGCGCCTCATCACCGCCGTCTGGAGCAAGAGCCTCATCAACCAGTCCTTCACCATCTCCATCGACCGGCCCGGCGGCGACGGAGACGGGCCGGTCACCCACAAGGTTGAGCTGAAGCCATGGCCGTTCTGGAGCAAGAAGGGCGGCAAGGCGCTGGACGTGGGCGGCGGCGACCGCGTCGACATGTTCTGGGACCTGCGCTCCGCCAAGTTCGCGGGAGGAAACAACGGCACCCCCGGAGCCCGCCGGCGGCTACTACGTCGCGCTGGTCAGCAACGACGAGGTCGTCCTCCTGCTCGGCGACTCCAAGAAGGACGCGTACAAGCGGACCAAGGCCCGGCCGTCGCTGGAGGACGCCGTGCTGGTGTGCCGCCGCGAGCGTGTTCGGCCGCCGCAGCTTCGCGGCGCGCGCGGCTCGACGGCAGGAGGAGCAAGGAGCACGATATCGTCATCGAGTACGCGCTCGCCGCCGCCGGTTCCAGCAGGGACCCCGAGATGTGGATCACGGTGGACGGCCTCGTGCTGCTGCGCGTCAAGAGCCTGCAGTGGAAGTTCCGGGGCAACGAGACGCTGCTCGTCGACCAGGCGCCCGTGCAGGTCATCTGGGACGTGCACGACTGGCTCTTCGCCGGGCCAGGCACGCAGGCGGTCTTCGTCTTCAAGCCCGGCGCGCCGCCGGAGATCCAAGAGGACAGCGGAGGCAATGGCATCGGAGGTGAAGGGGCTACTGACTTCTGTTTCTTCCTTCAGGCATGGAGGACGGAATGAGACTCCGGCGGTGACATACCACTGATCTGTTGATATGAATGACATTGAAAGCTTATCCAGCTTTACAAATTTGTAATGAGGAACACTTCATCTAAGTTTCTGACACTGGAAATTCAATCCATGCACATCAGATGTTATACAACAATAGAACTTTCTTTTACACTGCAATGTAACTGACATAGAGAAGATATACCAGGGTATCTAAGCAACTGAAAGTGTTTTCAAGTCATAGCAGATACAACAAGAGCATCAAATTCATGGCATTGGTCTGATAACCACATTCATTCACTTCACCAGAAAAGTTTTGTATAGAGCCCAAAGAAGTGCTTATTCTAGAACAAGTCATGACTATGATCAAAGCAACTAAAGCTCTAGTTTCCATGTCACCCTGGTTACCAACGTAGCTGCAAACTATTTCCTCCATCAGCATAAAGGCACTGCAATGTGCAATCTCAAATGCCTGATCATGGCAACAAAAATAGGATATAAAAAAAGGTGTTGTGTCTAGATGATCGATCATCCTTCGTTCACTCCATCACAGCGACGCCACCAGCTGCCTTTATCTTCCCTATGATTGCTTCCGCTTCTTCCTTTGTGAGCGACTGCTTCAGAATGACAGGGGCCTTCTCCACTAGCTCCTTCGCCTCCTTCAGCCCCAAATCCGTAAATGTCCTGATCTCTTTAATAATCTTGATCTTTGCAGCAGCATCGAACTTCTCCAGCTTGACATCGAAGACTGTCTTCTCAACTTTCTTCTCCTCAGCCTTCCCAGCAGCTCCAGAACCACCCTGACCACCAAAACTGAAACCCTGGCCAGATATCGCCTGTGGCGGCTCTTGGTTCAGTCTGAAGAGAAGGGCTGGAGCAATCTGTTTGATCTCCTCAGGAGGGAGCGCAGCGATGCGATCAGCTAGATCCACAACTTTCTCTGACGGTGGCGCCATAGGCCCATATGGGTCGTATATATCAGGGTACTTGTACTTCTTAGCACCTGTGTCCTTTGCAGCCTCAGTGCTGTATAGATGAGCGCAAATTACCGAAAGGCGACTCCCAGAAGATGGTTTTGAAAGACATAGTCTTCGTGCTATTGTACAGAGACTCATCCTTCCTAATGTCAGTTATGTGAGTGCAATATTCTCCGCCTGCACCACAACAAACAAGAATCCATACTAATAAATGAGACTTGAAGAAAAAAACATAGCGTGCACTCTGAATCCATAAACATCTTGAAGCCTACAGATATAAGCATTTATAAACAAGATATTTAAATGGGATCAACTACAGATAGTTACAAAGCCAGTGCTGCTCGGTGGCATTCCATTAACACCAATACAAAGCATAATAACTTGTCCCAGAAATGTGTGTCTTTCATATGAAAATTTCCCCATTCTTCTCTCAAACTCGCAGTATTCTGCACGGGAGCACACCGATTGAGGTACACTATCCCCCTGAATTATTAACACTATTGGGTTCAGTGGTATGCAATGGATTAATTGCACTACCACTTGCCGTCCCTAAACAAGAACAATAAGGAATGAAGATTAAGAACAAGAACTAACTGGTGACATTTTGGAGGTGGAGGAGACGGAGATCTAGCAGACCTGCGGAGCGGGTGGAGCAGCCGCGGGCGGCGTCGCGAGAGAGGATCCGCCGGCGTCGCGCGGCAGGAGCGGCCGGAGCAACCGGCGGCGGCGTTGCAGGCGTCGTCGGGTGGGCGGGCGGCGTCGTAACCGGCAGAGAAGTCGCGGTGTCTGGACGGCTTCTGGCTCTGACTAGGGTTTGAGGCTTGACAAATGGGCCAACAAAATGGGCTCATAAGATGACGGGCTTCAGTTTGAAGTGTTATGAGCTGATGATGAGAACATGATTTAATTTAATTATTTTTATTTCTCTATTTTTTTCGATACTAGCAAATATGCCCGTGCGTTGCAACGGGAGAAAAAAAAAATTATTAAAACAATGATGAAACTGGTACACATTTGTTTATATTTGATTTTTTTGATAAAATTTGATTGAATTTTTATGTTACAAAGCACCATTTTTATTTTTTTATTCGTATTTTTCTATAGTCGAATATCGAGCCACGTGAATATCTTTGATGTCCCATAAAATATGTAAATATAATCCTTCCTTGTTATTATACTTGCCCATTCAGCGGCTGATTTTACACCAGTTGTCGCTTTATATATAGAGAGAGAAAAAAGGAAATAAAAAATGTTAATTTTCTCGTGAGGTTCTTTTTTTCCTTTTTCACTTTTATTCATTTTTAATCCTCTCTGTTTTATCCGCTCGCGAGCAGTGAGCCTCCGAATCGTCCGCTCGTCACTCCTCCACATCTGTGTTTCTCTTCTCCGCCTCGCGGCGGAGAGCCCGCATCCACATCCGCAACTCGACGCAGCCTCACGATCGCGGCCCGCTACCTGGCGACTTCGATGTTGTCTCGCCCCTGGCTGCACCGCGCACCCGCTCGTGGCTCCACGGAGCCTCGCCCGTCGCAGCTCTTTCACGACTTGACGCTGCCTCGCCATCACTTTCTGTGCCACCGCTTTGGACCTCCCTTCACCCCAGCTCCACCTTTCGTCGACGCCCGGCGCCGATGGAGAAAGGGGATATCCAATCTGTGTTGTTGAAGTGTTGTGGTGATTGATTTGATGGTTATAGATATAGATTTGGAGCTCATTTTCGATTTGATTATTCGTTTAGAGAGGCACACACGGAGTCGGTTCGTGAAGGTTTCGGAAGCCAGTAAAGGTGCAGACTTTTGGTTTGGGATTGGGAAGGATAGCTACGCAAGCAATGGCCGTATTGGTTTCGGGTGGGACTCGGGAACGGCTTGGCGTGGGCGGACGAGAAAGGGGGTGCGGACAAAATTCTAGGCAGATTAGCAGAAATTTTCTCTTTTTAATATTAGGTAGGTATAGATTCTCGATACCATAGCGGCGTATCGGCTCCGATACGTATCGCGATATTGATGCTTCAAATCCTGGGCGTATCGGGTATCGTAGCCGATATGTATGCAGGGAAAAGGCAACAATAACCAGACTGCTCAAGGTCATCGATTCAAGGGCATGGGCGGATCATGTACAGGACATCGGTGGGAAATATGTGTACCCAATAAATATTTTTTGCAAAAAAAAAAACAAGTTTCTGTGTGTATAAAAAAACTTATGCAAAAGCATGTAATTGGTCAGATCCGGCTGGATACACAACTTGTGGTTTAGGGTTTGAAGGCACCACGGAGGAAAGAGACGGGAAGCGAAGGGCATACCGAACGGATGCTCATCGCCGACGCCGGTGAACGGCCCAACGAGGGAGCCGCCGCTCCACCAGCCGCCGCCAGGAAGCCACGAGAGAGCGAGTGAGCGAGGTAGACGAACAACGGGAGGTGAAGCGGAGAGAGCCGGAGAGGTTAGACCGACTACTAGCATGAGATGGATCAGTCCATGTAGGCCCAACGAGGAAGCAACGGGCCCAATGATACGAGCAACCCAATGAGAGTTGCTTCATAAAAATGCTATTTTGGCCGGAGGGAGTTGTACTAAACTATACTTAATGCCAAGTTAATACCTCCTGGCATAGTGAAACCATCTTCCCTAGCAATGGCATCTACCAAGACAGTTGCATCATGAGCAAAAGCGGAACCCTCCCAGCCAGCAAGGACATAAGTGAATAGAAGATCACAATTCACAGCTACCATGACATTTTGACTGCGGTTCTTTTTTTTCTACCCCTCAAAACTTGTTGGCTACGCCTTGGCACCTAGCCAGGAAATGTGTGTCATCTATGAAGCTAATGTAGTCCTAAAATATATGTACAAGTTACTGGACCATGTGTTATTCAATTTATGAACCAAAAACAATTACCTTGAAATATGAATTCCATATATGTCTTCCAAGGATCTTTGAGTGAGTGAAAGTGTGGAAGTGTTTGTGCACTGTTTGGATGGACCTCCTAAAAGAATGGTGGACAACTTTAAACCTTTGATTGTGCCCTACAACATGAGAGCATGGCTGCCTGCTCCTCTACTGACACCCTCTCCCTATCAGTGACCAGGCTCCTCTCTCTAAAAGTTTTAACTAACTCATAAAAAGGAGCTCTCTTCATCCTATTCGTGGATATACACTCTGTATCACTGGAGTGGTAAATCGTGTTTAGTGTCCTCAGTCTGTGTTGGTCATTTACATCCCTGATAAGTTCAAGTGTTGTAGGGTTAGGCTAAGGTGTATGAGGTTGAGGGTTTTTTCTTTTGAACCTAGTGGATACAGAGGAACCATAACAACAGTCAAAGCAACTTCCTGCCTACACAACATCTTACGGCCCAACGAGGGATCCATCTACAACCATGTAAAATTGAAACAAGAATACAGTTTTATCAGACCCTGTTAGGCCTCAACATGCTCATGAAATGAATCAATAAGGAAATAGCATGGCTGCATCATGTATTGATACCTCCAGTGCACAAAAAGGACCACATCATCGACCACAACTCATAAAATAGTTACAAACCGTAGCTTATCATGGACAAAGAACGGTATGAATGATAAACAGATCAAGAAATACACAAGAACCATAACAGAAATACATTCATCAGGTACCAAACCATAACAAAACCAAAACAACAGTAGCATCAGGTACCAAACCCTAAGACATGCCGCATCTAGGGAAAACAGAATGGAGGGGGAGGGGTGTTCCATTTCCCTTGGGATCGGGTCGTAGAACCGGAGAGCAAGCAGATCTGGAAGTAGAGGAAGCAGAGCTAAAGTCAAAGCAGACGGAGATAGAGAAGATGAGGAAGACCAACGCCACCGAGTACCAGCACCAGCCGGTGCAGGAATGTGGAGAAGAGCCCCCAAGGTGCGGAATGGAGGCAAAGTACGCCAGAGGTTGCGGCCACCTCCAGGTACACAAGCTCACCGCCCATCTCTCAGGAGGGAGGTGGAAGGTGACTAGAGCAAGGAAGGAAGGAGAGGGAGGGGGAGCGGCAACACTTTATATGCGCGAGGATTGGCGGGCGGCTTCACCTTCCCGTGCGGTGGCAAGCATGCACGAAATCTTCACCTTCCCGCGCGAGCCACCCCGAAATCGCTTGCGAGCCATCCGGCCGCCACCCCGAAAACGCACCCTTGGTTTCCAAGACCTTGTTTCTAGCTCAAATTGAATCGATAAACACTTCGAAATTGCAGCCTTCTCGTTTCTCCGGAATCAAAGCCAAAGAACCGAAAAAGGTTCCTGAAAAGAACAAGCAGGCCTTCTTTACCAACGGTGCAAATGTGCAACCGGTAATGGTCTTACCAAGGTGTCCGTGGACACTTTGATTGGCTAAGCCGGCGATCTTTGAATAAAGAGTTGAGTTGAAAACTAGGAATGCTGTCAAGTTGATTGGCATCACAAGTCAAGATCAGACACTCAGAGTTCAGATACCACAGTAGCTTATTTAGAAAATTCTTTCCGGCCATTTCCAGCACCAGTTTGATGATCTCAAACACTGCTCCGTACCATCTTGTCTTCCAGGATACCGTGCCTTGGCATATCCACTGTAGTTAGTCCAAGCAGAGCACAAAAAAAGGGTAGACGGTGAGCTAGGCATCTGCCCTGCAGACTGCTGTGACTGTCAGTACAAGCGGCTAGCCGGCAAAGGCGACGAGGTCTCGGCGTGTGACTTCTCAAACAGTGCGCCCTGCCAGAGCAAGACGAAGCTCCTAGTTCGCAATCCCAGTGTGCAGGTAATACCAACAGGAGTCTGAGAGCATGGCCGAGGCCGTCGTACCCGCGGTCGTCGCAGACCTTGTGGGCAGGGCGATATCCTTCCTCGCCAGGAAGCTCCAACTCCAAGACCGGCGGGGTGTCGAGGGCAAGCTGCGTCGGCTACGGCGCCTCGTGGTCAAGCTCGAGAGCGTGGTTGACGCCGCCGACGTGAGGCGGGTCGCGAGCCGAGCGCTTCTGGAGTGGCTCTCGGAGCTCGTTGACGCCGCGCACCGAGGGCGCTACTTCCTCGACGCTGTTCGGGAGCAGGGCGCCGAGGTGACGGATGAGGACGAAACGACGGCCGTGGCGAGACGATCAGCCGCGCCGGGTCTTTGTTTTCGCCAAGCTTCGTTCAACCGCCGCCAAAGCGGCGCTGCCGCGGCGAGGGAGGACGCCGTTCGGCGGTGGCGAGGAGCTCGACGGCGTCCTCATGGACATGGAGAGCGTGTCCGGCGATCTTGCCGAAGTTCATCATCTTTGCTACAGTGCTGCCCGCCGGCGCCGCACCGCCATCGGCCACCAACATCTACGCCGACCGCCGGGTGTTCTCAGCACCTCGAGAGGCGCCGTGTCATTGACTTCTTTGCTGCACGCCGACGGCGGCGGTGTGTTAGCATCCCCACCGGGCCAGGCCCAAGACATCACCGGAAGGAAGAAGAGTACTCGGCCCAGCGACCCAGCAGAAGAAGGTCACCGGGCTGGACTCGGGCTTGCAATGCCCGCATCCTCGAGCACACGGCGAACCTCGTTAAGTAGCAATCGACTCGAGAGAGTCTCAGAACTAAGAATTCAAATGCAACTTGTTATTTCTAATTAAGATTCGTCGTCGTTCCTACTTTTCCCTTCCTCTCTTCCTTCCCTTGTTGGTCGGAGTTGTCGTCGGTCGCCGCCGCATCGAGCGGGACCTAACACCGGTATCGCCTCCATCGATCCGCCACCCGCCGGATCACCACCTTCCTCCCCACCACCACTTCACCAGAAAGCGGGGCGCCGCGTGATGGAGCCGAACGTCAAGGGATGTTCGACGAAATCATCAAGCGCCTCGACACCTTGGAGTCCAAGTGGGATTCCAACTTCGCCGCCGAGAAGTCGGGCGCGGAAATCTTCACCACCGACGCCAACCGCCGCCTCGCGCTCTGTGGAGTCGCGCCCCGCGACGGCGCCGAGGTCCTCGACCGGATCTCCGCCCGAGAGCTCCGAGCCCGGCGAGGGCGCGGATCGGCGCTTGACCGCACCGAGGGCGTTGCGTCGCCCCTTCCGAGCACCATCTCCCCGCATCTCCGTCCCTCGGTCGACTCCGTGCGAGATGGTCCCCGCCGCCTCCGCGCCGCCGAGGAGTACCGCGCCGCGGATGCCGCCGCCTCGGCGTCAACCACCGATGGTCCCCGGGGCGTCGACGAGCGTCCGGGCGTCGAGGGCGAGTGGACGACCTCGAGCTGGTCCGCCTCGGCGAGATGCGTGATGAACGCGATGACAGGATTGATGCTCTGGAGAGTGCAGGCAGGGTGTTCGACGACTGGCGCCCATGGGTGGAAGCGGCCATCGAGGACGTTCGCCGCGACATCCGATTCTACATCGGCCACGAGCTCCCGAAGACGCTATCCGCCGCCGGCGGGTGCTCCGCCCTCGTCGCACCACGCCGTCAACATGGAGGGAACCGCCGCTCCTACACCGGGACTCGGCCAGGTCACCTTCACGGCGTCCACCGCCGCGCACATCGCCGCCGGTGCGTCTGCCGAACCGCCCAACGGGCACCGCGTTCAGGGGTATGGGTCGGTAACGACCATCACCCCACCCCTCCAGCCCGGTATGACTCTTTCCCCTCCATTCGTTCCTCGCATGAACCCTCTTCCCCAGCTTCCACCTCCATTACAGCCTCACCTCACCTACACCAACACCAATCAGCACCCATCTCCCAACCAACCCCCAGCCACAATCCCCCAATACACCACAAACCCCTCCGTATCCCCACATCTCCCATTCTACCAGCAATACCCAGCCAATGCCTCCATAGTTTTGCCCCAGACACATAACCACCAGCTCGGTCGCCTGCCCAAGGTCGATTTCCCTACATTTGATGGGGAGGATGCTCAATTCTGGATCACGTGTGCTCAGAAATACTTTGCCATGTATGCCGTAGAACCCCACATGTGGATCACAGTAGCCACAATGCACTTCTCTGGAGCAGCCAAACGGTGGCTCCAATCTGTCGAGTCCACCCTCCACAATACAGACTGGCCAACCTTCTGTTCTCTCCTCCACGAGCGCTTCAGCCGTGATCAACACGAGTTGCTGGTCCGTAAGATGTTCCACATCAAAATGACCACAACTGTATCCGACTATGTCAACCGATTCACTGAACTTGTCGACCAGCTCAAATCATACAACCCCAACCCAGACATGATTTCCTTCATCCAGCGTTTTGTGGATGGTTTACGAGATGACATTCGCGCTGTTCTTTTGGTGGCTCGTCCAAACACACTCGATACTGCCTATACCCTTGCCTTGCTGCAGGAAGAAGCGGCGGATTCGTCCAAGCGCAAGAGCTTCTACCCATCGTTCCCCAGGCAAGCTGGGAACCGAGGAGCATCAGTTGCTGCTCCTTATCAAGGACGTGTCCACGAGAAGACTGCAGCCGAGGACCCAGTTTCATCTGCTTCTTCCAAGACGTCCCCGCCTGAAGATAAGCTGGCTTCTCTGAAGAGTTATCGCCGTGCCCGTGGTCTCTGCGTCCGTTGCGGCGACAAATGGAGTCACGGTCACCGCTGTGCCCAACAGCCTCAGTTGCATGCTCTACAGGAGGTCTGGGAGCTCTTTCAGGAGGATTTTGAGCCATAGTCGGAGGACCCTGTGTTTGATGATCCAATGGAAGTCACCACTGATCAGGCTCAGGCATTTTCAGCTGTATCTCAGCAGTCAGTTGGCTGTTTTCAGCCACTTACTCTCCAGTTTTTGGGCACTATTGCTGATAAGTCAGTTCTCATTCTGGTGGACTCCGGGAGCTCTCATTCTTTCATCAGTGAGTCAACGGCAGCCTTACTTCCTGGCCGACGCAGTTTACTTCAGTCTGTGCAGGTCCGCCTCGCTGATGGTACATTATTAGAGTGCACCGATGAAATCCCTGATGTCTCTTGGTCAGTTCAGGGCAGTGTGTTCCATTCAACATTCAGAGTTCTGCCCTTGTCTTCTTACGATGTTATTCTTGGCATGGACTGGCTGGGGGCATTCTCTCCAATGAAGGCTAATTGGCAGCGCAAATGGATCACTATTCCTTATGGCCGCAGCACAGTCACCTTGCAGGGTCTCATTGAGCAGGAACCAAAGGCAGTCCTAGTCAACCTGTTTAGTATCACTTCTGCTGATCAAGACTTACAACAGCTGCAGACACTTCCAGAGATTCAGAAGCTAATTGATTCTTACTCCACCCTGTTTGCCGAGCCCACTTCCTTGCCTCCTCGCCGCGAGTGTGATCACTCCATTCCCTTGGTGGAAGGCGCTCAGCCAGTGTCGGTGCGGCAGTACAGGTACTCGCCGAAATTGAAATCAGAAATCGAGTCACAGGTGTCTGAACTGCTGAAAACAGGCATGATTCGACCCAGCAAGAGTCCATTCTCCTCTCCCGTTCTTCTTGTCAAGAAGAAGGATCTCTCATGGCGGATGTGTGTTGACTACCGGATGCTTAATGCCTTAACATTAAAGACCAAATTTCCTATACCGGTGATCGATGAATTGCTGGATGAACTCTCTGGAGCCCGTTGGTTTTCTTGCTTGGACCTGCGCGCTGGCTTCAATCAGATCCGCCTCGCGCCAGGGGAAGAATTCAAAACGGCGTTCCAAACACATTGGGGACAGTTTGAGTACACAGTAATGTCATTCGGGTTAACAGGGGCTCCCAATACATTCCAAGGTGCAATGAATAACACACTCAAACCTCTGCTACGGCTCTGTGCTATTGTATTCTTTGACGACATACTCGTTTACAGCAAGACTTTGGCAGACCATATTGTCCACCTCCAGCAAGTGTTCGAGCTCCTGGCCAAGGATCAGTGGTTGATTAAGCTATCTAAGTGCAAGTTTGCTCAAGAATCTATTGCATATTTAGGCCATGTGGTAAGCAAGGATGGCGTTAGTACCGACCCTTCAAAGCTAGAAGCAGTCCAGTCCTGGCCATTGCCTACAGATGTGAAACAGCTCAGAAGCTTTTTGGGCCTTGCTGGCTATTACCGTAAGTTTGTCCCTCACTTTGCAGTTCTGGCTCGCCCATTGTATGACTTACTCAAGAAGGGAACAATCTTCCTTTGGACTACCACTCACTCTTCGGCATTTGATGCTCTCAAGAAGGCTTTGCTGTCTGCACCAGTCCTTGCACTGCCGGATTTCACACAACCTTTTGAGTTACAGACAGATGCCAGTGACACCGGTGTTGGGGCAGTCTTACTCCAGAAGGGACATCCATTGGCTTTTGTCAGCCGTGCTCTCGGTCCTCGAACAAGGGGTCTCTCTACATATGACAAGGAATTCTTAGCTATTGCTGTTGCAATTGACCAGTGGCGCTCGTACCTGCAGCACAGTGCTTTTGTGATATACACTGACCAGCGGAGTCTAATCCACATCACTGACCAAAGGCTCCACACTCCGTGGCAGCTTAAGATGTATACCAAACTGGCAGGTCTTCAATACAAGGTCGTGTACAAGCCTGGGATCAACAACAGAGCAGCAGACGCCATGTCTCGCCACCCCGCTGCTCCTGCTCAGCTGCAGGCTGTATCGGCCGTATCCCCAACTTGGATGCATCAACTCAGTTCCAGTTATTTGTCTGATCCGGCCACAGCTTCTCTCTTGCAGCAGTTGACCTTGGATCCCGCTGGTCAGCCTCCATATTCTCTGACCGCCGGCCTCATTCGCTTTAAGGGACGCATTTGGCTAGAATCATCCAAGCCATTGCAGCAGCAGGTCATGGCTGCCCTGCACAACAGTGCCATTGGAGGACATTCCGGGTTTCCTGTAACTTACAGCCGCATCAAGAAGCTCTTTGCCTGGAAGGGGATGAAGTCCGCCATTAAAGCATTTGTGTCTGCCTGTACAGTATGCATTCAAGCCAAACCTGACAGAGCTAAGTACCCTGGATTACTCTCTCCTTTACCAGTCCCCTCTTCTTCTTGGCAAGTGCTCACGATGGATTTTGTTGGGGGTCTTCCCACCTCGGGTTCAGCCAACTGCATTATGGTTGTTGTCGATACTTTCAGTAAATATGCACATTTTGTCCCTTTGAATCACCCATATACAGCAGAAAAGGTAGCCCAGGTCTTCTTGGATTCCATCTACAAACTGCATGGCATGCCTCAGTACATCATTTCTGACCGTGATGTCATCTTTACTAGCAATTTTTGGAAAGAAATGTTTCGTTTGGCTCAAGTGGGACTGTGTCACAGCTCTTCCTATCATCCTCAGACCGACGGCCAAACTGAGCGAGTCAATCAGTGCATGGAAACATATCTTCGCTGTTTTGTACACTCTTGTCCCAGGAAGTGGATCAAATGGCTCTCTCAAGCAGAATTCTGGTACAACACGAGCCTACACTCCTCTCTCGGCCGTTCTCCATTCGAGGTACTCTATGGTCACCCACCCATTCATTTTGGGATCACTGATGACATGGTTTCTCCTGTTCCGGATGTTGAGTCTATGCTATCAGAGAGACAGACAATGCTTGCTGTCATTCGTCAGCATCTTGAACGTGCCAAGCTCCGTATGAAGAAACAAGCAGACAAGAATCGCTCAGAGCGTGTTTTCAACATCGGAGACAAAGTCTTCCTGCGCCTTCAGCCTTACATACAGTCGTCTTTGGCTCCTCGAGCACATAACAAGCTGTGTTTCAAGTACTTCGGACCATACACAATTTTGGAGAAAATTGGTTCAGTGGCCTACAAGTTGGAGCTTCCAGAGTCCTCTTCTCTACACCCGGTGTTTCATGTCTCTTTGCTCAAGGCTGCGCCACCTCCAAGTACCCAGGTCTGTGCTGACATTCCTGACCTCGACAATGCACTTCAGATTCCACAGCTTGTTCTGCAGCGCCGCCTCCATCGCCGCGGAGCTCGGTCGGTTCCCCAGGTCCTCATCAAGTGGTCCGGCCTCGACATTGATCTGGCAACATGGGAGGACGAGGTTGCCTTGAAGCAGCGCTTTCCTGCAGCACCGGCTTGGGGTCAAGCCGGCTCTCAAGGGGGGAGGGGTGTTAGCATCCCCCACCCGGGCCAGGCCCAAGACATCACTGGAAGGAAGAAGAGTACTCGGCCCAGGCGACCCAGCAGCAAGGTCACCGGGCCGGACTGGGCTTGCAATGCCTGCATCCTCGAGCACAGGGCGAACCTCGTTAAGTAGCAATCGACTCCAGAGAGTCTGTAACTAAGAATTCAAATGCAACTTGTTATTTCTAATTAAGATTTGTCGTCGTTCCTACTTTTCCCTTCCTCTCTTCCTTCCCTTGTTGGTCGGAGTTGTCGTCGGTCGCCGCCGCATCGAGCGGGACCTAACACGGTGCCGCCGGCGGCGAGCTAGGCGTTCTTCCCATAATCGGGCGCGCTGGCCTGGGGAAGACGACGCTCGTGGAGCACGTCTGCGACGAGCCCGCGGTGCGCCGCCACTTCTCGCTGATCATGCTGCTGGACTTCCACTGCATGAGCCTCACGGTACCCAGCGAGGCCGTGCAGCTTCTACGCTCTCTGTTCAGTGTCGCCAGCACGGCCGGCGACGGCGAGCAGCTGAGGCTCCTCGAGAGGAAGCTGCACGGCGAGAGGTTCTTGGCCGTGTTCGACAACGTCGACCCGCGCAAGAAGCGAGTGTTGGACGCCATCATGCCGGCCCTGCGGCGCGGCCGGACAGGGAGCCGGATCATCGTGACAAGCAGCGACAAGCACGTCGTGGGTCTCGGCACGACGGAGCCGATCATCTTGCGGCCGCTGCCGCCGGAGGAGTACTGGTTCTTCTTCAAGGCGCACGCGTTCGGCGGCGCGGACGACGTCGAGGCGGACCCGCGGCTGGCGGCGGCGGGCCAGGCCATCGCCAAGAGGCTGCGCCTGCGCGGCTCCTTCTACGGCGCCAAGGTCGTGGGCGCGCTGCTGAGGTCCCGCCCGGACCACAGGCTGTGGCGCCGGGTGCTGGCCGGCAGCCACGCCGAGTCCTCGTGGTTCAGCAATGGCGACTATGTAGCCGCCACGGTCGGCATCCTCCTCTCTCCGCACGTGACGGTGCGCGGCGTCGCTGTCTCTGGCTCGCCAGTGACAGGGCTCGTCGGCCTCCAAGAAGCCGCTTTGACAGCTCCCGCTGATGCTGACGGTGGCGCCGGCTGGCGGAAGTGCCGGTGCTGCTCTGCAAGTCGGTCTTCCCCTCCTACTGCCTGTACTACACCGCTTATTTTTATTTCTGATACACAGAGCAAACAGTAAAAATCACCAATGCAATTCAAAATCACCTTTTTTTTTCTTCAAACTGCAAATGGTCAATTGGTCATGAAGAAATTCAGAGAATTCTGATTCGCGTATCCGTTTCAGTGCAGAACCATTCAGAAACTTTGACTCGCTTCTCCATTTCAGAGAAGAAGCGTTCTGAGTCTGAAGTTAATGATATTTTGAACTTGACTATTGAAATTACTGATCTCGATTTCAAAGGGAGAACATTTATGTTGCCTTATAATTAACAATGATGATGTCAGAAATGCAGAATCAGAGGACCTTCAGCAGCTGAACCTCAAACACCAGTGGCTCCTTGGCATGAGACAGCAGACTTCGCCGGGGACCGAACTACAATTTGAACCCAAAAAACAAGCAGAAGAGTAATCATAAGTCGGCTGTATAAACCATCAGAATTGTGCAAAGTTTACATTTTAGAAAAGTACTGTACTAATGTTCCAAATGTAATCTAGATAAAGAGTACAGTACAGCATCGAGATCATGCACCTCTTCTGGTATGGGCTTCAACGTCTCACTGATGTAGCCTACTTGAGGAGGAATCAGAGCCCTCCTCTTGCCTGCACAGCGCATTACCGTCTCATGAAAAAGGTTAGAAGGAAATAGCTGTCCTAAAACCATAGTGTCAAACCATCAAGATTCACATCATGCCCTTATAAGAAACAAATTGAGCAATTTAATTTACTATGCTTATATCCAAATCAGTGAATTACCTCCGGCCTTCATCCCAATTAGAACGTCTTTCAGGCCTCGAATCATCTGAACAGAACATAAGCTAGACATCACAACAAACGAACTCACAGAAGTAGAAACCACAGTAGAGTGATATCTATACTTCGGAAGAATTAATGTGGGGGTAAAAATCAGGAGTGAAGCTTGTAACCTCTTCTCCACCAAGTGGAAGTGTCACAGGCTTGCTCTCACCGCTGAACTGGTCCACCGTGCTGAGTTGCAGCCAGCAGACAGGGAAAACATGGTGAGACCATCAGATTACTGGACTCGATCTAACTGAAACTTTTTCACTGTACCTACTGAACAACACTGAACAATGGCATTAGAATTCCACACACCTATGCACGAAATAACCATTAGCGCGGCGGCAGACGTAGTTGAACTGAACCAGATCGCCATCTCGTGCTTCAGGACCCTCCCCATCGACGACATCTTCAGATCAAGCAGCGCAATTCATCCATGAGCAATCAGAAACATGACTGAAACACTCTGGGACTGACAACAACTCACTGCTACCAGTACACAGTACCTTCGAGTATGACTCCGCTGTCCAGCTTCCGGTACCTGAAAAGTGAAAACTTCAAAACGGAATCAAGAAATCAGATTGCGTGACCGCTGGAAAAAAACTTGTTCCGCGAGGTGATGCGCGTTACCTGATAATATCAGGCTCCAACATTGCTGCTTGCGCCGGCATGGAGAGGCGGGCCACAGCACCAAGAATCACCAGCTCTGAAACTGCCCTCCGCCTAGAGAGTCCACAGGTTGCCTTCAGAGACGAAGCCTTACACCGGCGTGCCGGCCGGATCTTCTTCTTCGGCTCCGACGGACACCTGCATCTGATTCAAAGAACTCCCGGCCGGACAGACAGGGCCAAGAGGCAAGAGAGCATCAGAGCACTGAAATTATAAAAAAAATTGTAGGAGAAGATGGCGTTCCGGATTACATTGGAGACGAGGAAGCGCACGGGAATAGATTGGCGAATGATGTGAGCGACGCAGACTCCATTGTTGCAGCTTCGAGGAAGTGGATAATGGGAACACTGCTTCGGGCCCAGTCGAAGGAATGAGATAACGATGTAAAAATAATTAATAAATATAATAACGTGGACAGCCCTAACAACCTGATCAGATGGCCGAGTTGGTCTAAGGCGCCAGATTAAGGTTCTGGTCCGAAAGGGCGTGGGTTCAAATCCCACTCTGGTCATATTGTTTTTATTTTTCACATACCTCAAGGAATATTTTTATTTACTCTTGTTTTTTTTTTATAACATTTACTCCATTGTCGTCAGCTTGTTTTTATCTTTTTCATTTGACCTCCAGGAATATTTTTATTTTACTCTTTTTTCATATTACCTCTAGGAATGTTAATTTTTTTCATATGGCCGCTATCAACATTCTTATTTGGTTTTAAGTACAATTTTTCTTCTTCTCCTCGTAGTTAAGACTTCCAAGAATATTCTTCATGTAATTTCTTTTTTAAAAAAACTTTCTCCTTGTACTTATGAACCCTAGGAATGTAATTCTTCTTCTTGAAAAGGAGTACTAAATATACTTGTGAAATTAAACTATTGTTTGTCTAATCATATCATTTAAAGATCATGTACCTTGATACGTTGTTTCCATTTGGTCAGTCACTAATTTCATTTAACTGACATTTTATACCTAAATAAATAGCCAAACGACATGTCTTTAGGGAAACACGGGACATAATGGTGAAAAACATCGCAAAAAACTATAAGTCCATGCATAAATAGCTAAGTTGGTATAGCCTTACAGGCACCCGACTAAGCTGTGGGTTTGGCTTTGTAGCTTTACTTTAGAGCCTATCAATCCCGACTACGCCGGCTTTGCAACTCTGAACTTTTCAACGTAAGCACATAGTGCCAAACATTTTATTTCATATGAAATATTATTACTTCTCGGCGTGGGGTATTTATGATAGGACAATCGGGTATAAAATGATATTATGCTAGTTTTATTTATATTTAACGAGGTGACGTACTAGCAAAAATGACGAGAAATGATGACATGACAAATAAATTAGGAGAAGAGAGACGAGGAGCGCTTTTTTCAGCATTTTGGAAAATCGATCAAAACTCCATTGATAATAACGTGTTTCATCTTCGCAAGTTAGAAAATTCAGTTAAATTTCGTCGAAAGCGTTTCATTTAAATACGTGGACACGTGAAACTAAACAAAAATGTGAAACATGAGTCTTGCTTTTTACTCCACCGTCCAAATTCTAAATATGGCATCGGGAGTATTTTTAGCTAGTGATATCTAGCACCTGGAGCTACAGTCTATCTACTCCAGTGTCAGGCCGGTCCTACACACGGAGGGGAGGGACAACCCAACCGCCCCTGTTTTTCTTCGTCCACATCGATCACCGCCCCTGCTCTGCTCGCTCGCGCTCTCTCAGACTCGCTCGCGCGCTCTCTCGTAGGCCGTGGCGACGCCTGCTGGGCGGCCGTCGCTGCCGCCTACGCCAGGTGCCCAGGTCATCTCCGATCCCTTCGCCGGCGAAGAGCATCACCTGGTATGCCCGCCCTCCCCTCGGCCTTCCCTTCCTTCCTGTTGCGCGAAACGGTGCACCACCCTAACCCTAACTTAGTATTGTATTCGGATCTGATCTAGTTGCATATGTACGCCCATGTCCTTGACTGGGTCCGCCCCTTGTTCTCACCGTGGCGCATGATGATGAGATATCGTGCGGAGTGGAGCTCGGTTGGCGGATCTTCGTGCCATTGGTTGTATGTGATGTCGTTCGTTGTATGATTTGGCACCGTTTTAGCCAGACCATTCGTTGAATCTACATCTGTTGGCAAACAGTTTAGATCCGGTTGCTGGCTGCATATATCATCATGGGGAATAGGAATTATCTCTCAGTGGAATTGAAAATGCATTAGTAGATGTTATCCTGATGATGGAACTGATCCTCCTAGTCTTTGAACCTCTATTACCACCTTGTGAAGCAAAGGCTATCCCTGTCCCTGCAGTCTTTTTGGTTGGGATAAAACTTGGTTAGGACTGACTTGGAGTTGGGAGTAGAAATGGACAGTGAAATAAAACCACACTGAGAAATGGACACTAGCATACCTGATGGAAGCTAAGATGACAAGTATTTGCTGTAAAAAATGCTTATTTGTCCTTGATGTAGTCCATTGATCTAAAATTGGAGTTAAGGTTGGATGGGTTTAATATCTAACATGCTAGTGGTCAATAGTACATTGTAAATGGTAGGGGCAGAGGGCAAAGCATATTGGTTGCATACCATGCTTTGAGTGCCATATATGTTTTTATTTATTTAGAACTTGTGAATTTGATATGCTTGTGCACCTTTTACTATTTCCACCTTTAAGGTGAATTGATTTTGATACGTAATCATTTAATCTCTATCACAATAGCCCAATACTGTTTTCCTCGATGAATGATTGTTGCATCTGTAGTACAGAGCATCTCCAGAAGCTCCCAAATACTTCTCCCTTTTTAGGGACCTATGTGTTGGGGAAGAATATTGGTGATCTGCTGGAGCATCAACCCCGATATTC
This sequence comes from Hyparrhenia diplandra, assembly GCA_015847255.1. Classification (NCBI taxonomy): domain Eukaryota; kingdom Viridiplantae; phylum Streptophyta; class Magnoliopsida; order Poales; family Poaceae; genus Hyparrhenia; species Hyparrhenia diplandra. The sequence continues at coordinate 212,215 of JADLZK010011167.1, read as the reverse complement.
CAAAAAAAACAGTATTGGTGACCATCGATACCATCATATCAGGGATGAATTATTGGTGAGCTGCTGGAGATGCTCTTCAATGTCCATTTCTTGAAGAAGTTTGAAACTCCTTATTACTTCATCAAAGTGGTGCAGCCATAATGATTTTCATGTTAGTTAGAACATGTTGGTTCTGTGTCTGTGTTCTGCATTTACTTTCAGTCATTTACAATGAGTTCACATAGCAGTGCCAAACCCATTCCCTTTATGATGTTAATTGCCCAAGTGGGCACTTCTATGTTGTAAACTGAAGGACATATTTTTATTTCAGTACAAATCTGTATCAGTAAGCCCTCCCTTGCCTTTTCTTTGGTTGCATAGTGATCACTGACCAAACCTTTACCTTGGACAGAATTGTAGATTGCATCCTTGGCATGGACTGTAACAATGATGGTCTTGATAAGCAGAATGAAGCAACAGAAACTCAAATATTCATTCCTCAAGACGCCCAAGGGATTATCCTTGCTTTTCTTCCTGGCAGGGATGTTGTCAAGTTCCGCAGTGTGTGCAAGTTCTGGCGAGACTGCGTTGAAGAACCTAGTTTTGTGGACCGTCACCTGAATAATGCTTGCCGCTTCCACCAGTCCATTGCATGTTTCACCTCGCTTGATCATGGCCTAGTCCACATGTACATATTTGATCCTGCCACAATGAATTTCAGAAGCGTGGAGCTTGTATTCTCAAGTAGGTTTAACATGTCAGGCCCCTGCAATGGCTTGGTGTGTGCTTATGATATAAAAGGCAATGCTGAGGTCTTGAATCCCACAACAAGGAAGCATTTTAGGCTCCCAGATTCAGCACTCAAGTTACAGTCTCTTTACTCTGAATATTTTGTTGGATTTGTGCACTCCACAAAACAGTACAAGGTGGTCTCTATCCGTCACCGTGTGCGGTTCTTGACATTTGAAATATGCACTATTGGTGCACTGTCATGGAGGATAATTCATGAATCTGCAGAGCTCCTAAAGGCAACGAAGGCAGTTATTGTTAATGATGGCATGTATTGGCTACTTCTTAATGACGCTTCCTCTCATTTGTGTCAAGAAATCCTGACACTCAACCTGACAGATGAGAGGTCCTCAAAAATTGCCATCCCAGATGCTGTAAAAAAACATAATTTGGAACTATTTGAAGGGGAAGGAAAGCTTTGTTTGTTGTCAACACATTCTGATGGATCTAACAATATAGTGTCAAGTATTTGGGTGGCAGACTTGGCTCGTCAAGACTGGATCCAACTGCGGACTATCATTCCTCGGATCCACTTGCGGGTAGTGTCAAATATAAGCCCATTTTTCCAGCTCAAGACTAAGATCTTCTTTGGCAACCAGAAGAGACTTCTCTGTGTAGATCTCGAGGATGGTACAGTTTCATACATTAACATGCCTCCTGGTGAGACTTTGATATCTTGTGGCATGTTTGTGGAGAGCTTTGCGCCAGCTGTGACAGGTATGGTGAGCTCGACTGCATCATCTTATGGTATTCGTTCTCGTATGGCTGAACCATCCTCAGCGGACCCTGGGCCATCTTTCCGTGGCGCTGGATCATCCTCGGCGAGCCGTGGACGATCTTCTGGTCTCACTGGATGGTCCTCAGCTGACCTTGAGCAATCCTTTAAGAGAACAAAGAGAACAACAAACATGCAGTGGAAGATATCAAAACATAGAGCAAACTAGGAGAACCTGGCATGATATGTGCATTATCCTCTAGTCTGTACAGCAGTTGATTGTTTTGCCTCATACAAGCTGCCATCTTTTGTGTACAAGGTGCAATGCTGTACTTGCTCATTTCTATGGTACCATATAAAGCAACCATGGCAATGGGACATAGTATACAAGAGGAAATCAATAAACATCAAGATCAAGTGACGCGGCTTTGACTATAATCTATGCCTTTGGGCAATGGTGTACTGCTTTATGGGGTGTATACAGTTCAAAAATGTTAAATGTTGTTTGCTTTGTACTTGTAATAAACTGTATCTGAATGTATATGCGTTGCATTTGTAAACAAACTGGGTACAAGTGTTGCTTATACATGTAGTACACATAAACTGAAGGCTCTAAAGTTGTAACATAATTTTGTTTACTAATATCATGCTGCTCGGTGCTCACACAGTGGGCAACGACAGCGATGGCGGGAAGCCGAAGTAGGGCCAGCAGCACTCGCCGGCAGAACTGCCGGCGCACCGTGCCCGGCAGATCTTCTGGAGCTCGAAACTCTTGACGTCGATCTTGAACAGCTCGGCGTCCCTGATGCGGTGGTTGGACATGAATACCGGCTGTTCCTCGCTGACTTCGATGATGAGGCATCCGTTGGCCGTGCCACGGAGGCAGAAAGGCCGGCGGTCTACCGGCCACGGCAGCAGGATCGTCTTCTCCAGCTGCCACCGCCGCGCGTTGCCGCCGTCGGCTTCTGTGTCGTGCTCGATCGTGTAGTAGTGCAGGTTGGCTTTGCCGCCGGGGTGGTGGAAGCCGTGCGCGAAGACGCCGAGCTTCCCGTCCGGGGCCTCCAGGACGGCGACGTGCTCCTCCCAGTAGCCGGCCGGCGACGGGATGACCTCGAGGGAGAGCTCCATGGTGCGCGCGTCGAGCACGAGCCAGCGGCTGGTGAGACAGTCCACCCAGTAGAAGCGGCCGTGCGCGTAGTGGCGGTGGTTCCAGACGGCGCTGATGGGGCAGCTGAATGGGGAGCGGTGCCTGCGCCAGACGAAGCACTGCGGCGACTCGAGCGCGCGCCACCGGCCGTCGCGCGACGAGAAGGCGAAGGCGACCATTTTCCTCGGGGAGCGGGCCGTCCAGAACACGGTGAGGGGTGGGTCCGCGTCGGCGTCGGCGGCGGCGGCCTCGGCGGGCGCGAGGAAGGGCTCGCACGCGCGGCGGCCGCCGAAGACGGTGAGCACGCTGTGGACGGTGCCGGCGAGGTCGTCCGGGATGGGCGGGAGCAGGACGTAGCGGCGGGACAGCGGATCGCAGACGGCGAGCTCGGTGAAGACGGTGCTCCTGGTGGCCGGCGGCACGCGGTCGAGGAGGAAGCGGCCGTCGCGGTAGTCCCGGACCATCCACTCGGCTTCGGCGGCGGCGGCAGACCCAGCCGCGGCGGAGGGGTCCACTAGCGCTGCCGGGAGGAACCCGAAGGAGAAGTCGGCCGCGGCGGCGACGGCGCTGGCGGCGGACGCCGCCGGGTGAGGGGCTCGACCGGGTGGAAGCCCCTGCCGTCGCCTCCTTCTCCTACTCCGAAGCGCGCGTCGTCGGGGACGAGGGGAAAGGTCAAGACCCCGAGGAGCGAGCCGGGGTCCCGGTGAAGGGAGCGGTGGCGGCGGAGGAAGCGCGGGGAGGAGACGCGCGCGCGGAAGGCGCAGCTCGCCGCCGCGGCGCGCGCCAGCGCGGAGCGCGACGGAAGGCGGAGCAGGATCTCGTCCGTGATGTCTTCGGGGATCTCGCGGGCCGGCTCCTCTCCGCCGCAGTCGCGGCCGGCCATGGCTGGTGCACTCACTGGCTGAGCCGAGCTGCTCTCCGAGCAGGTTGGGAGCTGTGACTGAGGTGAAAGAGAGAGGCGTCGTGGTGAGCAGTGATGCGTGCGCGCCGCGCGGGCGAATAATTTATCCACCGAGAGGTGTGGTTGTGGCGTCGTGGGCTGGTGGGCCCGTGTCGAATCATCAAAGTCGTGTCATGTGGGCCATGGACAAACAGATACTCCGTCCTAAAAAATTGTCATTCTCACTCTTGATAACTCAACTAATGTTATCTTTGACCAAAGTTTGATAAAAAGAAACATTTACGGGACAAATAAGTATTATCATTACATTAATAAATTTTGGTTAAGACATACTACATGTCACAAACTGGTGCGGCGCTGGTGGCGGCGGCGATTGGGGTAGGGAGCAACAGACAGGAAATTATTCTTTATTGCTTATGGTCCTCCTATGATCCAAACAATCTCTCTAAAGATTTCATTATGAAGTTGGAACAAGCAATCTTATTTATTTCCTAATAAGAGATTTCCTTATATAGTTATAATATCCTTGCATACTAAAAAGTCCTAATTTAATCCAAACTTGATGACGAAGCAAAGATGGAGGCAGCGACAACGGCGGTGGCGCCGCCGACGCCGGCGGCTGCCCACACGCGCGCCCCCTCCTCCTGGGCCGGCCGTGTCGGTTGGGCCCTTTAGTCCCCTTCCCTTGGCGGCCCAATTCGGCACCTGACACATACATGTTAATACTAATTATTATAAATTTGATCATACTTTGTTAAATTTAACGGACACGATTCCCATAGTTATTTTTTAGAGTGTTTTTTTTTTGACAACCACAAACTTAATATATTAAGCGGTAGAAGTTCTGAAAAGGTCCATTAGAAGGACCGGAGTACAGATGATCCAAAGACCAGATAGGCACAACAACATCAAGGACGATGACTAGGACGAACTCGCCGGGCGAGGGGGGGCCGTAGGGCGCCGATGGCGCATACACCGGATGGGAAGGACCGCGCAAAGCGGCGGTTAAAGGTGGGACGACCGAGCCGATGAAGAGGATCATTCCGGATGACCGAAGGATAGGTTGGAAGTTGTCTCCAGAGGTAAAAGGAGGTACTCGAAGTCGATTCCCTGGTGATGGCGATGTCGTCGAGCCAGTGTCGGATGACGAAGTGCTTGGTAGGAGCTTGGATCTGCAACAAGTTTGGCTGCATGGTGGAGGACGGGGTGGAGTGGGGGTCGGAGGTGGACCAAGGTTGGAGGTGGGCGGAACATGGCAGAAACAACAACAAAGAAATAAAATAAAAAGAAAAAGAAGAACACCATAGCAATCTTGCATGGTACGGTTGAGATGGCCAGCACACCAGTAACTTTCACACGCGTCGTCTCGCAGACCCGGGGAGGAGAACACAGACCTGCATGCTCCACACGTTGCTGCAGGAGCCACAGTGAGCCCCACCATGTGGTGAATAGTGTCGGCGAAAAAATCTTCCCGATTCTCAAGCGGTGCTTGGCGGTGGCGGATGGCCATCTCGAGCAGGTGAGGGAGCTTCCTAGCTCGTCGGCGAGCAGCGCAGTCTTGGGCACCGCCTTGGGCTTGGATGCCGATCCCGCATTCGCCTTGGACTTCAAAGCTGTTGGGGCAGCTCGTGCGGCAGCTGTCCGGCGGCCTGAGTGGCATTGGGACGTCCGCGAGCAACAGGATCGGGCCGGCGGCGTCAGGGCCCAGGGCAGAGCCGTGGGGCCGGGGGCGCCACCCGGAGCGGGAAGCAGGCCCTTGGCCATCGCCTTCATCAAGACCTTGGGCATGGGCGGTGCAGCCATGGCGGGTGCCTTGCGCTGGGCGACGGTGGCAGGCAGCTTGAAAGATCATCACCCATGTCAGCTTGCCGGCGGCGACGAGCACCACCGCCTGCACGGCGGCCACCACAGCAGACATGAATTGGACGAGCCGTCCCGGCACAGGAAGAGGTGGTGACATCGGCCTCCATGTCAGCTGCTCAGATTCTCCTTGTTGGGCTATGGATTCATCTTTAAGGGTGGGAGAGGGGGAATGGCCATGGAGGCCTTTATTGTACTACTAGTAAAGGAGATGGAAGGGAACGGAGGGAGTCCGGCCCGCCTGCCGTCGTCGCCGGCGAACACGCCGGCAAGGACGGGCAGGGGGCCGGTGGCGGTGGATTAGGACAGCGGCGGTGAGCGGTGGATTGGGAACGGCGGCGGTGGATGTGGAGGCGTAGAGAGGAAGGAGGAGGTACTACAGTGAGTTATTTTTTTAGAGTGTTGTCCTTGGAGTACAATTATTTCTATAATATATATATTATATGTATTACATAGTAGCTCAAAAGGCAACGGCGCTACTCCCTCTATCCCATAGAATTTAACATTTTTGACTTTTGAACTTCATGTTTGACCATCCGTCTTATTCAAAATATTTATGTAAATAATAAAGTAAATTAATCAATATTTAAGTATCTTCATTGATAAAATAAGTCATAACAAAATAAATTATATTTATACAAAAAAATTGAATAAAACGAATTATCGAACAAAATGACACGGAATCTAGGGTGACAAACTCAATGGGACGTAGGGAGTAGGTTACCATTTGATTGAGCGGTCAGAGTCCAAAGGGACTGCTGAAACCGATGGCATCTCGACACTGGAGGCCTCAACTAAAACAAAACTCACGCCGGCCACGATGAGTCAGCTCTATTATTTTGGTGTACTAGCAATCAAATTTCTGACCCCAAATTAATACGCAAAAAAGAAAATTATAATGACCCTATTCAAATATTGTATTCACTCGTGACGGCAGGCGTATCATGATCTCGTCCGTTATGCAACATATCTTAGGCCTTGTTTAGTTATTCTAGAAGTTCCAATTTTTTTTCACCCTCTTCGTCAAAGGACACGTGCATGGAACAGTCAAAGGACACGTGCATAGAACAATAAATATAGGTAAAAAAAAACTAGTTGCACATTTGATTTGAAAAATCACGAACAAATTTTTTAAGCCTAGTTAAGCAATTATTGAATAATATTTACCAAAATACAAATGAAGGTGTTACAAGAGTTTGAATTCTAACAATTTGAATTTTGTGTGTAACTAAACAAGCCCATATCATGAAATAAGTCGAACGGAGAGATTGTAAAGATGGCATGCTAGTCAGCCTGATCGGCTATGCTACTGACTGGATTGTGGGACCCAAAAGATTTGGACAAATGTTATACCCAAAAATACCCGAAATACCCCCAGTACTACTTACACACATGGCTTTTTGTTTGAAAATTTAAAAATTTATTGCATCACAAACAGGTCACAAAGATGCTGCAGATCATGTTACCCTCAACCAAAGTTGTGACCATCAATCACTATATTGTGAGCGCCATCAATAGCCACATGCCCAACAGTTTTTTTGCAACCGTACGCACCATTTGTTGAGCATATGCGCAGCACGTGTGCTCGTGCTGGAATTTGGAACAGAACCACTAGCACACACTGTGACAGATGAGTTGCCATATTATTTTAAAAAAAAAACTTTTTTTTTTAAGAAGGAACATGTATTAATCTTGGTGCTTCACACCGACCCTTTTACAAACAAAAACCTAAAAAAAAAAAAAAATTACAAAGAATTACAAAACTCCCGTTCATCTTCCTCGAAGCCTTCGTAAGAAAAAACGTTATTTTTCTTCATGTGTCATAACCTGCCTGCTATTCTTCTGGTCAGGAAATAAATAAAGCCTGCAAGTGGGGCGTCCTCGTACGTATTGAACGATGGAGACAAAATGTTTGCTTCAGTTTGCATTGCCGCGTCATCGACCGAATGCTTTATTATCACCTTAGCTTGAACCAACAAATATGAACGATGGAGACAAAATGTTTGCTTCAGTTTGCATTGCCGCGTCATCGACCGAATGCTTTATTAGGGGCTTTATTATCACCTTTGCTTGAATCAACAAATATGTTGGTGCGTTGCAACGGACAATGAGAGAAAAAAAAATATTTTTTTTCTGATAAAATTTGAAATCTAGACTTTCTTCTATGGAAACCATGACACCATTAATAATATCATAACACAATGACCTAGTAAGATGTTTGGTTCGCTCATTTTGTAGCGTCATCTATTCACTGCCAACAGATCACATATGTTATTGTTTGTTTCATTCAGGTATCATGTAATTAGATGTCATGGGAATAAATATGGCCGTTCAGAGTGCTATATTTGGATTCAAGTTCACCGCCAACAGCTATATTGGATTCGAGTTCTTTTCATCAAGTTTGGTGTTGCATTCAAACACTTTATTAGTAGGTATAGATATGCAATATGAGAATATCACCAAAAATATCATCCAAGTACTTTTCACCAATATAATGATAGTTGGTACGTATGGTGGCAAGAGTTGTACGATGTTTAATTTCTGCAGTTCAGTCGAGCTTAATTAGAGCATCTCCACCCTTTAAAAACACTTAGAAAATCTCAATCCTAGACAATTTTGCATCGAGATTTCGCACAATTTTCATATCATCAAACCATTTTATTTCTCTCTCTCCCGTATATTTTTATCAGATAAGATGAGCTTCGTCATAACCACGAAGAAATCTTCGGACTTCAATTTGATATTCAGAGCACTGGGCACAAATCTCCGTTCTTTTTTGGCCCTCAATTAAGTTGATGTAACTTCTTCCCTTGCCTATTTTTTTTATCATGTAACTCCTGGAAATGTTTGCCCCAAACTTTGGGTTCCCTGGAATCCTGCCCACCCCTAGGGGCACGGGCACACCCCCCCACACACACACACACGTGGGTAATGAAAAGGTGGGGACTAAAGTTGGGGTTACTGTTTGCTGCAAGAAGTAGCCCTTGGTGGCGGGGTCGACCTCGGTCTGGAGCCCCAGGTTATTTGCTGACGTCTATTTTGGTCCTGAGTGAAAGCATCTAGGCCCCTAGAGTGGGTTTCGATGATTGATGACAATACAAATTACCATGACTAACGTGTGTTTTGCAGAAACAGGGATAAAAGTTAGCTCATGGTAATGGTGATCTCGGGGAATGTGTCTTGTATGTCCCCTGGCGATGGAAATCATTTCGGTTTTCAAAGGATGGACAACAAGGTTAAGGACGGTTAGTTCCGATTGTCGATGGAGTTGAGTGTCATGGGATTAGTCGTAGGACTTTGTTTTTCGCTTTTGGCCGTACTATTAAGGGGGGTACGAATGGGTAGCTTGACCTAGGTGAGTCTAGTGATGAGATGTGGTGCACACTTGACAATTCTAGCACTAGGTAGCATCAAAAAGTCCCTGAGATTAGTTGGAGTTGAAGCCGTTCACGAAGTGGATGAAATGGATGTGAAGGTGGCTTCATTGTACAGCGTCGGACGCTGGGTGTTATGCGTCTGGCGCGTCTGGCGACGTTGAGGTGCGTCGGCCAGAGTTTTCTACAGCATTGTACGTAGTCCAGAGACGATGTCTCTCAGGATGGCCGCCTGGCGCATCCAGCGTAGTTGAAATCTCTGGCGGGAATTTGAATTTTGTACAACGCCTGGCGCGCCCAGCGCAAACCGGGCGCGCGTCCGGTAGCGTGCAATTCGGCCGGGATTGGAGGCAACGGTTGGATTTCGAGCCTTGGGCTATAAATACTTGGTTGCCTCGTCCATACTCTCTCTTGCTCATTTGTTCAGCTGAAGAAAAACTTTGAGAGTTCAAGGGAGTGCAAGAGCCTATTGAGGTGTTCATTTGCAAGATTAAGGACCTCTTTAGTGCTTTGAGAGTTTCAAGTGTGCATCCACTCTTCTTATTAGACTTGTAGAGGTCAAGTGAGAGTTTGTGCTTGTTACTCTTGGTGATTGTTAGACTATATTTAGTGTTTAGATTAGGTCATCATGCATAGGTTCTCTCCCCCTACTTGTAGGCATGGAGACTATCACCAATGGCCTGTAGTGCTCCGGCACAACTATATGTATCTGCGTACTCTGAGCAATACAACCATGCATTCAGTCTAGTCATCCATTACACCAATTCTATTATCTTTCAGTGATCGCCATCACCTAGACGGCTCGGTGGCGGATCATGGCTTGAAGATCACCCGGCTGAAATCTCATGTTTGGTTTTAGAAATTGATGACACACTTGTTATACTAATCCTTTGCTCTAAGTGTGACTTAAGAGATAGGATTGCATGGACGACGTGGAGCATGATGATCATGAACATGGACGATGATGATGGACATGATGGATCGTCAAGCTCGTTGGTCGGTTTGAGGGGAACCCGAAGAACAAGGCAAAGGTATAACTTGATAGGGTTTTTCTTTCGGTGATCAAGACACGATAGAGCGTGTGATCACATTATAGGATAGATAGCCGACTATCAAGAGGGGATGCAGTGACTAATCCTTTGGTGAAGTGCTTCTAGGTCCAATTGACTTGCATATTGCATTTAGGATTGAGAGCACTAACTTCGTTCTTGCCAATCAATCATGACATGCTAACATACGTGATATTGAGATCATCTTCGACGTGTTGGCAACTTATGGCAAGAGGCGAAGCAAGGTTGAAGCAAAGGCAACACAAGGCTGGATTTCGCAGGAAATGGCGACCGGAAGCCCTCGGCCGGAAGCACGCATCGACGCCGGCCGGACTCGGTTTTTAGACCGACGGTCCTGGTCGAATATTAACATAGAGTCCGATTGGGATTCCAGTAAGCATGTTTTTCGGGCTCAACTTGGAGATCGACCGGACGCATGGACCGGATGCTTCCGGTGATGACTTTGGATGACCCCGACCGCACCAACCAAATTGCCCCTCCCTGGACCGAAGAGATCCGTGACCGGAACCACGAAGAAACTTGTTAGCTATGGGGTGTTGACTCTTGTTATAGCATAAAATATAGAGGTTTTTAAATCTGAAATAAGTGCTTAAAATGAATATTAACATAGTATAGGGGCTTTACTTACATAATTCCACGATTTTGGTGATTTATATATTTTCGAGGATTAAACGGGGAAAAGCCTAGAGTTTGCAAGGCATACGAAGCATAAACATGTTCTAAACATATTCCAAGATAGCACCATTGTAAAGAGCTCATCGAGACGATCGAAACGGATATATTGTTTGCTATATTCGTGAGTCCGTAATCAAAAGATATCACTGCAAATATTATTCATATCATGGAGTTCACTAAAAATGGCCATAACTTTCTCATCCGGACTCCGTTTCCGAGAAACTACCCCTCTTTGGAAAGCTATCGAAGAGATCTACGTAACCGTGGTGGTTTGGTCTCAAATACCAAATACAGGTGAAACCCTAATTCATTCAACTCACCATTCAACACCGCGACGCGCCCCGAGCTCTGAGACCCTAACTTTGTCCTCTCTAGTTCTAGAACTAGAACTAGAACTAGAACTAGAACTAGAACACCATGTAGAACTAGAAGCCCTAGAGTTGAGTTGAGGAGCAAGTGTCAAGTTGAGAGATCTAGATCAATGGCTCCCTCGCGAGTGACGTAGCCCGCCTCGATTTTCCTGCGTCCGCGCGCACAACCATGCCGAGCTAGTCTTGTTATTAGAGATCTAGAGCGGGGTGAAGGGATGAGCGACGCCGTCTTCTCGGAGGAAGCACCGGGCATGTCGGTGACTCCTCTACATCTTGTACCTCCTGGGATCAAGTTCCATTGGAGCTTGGTTCTAAGACTTCATGGCGGATCGACTTCTTATTTGAGTAAGTAACATTGTTCTTATTGTTCTTAGGTTCGCAACTCTTGTTTGAGTACTTTAATCAGTAGGGCGCTATAGATTAGAGGAGTAGCGTTGGTTGAGCCCTTGTAGGTTTAGGCGTGGTGCTTAGACCAAGGTTACTTGTGGATGCACCCTACCTTCCATGAGCAGCAACACCTCATCGGTGTGGTAACTAACGTAGGTGACTTATAGCTGCATTAACTCTTTGTATTCCACCTCCAGCCCAGCCGTGGATAGGCCTTGGCGAGGATCCTTGGCTTGGGGTTGACATTCTTTGCAAATGTCTATCCCTTGAATCATTTCCCCATAAGACAATATCAACATAGCTTACAAGGATAGGAACTAGACAACCATAGAAATCTTCTTTAACTCTTAATCCTCTCCGTCCTTCTTGTCATACCTCACGTGGGTTTAGTTATTAGCTCCGTTACCCTCACACCATTCTCCTTGTGGATACGATATTTAAAACCCTCCTCCCGGGTGAAGTGCTCGCCGGTATCCGTGCGCTTGCGGATTATACAAGTTATAAATATTTCTGTGGGCATAACAAATACCAACATGGGGCCAGGGGGCTTGTCTTCTCTGACCGGATGCTCGGTCGGCTGCGACCGGACGCTCGATCGGACCCCTAAGTCCTTGCAAGCTTAATACTATGATGCGTCCGGTCGGTGAGTCCTGGTCGGTCTTGGCGCACGGAAAAACCCCCAACGACTCTTTCTTTGAGTGGGCTCTATATATACTTGGATGGCCGGGTTTGTGAGCTCTCTCTTGCACATTTGAACACTCTAACTCTATTGTGAGCTTGTGATACTCTACTCCACTCATCTCTTCATCCTAACTTCGATTCGGGTGAGATTGAGAGAGATAGAAGTGCATTTGCTTGATTGCTTGCATCTAGAGGCACTTCATCCTTGGAGGAGCTGCGGGATCTTGTTTCTCTTGGGAATTTGCTCGGTTCCCTAGCGCCTTGAAGCAAGAGGCGGTGTTGAGCTTGATTGGAGCTTGTTCGAGGCCACACCGGTGGTTTGTGAGGGGTTGTTCCCTACCCCGCGGGAGATTCGCGAAAGGAGCACTAGTGGATTGCTCATGGCTTGTGGATCCCTGAAATCTCATGTTTGGTTTTGGAAATTGATGACACACTTGTGGACTAATCCTTTGCTCTAAGTGATGACTTGAGATAGGATTAGGTTGATGACAAGGAGCATGATGATCATGAACTTGGACGATGATGATGGACATGATGGATCGTCAAGCTCGGTGATCGGCTTGAGAGGAACCCGGGAGATCAAGGCAAAGGTATCTTGATAGGGTTTTCCTTTTAGTGATCAAGACACGATAGAGCGTGTGATCACATTATAGGATAGATAGCCGACTATCAAGAGGGAATACCGCGACAATCCTTTGGTGAAGTGCTTCTAGGTTCAATTGACTTGCATTTGCATTTAGGACAATGAGAGCACTAACCGGATGCTCGATCTTGCCTAACTTATCGGCGTGCTAACATTGGTGATAACGTGGTCATCTTGGCGTGTTGGCAACCCTTGGCAAGAGGCGAAAGCAAGTTTGAAGCAAAGAGCAAAGAAAAAGTTGAAGATTCAGGGTTTCCGAGGGGTGGCCGGACGCTTGCTCGGCCTCGGCCGGACCGGACGCTTTGTACCGGCCGGTGGCTCGAGGCGATCTTGTTTGAGTACCGTCTTGCGAGAGAGCTTTGAGCACACATTTGTGGACTAATCGGGTGACTTATTTGGACGGACCCTTGGCCGGAAGCGTCGACTTGTTTAACACATTTAATCCTCTCCGCGCATGAAGCGGGCGCCGGCCGTGGGCCCAAAGTTTGTCGGATGCGATCGGAAGCACCGACCGGGACCCTCGACCGGACCCGGGTGGTTCGAGTCTATATCGTCCGGGTTTGTCTTGCAGAGAGCTAATTTTGAAGGCAACGGCTCTCTTCTTTGGAGGAGGCTATATATATGTATTTGGCCGGTTGCAAGCTCTCTCTCTTGCACATTTGAACACTCCAACTTGCTATTGAGCTTGTGTGACTCCTCTCCACTCATCTCTCCATCCATAATTCGTATTCTTGGTGAGATTGAGAGTGATAGAAGTGCATTTCATCATCGGTTGCATCTAGAGGCACTTCATCCTTGGAGAAGCCGCGGGATTCTTGTTTTCTTGGGAATCTGCCCGGTTCCCTAGCGGCTTGGAGCAAGAGGCGGTGTTGAGCTCAAGTGGAGCTTGTTTGAGGCCACACCGGTGGTGATTGTGAGGGGTCGTTCCTTACCCCGTGGGAGATTCGCGACAGGAGCACTAGTGGATTGCTCGTGGCTTGTTGGACCCTCTCTTGTGATCGTTTGCTTGAGCTCCCATAGGAGATTTGGCACCGGCCATTAAGCTTAGCATACGTCAAGTGAGTGTGTCGCCACAACGGGGACTTAGCGTGCCGGCAAGCACGTGAACCTCGGTGAAAAATCATCGTGTCACTTGTTCTTGCTCGTTGGAGATTTCTTGGTGATCACGGTGATTGGCTACAACCTCGACACTACAACGGTGGTATTGTATTCTAGCACCTCTTGCATTACTTTGTTAGTATATCTTGTTAGGGTGCTTAGTGTGAGTAGCTTGTTTAGTTAGCTTTAGCCTTGTTAGCTCCTAGTGGTAGAATTAGATAGTGTATCTTGTCCACCTAGGAGTAACCTAGCAACTTAGCCTTTGAGTGTGATTAGAGATCATAGAATTGCTAGAATTGCTAGGAGGCTTGCATAGCTAGCTTGAAGCATTTGCTTAATTGCAACGCCGTCTTATTTACTAACCGCCTTGCTTAGTGTTGTTTGTAGAATTTTTAATAGGCTATTCACCCCCCATCTAGCCATTAGGACCTTTCAATCCCCTCTTGTGATTGGTGTGCTTGAGCTCCCACCGAGGATTTGGCACCGGCCATTAAGCTTAGCAACCATCAAGTGGGTGTATCGCCACAACGGGGACTAGCGTGCCGGCAAGCACGTGAACCTCGGTGAAAAATCTCTTGTCAAGTGTGCTTGTTCATTGGAGATTTCTCATTGACTTGGTGATTGACATCAACCACGACACTACACCGGTGGTATTGTATTCTAGCACCTCTTTGCATTACTTTGTTAGTATATCTTGTGTAGGGTGCTTAGCTAGTTACCTTGATCACCTTGTGTAGCTCCTAGTGACATACTAGCTTGAGTTTCTTGTCCACTTAGGAGTAAAGTAGCGACCTAGCTTTTGCTTGTGATTAGAGACAATAGAATTGACTTGTGGCTTGCATAGCTAGCCTGTAGCACCGTTCAATTAGCTTCTCCATCTTATTTACTAACCGTCTTGCTAAGTGTTGTTTGTAGAATTTTTATTAGGCTATTCACCCCCCCCCCTCTAGCCATTAGGACCTTTCACCGGCGGAGCTTGTGGGTGGCTCAAGTGAGCTTGTGAGCGTGTAAGGACCGGTGATGTCGCCTAGAGAGGGGGTGAATAGGCGTTTCAAGAAATTAACACCTTAAATAGCGGAAACGATTAGTAATGGAGTTTCCAATCGCTTGGAAACTCTTGATCAGAGTAAACAACCCCCTCAAAGTATAATAACAGAGAATATATGTGATAAAGCGCTGCACCACAAAGGTTAGAATCGAAAATGACAAACTTGGGTGCTGGCCCCCCAATACCGGACGTGTCCGGTATGGATACCAGACTCATCCGGTATGAACGTGGTCAGCAGCCCACCTCCTCCTTTTTGATCTCTTCTCACCCAATCTGCAAAAGCTATGAATATATGTATGTATAGAGTATGCAGTAGCCCTGCAGAAGATCACACCAATCACAAATATCAAGGGAGAGACAAGAGACACGACATTTGTTTACCGGAGTTCGGTTCTTACTGAGAGCCTACGTCTCCGTTGAGGAGGCTACGGGCAGCCAAGCCAGTGAGCCCTTCTCGACCACGTAGGTCACTCTAGCCAGAGTCTTTTCCAACACCTTTCCCTCGTTGTAGTAGATGATTTCTTGCGGTGAAGTCGAACCGGTACAAACTTCCGAGGCAACCACAACTCTTGGGTGCTCTCCGACGACGCCTAGCCGTCTAGGACCGAAGAATCCAAGAGTAACCAATGCGGATCACGAGAATAGGCAATATGCACAAGTGCTCAAGGTGGCTTGCTCTCTAGTTTTGAATCACACTCAAACCCACACTTTGAATTACAAGTTGGATCAATCACTCACTTAGAGAGGGTTTGGGAGAGTTAGAGATGCTCAGAAAATCACCACAAAGTCAGTAGAATCAGCCCCTCCCAAAGATGGAGGCTTGTGGCTATTTATAGCCACTTTGGAAAACTAGTTGTTGGACTAGCCGTTGGGCTCTGGCGGTTCATACCGGACATGTCTGGTATGAATACCCCCAACGGTCACAAGTTTGAATTTGAACTTTCTCCAAATTGATTTATTTTAATTGCAAACTATTTATTTTATGTTAATAGATATTTGTGTGGTCGAAAATGGATTTTACAACGAGGTTCAAAATATCGGACGTCCGGTATGCATACCGGACGCGTCCGGTATTACCTGACCAGAAATCACTAAGTTAGCAAAAACGATTTTGTCACTCAAACTCTCTCGAACTCTCATGGGTTGGCTTGAGCACTTATGTATGATCATCTATTGACATGATGCATCCCTCTTAATAGTACGGCATACCTATAACTCAAGTGTCAAATAAAAATCCGACGATCGATCCGCTTGAGTTGCTTTTCTTGATCATCAATGCCATGACTTTAAGCTTTATTGCTTCGAGGATGCCAACATTGTCATCTTCTTTCTTCCATGAGCAAAGCCTTTTTGAGCACATGACTTGATCATATTCATGTAATAGAATTGTCCCCATGTATGTCAAGTCACAATTCAAATGTCATCTAGGTTTTGATTCTTCACCTCATGACTAATGGCTTGAATAGCTTCGACTAAATGCAAGTACTTCCTTCTTCACTTTTAGCTAGGTCCTTCTGTCGAGTCATCACTTGGCCTTCACCCTTGCTTAGTACCTCGAAGTCTTTCCACGCTATCTTCACTACCTCAATCCAAATCGTTACTTGATGTTGAACCCATTGTATAGCTTTATATTCATATGAAGGATGATGGAGCTCTCACAAACAACTGAGCGTAGGCATGAAATCCATTTGCATTGTTGTCTTGTGCTTGAACTAGATTGTTTTTACAACACTGCATCATTTTGGCTCTTTTACAATATGTGACAAACACCTGTGAGATAACCATCTCTCTGTCCACACTTAGCAAACTCATTAGCTCTTTAATCTTGTTGTCATTAATCATCCAAAACCCACTTAGGGCCTAGATGTCCTTTCAGAGCGGTTGTGGGCGATTCACCGCAACGAAGTGTCGAAGAATCAGCCCGTAGAGAGCACTTAGTTCTTGCGAGGACTAAGGGGGAGCGATACTCTTACGAGAGTGCTCCAACAAGGACTAGGGGGGTGTGGCGACACCTCGGGAAAACATCGCCGTGTTCCTTCCTCTCTTTACTTTCCGCATTTACTTCCCGCAATTCTATTTGATGTCTTAAATTATTAGAATTGCCATGCTAGAGTAGGATTGGAACTTAGGGTGCAAAACTTTGTGCGGTAGTTGCTAGAAATCACACCTACACACAAGTGGGTGAATTCGGCCTTGTAGGTTCATTATTTGAAAGAGAATTTCAAATTAGCCCAATTCAACCCCCCTTGCCTCTTGGGCATCTTGATCCTTTCACACTAAGGAAGTCGGTGGCGGACGAGAACCGACTCTTCGGACTTCGGATGATATAAGCCGCTGGAATAAGACTAGTGTGCATGTGTGTGCTTGGGTTATGTATGATACACACATAGCTCAAATATACTATTGTTGGCTAATAACTAGTTAAAGACTTATCCATAAAATTAGCTGTCCTAAATTAACTACATTGTATCCAAACGAGAAGGCTAATATAAGTATTATTTTTAGATAAATCTTTAACTATTTGTTAGCCAACTAGGTAACTAATCATGGCTCGCCAGTTTGGAGGCATGTCTGTCTATGGATGGTGCATATGAGCATCTCCAACAGTTTTGCAAACAAGGTTTGCATTCTTCAAATTTGCCAAAAACATGAAAAAGTGGTCTCCAACAGTTTTGCAATTTAGATTGGCATTTTAGCCAAGTTGGCATAAACCATCCTCAACATGGCAAATATGCCAAGCTAGGAGGGACTTGGCAAATCCTCTCCTTGCTTGCATGTTGCATATTGATCACAAAAATAAAATCATCTCCCTACTTGCATGTTGTATATTCCCTTTTGTTTTTTTTTTTTGCCAAGCTAAATTTGCAAAACTGTTGGAGAACCATAGTTTTTTCACTTGGCATATATTTTTGTGACTTGGCAAATCACAACTTTTGCAAAGTATATTTTGCAAAACTGTTGGAGATGCTCTAAGGGGAAAAAATGGACATGTTTCGTTTCAGTTCAGCTTGGTAAATTTTATATAAATTTGGTCAGGCTTAAAAAATGATTTGATTTGAATTCTAGAATCGAGCCTTTTGGGATGGAGAGCACGTCCCTTTGTTTGAGATATAGTATCACACAAATTTGCAATTAAACGCTAGTACGCAAAGTCTATATAGGTTTTTCTCAGTTATTAAATTTTTCTATAAAAACTGAACCTTTTTTGTATCAAATTTGTATATGATATCCATAAATTCCTGTGTTTCAAAAAAGATCCAAATGAAAACGGAGGTGGGGATGAAAACGGATCGGATCGGAGCGGATAATAGCTCTCTCATATCATAATCCTCTTTTTCTAATCGGATTCGGAGCGGAGCGGATATTGTACGGATTCGGAGGTGAATACGGGTTTTTAGATGTCGGAAATGGTACGGGTTTGGACCGGTGTAGGAGCGAAGCGGATTTTTAGAAGTCACATAATATATGCAAGTCGAGGAAGATGAAACTACACTTTGGCTCCCTGCTGCTACTATACTTGCATCTCCATCCTTAGACGCCATTTTTATCTATACACGTATATGCAAAGATCAAGATGGATCGAAGGGCTTACGTAGTAGTCTAGTAGATAGATAGATAGATAGATAAAAAAATACTACAAGACGGAGAGGAACTTACCTGCTGCACGAGCTGAAATGGCCGGCCGCCGACGTGACTCGTGAGTGCGTGAGTAGGAGTACAGGAAAATAGAAAAATAGACAATCACAAGTGTCATCTCCGTTGCCTAAAATCTAAATTAGTAAAGAGGCAATCATTAGAATACCAATCTCCGTAGCCTAAAAATCTAAATTAGGAAAGAGGCAATCATTAGAATACCAATCTGTTTATAGCAAAAAAAAAATAATACTTTTGTTGCCGTTTGGGATGCTTAAAATATTCGGATATCCTTAATCCGCGTTTAATTATCGGATAATCCATATCCGTCGGATTTTGTCAATACCATATCCTATATATATAGTCGGATTCGGATTATCCGCATCCGCACGTATATTAAAAACGCTTCCCATATCCTTAAAATTAGATTCGGAGCGGATCGGTCGCGGAAGATTATCCGTACCACTTTCATCCCTAGAGGTGGCCACTATATCATACACTGTATGTATCAACGATAAGTATGATGTGGTCTTGGTTGAGCCACAAGTCCCGTTCATCATATTTAATCTGGATATCGAAGAACGTAGCAGCGGTGGCCCAAAATGAATACTTGCTTGTGGTCTCCTTTGACCCTACGAGCGTGACAGGTTTTTGGTACGTGTCACCTTCTGCTGCCGCTTGTGCTTGTGACAGGTAGTACAACTTTATTTTCTTATTGGACTTTTGGACTTTTGAGCTGTACAACATCTGTCAAAAATCGATTATATCTATTTAATAAACTTTATAGAATAGAGTATTAATACCTATGATACTAATTATATATAGATATGTTACGGAACTACACATTCCATAAAAAATCTAATAATACCTATTTGATATTATAAATATTTATTGATACTTTTTATATATAAGATTCTTTTACGAAGAGTTGAGGAACATTTTCAGTTTTAAATTTTGAGAGGACGTGACAAAATGTGCAACTACCACTACCATCTCCAAACGACTGTGGCCTGAACGGCTAAAATGTGCAACCACCACTACCATCTCCCAAAATTTTGAGAGGACGTGACAAAATGTGCAAGTACGTGTAGAAAAGAAAGAATAGAGAGCTGTCGTTTGAACTTCGAAGCAACGATACACGTACATACATGTGTAATCATATTTGGGTCAGCTAACTAACTACGGTCAAATAACACAGTGCTGCCGCACAATATATTTATTCACCGCCGTTTCAACTCATTATCGATTGATCGATGTTGACAAGAAAGAGGTCCCAATCATTGGGGATGTGGCTTACGGTGACGGAGAGGAAAGCTTTGTTTTGTGGAAATCCTTGGAAGCAAATAAATGGGACGTCAACGGAAGCACCGAGGAGGAACATCCACCACCACGAGAAATGAAAACTTGCTCCGAGATCGGTCAGGAATCATAATGCTGGGCGTTTGAATCAAACCGCGCTATTTTGTTCTTTTGGGGAGTCAGACAAAACGGTAGTTATTATTACCATTTTTTATCTTATCTTATGACTAGGTTGGCACATCGACCCCTGTATTCTTTTTATTTTCTGTCTACTAGGAATTCCTACATACCATGACTCGGTAACGGCGACTTCTATGGTCTGCACAACTCCTTATCTAGACCTCCTTGAGTCCATGGTGCAATTCGTCCTTGTTTGGTGCTCAAAGCAACATCAACCTGCATCTTATGTTCCCACTATTATTCAGTCATTTTTGCGCTGCACCCGCTCACTGTCTGGCCACATGGTACGTAGGAAACCAATCACGTATAACACTTTCCTATCCGGTGAACCAAACACCAACAAATCGCATTGCTTTGTCCAGTTAAGAGTATGCCGCATAACTTGTACTAAATCCGCTCCAAATTGTAGTTTGTTTGACTTTTTCAAGCCCAAGTTTGACCACTTTCGTCTTATTCAAAAATTTGTAAAAAAATATCACTGCTTTTGTTATGACATGCTTTATTAACCAAAGGTCGAATGACTTAAATTTAACTATGTTTGCATAATTTTTTTCAAATAAGACGAGTGGTCAAATTTAGAGTTGAAAAAGTCAAACGAATTTCAAATAATACAATGCAATAGTAATGCGAGGAACCAATCAGGCCTTATCAATTTTTATAATATGGTTTGGTTAGAGCATCTTCAACCGTCTTTCTTAAGTCTATCTCTAAATCCTAGTTCGGCATATCATTGTAATTAAAAATTGTTTTCTTTATCTTCGCACCATGCAACTTCTTCATATCTTGTTCACCATTCTAGAGATCTAGCTCCGTTCTTTATTTCTGACATTGTTCACCATGAGACTAATCATGTTTACTAGACTATGTTTTTTTTACATCTATATGTATTTAACATTGTTTTAAACTTGCTTCAACTATCTAGATATGAGATCTAACTCAATGTTTCAAATAATTCAACTTTTTATGTTAAAAATATTGAAATAATTCAACCTTGGTAGCTTTATCAAAATATTAACTTGCGCTAACCGAGCTATCGTACCATAAATCGCAAACACGAAAGGTGTGGAAGTTCAAACTTCAAATCTCCAGGAAATCATGTTAACCCAGCCTCTTTTTTTTTTTTTTTTTTTTTTTTTTTTTTGAGCAAAACCCAGCCTCGTTTAAAATGCTTTCATGTAAAGCAGGGCCGAAAGAGCCATGGGCCAAACCTTATGCATCTGTCGGCCATGGCTGGCCGGGCTCAACCTTTTGGGCCGAGCCTTCCCTTTCCGCATAGGCCACATGAGCAAACCAGAAACCACTATCGGGCCGAGCTGACAACCAACGCTAACAAACGGCTAAACCCACAAACCCATTTCCAAACCCCTCCTCAGCCCTCCTCCCTTCCCCTCTCTCCGCCGCCGCCGCCGCCGCCATGCTCCGCGCCGCCCTCACCTCCGGCGGCGTCCGCCTCACCGCCTCCGTACCCCGCCACCTCGGCCGCCTGTTCTCCTCCTCCCCCCCTCTTCCTCCTCATCATCGTCCACCATCGCCGCCCTCTTCTCCGATCCCACCCCGCCCGCTGACCCGGCCGCCGCGATCCAGTCCGCCGGCGTCGACCTCTCCCACCCGGACACCGTCCCCGCGCTCCTCCTTGACCCGGGGCTCTCGGGAAACTACCCCGCGGCCTCGCGGTTCTTCTCCTGGGCCGCCTCCGACCCCGCCGCCAAGGCCGCCCTCAACTCCCGGTCCTTCAACTCCATGCTCCAGCTCGCCGCCGCGCACGGCGACGCCGAGCGCTTCTGGTCCCTCGTCACCTCCATGAAGTCCAAGGGCTACGGAATCTCCAAGCCCGCCTTCCGTGCCGCCTCCGAGAGCTTCCGGGCCAAGGACATGGCCAGGGACGCCGACCTTCTCCAGGACGCCTTCGCTGCGCACGGCAGGAACGCGGCGGCAGCCGAGGTATGCAAAATTCTCCGGGCGCCGGACAAGGATGACCCCTCAAAGCTGGCCATGCTGAGTGAATCGGGGGTTGAGGCGACTGATGAGTTGGTGGCATTGGTGGTGGAGAAAGTCGGGCATTGCCCGCGGCAGGCGATGGTGTTCTTCCAGTGGGTGGAGCAGTCGGCTGGGTCTGGAATTGGCTGGGGCAAGGTTTACAATGCAATGGCAAAGGTTCTCGGCCGTGAGGACTGCATCGAGGAGTTCCGTGAGGTCTTGCGGAAGATGAGGGGTAAGGGGCTTGAGATGGATCGGGATGTGTATGTTACCGTCACCGACAGGTTCCTCAAGAGGAAGATGGTTGAAGATGCAGTGGACCTGTTCCGATTCATGGCAAGCAGGCCAGAGCAGCTCTCGAAACAGGATTTTGTCATCTTGCTCAAGAAGGTTGTGGTAACTGGTGATTTGGATCTTAAGTTGGTAACAAGGGTCGTGAGGTACTATCAACATGCGGGCAATGAGGTCAAAGCCTTTGCCTTTGATTCTGTTCTCAAGTCATTGAGGAGTGTGGCGAGGCTTGGGGAGAGTGGTAGAGTGCTCATGGCAATGAAGGAAGGTGGCTTTGTACCAGACAGTATCGACCATGAGAAAGCTATTCTTGCAATGTGTGATGCTGGCAATCTTGAAGAAGCACACAAGTATTTGGTTGATTTGGAGCAGTCAGGGCATAAGTTGGCTTCAAAAGTATGGTCTTCTTTAGTTCAGAAGTATTCTCTTGGTGAAAATGTTGACACAGCAGTGTCATGTTTCTATGAAATGCTGGAAAGAAGCGGCAACGACAACGAGAATGTGGGTTCTGCTCTTGAGGCGCTGGTATCTGGATTATGTAAGAAGAAAGGGGCAAAGGAAGCATTCAAAGTTCTGAAGAACCTGGTGTCTGAAAAGACTCTAGTTCCTTGGCAAACAACCTACAAGTATTTGATCCACAAGTTGACACGCCAAGGGCATCTTAAACAAGCATTTGAAGTGCTAGGTTTGATGAAAAATCATGGCTATCCACCATTTATTGATCCTTGTATCACACATATTTCGAAGTCTGGGACAGTGGATGGTGGCCTGGGCCTGCTGAATGCAACATCATCAAAAGGGCTGCCGTCAAGAACAGTTTATGTACGCTTGTTTCAAGCTTTGTTGAAAGAAGATAGGCATGAAGTTGCACAGCAGCTGCTCTCCCAGTCTCCTGCTAGCATCCAAAACCATGCTGATGTTCGTGATATTTTCAGTAGGATTAAGATGGAAGAGCCCATTCCAGCAGCATTGGCAGATGGCTGATACGTGGCCTAATTCAGTTTTTGATGGCCATATTTTGAATGACATTCTGAATTTGTCGTTTTGATGTTGTAATAGTGCTTTGAGCTGAGATCAGAAGTTTGTATGTTAGAAACTTCTTTGCTGAACTGTATGCACTATTCTCCAAAGAAATAATTTAAACTTTTTAAATTTCTTTGTCACAGTAAGTTGCGCCTTTTGAATTTCTTCGACGCTTTTTTATGTTTGATCCACCATATTTCCATACCTTCTGTTAGCAGCTAGCTGTCGTGTGAATCAATAACTTGTAGCTTTGTGCTGCTTTTTGTTATTCAAAGATACAAGTTTGGTTCTTATCCAATTTAACATGGACGTGTACAATTATTATCTGAATTGGCTGTGACATGAAATATGGATTCTTTCATATTAGCTCCTTCGATCTTGTGATAAATTTTTATTGTATATACACAACTCTACTTGAACTAACACTGAACTAATTAAGTGTGAGGGCTATCTGTGCAAAAACTCTTTATATTGGCTAGCCATCTATGCAAAAGTTGGCCACCAGCAGCAACGGTAAGAGGTGAAACAAACTGTGATGCTAACGGGCTATTGCTGATCATGTCAACAGCTGATAATCGCTATCATCATCTTTAATCTACCGGAGTCAATCCATGTTCACCTTACGCCAGTTAACTTGAACCTGGAATTGCATTTCACAAATACAAGTCATTATTAGTGTTCTTCCAGATCAGAGACATTAAATTGCATTACTTGGGTAAGATGAAGTTCCTCTGAGCATTTATCGTTTGTTTCTTGAACCAGGGTTGCTTCAGCAATTTATTTACTGGTAGTCTGGTATGAGGAATCAGTTGGTTTTCAAAAGGGTTACCTTTCCTTGATGTGACCTCCTTCTCGACTTCTGTAAAGATCTCCCTCAGCCTGTTGGTGGAATTCGTCATGACATTCTTTGCAGCCTTCTTTTGATGTTTAGTGCCCTTCAACCAGGCAATCCCTAACAACACCTTGATGCTGCAGCTGTTTGGTCTCAAGGGCGTGCTAGTCATGTGGTACTTCAATTGGATCTGCAATTTCATCAAGCACCAACTGTTACCTGACAATTTGAGTAAAACATCAGAGTGCTTTCATCGAGCTCTGCTTTCATGATCTTACACTGGAGTAGTCTTCATTCTGGACACCTTGGAGGGTCATCACCTCCTCGACAATCCAGTCATTTTGGTTCGGTAAGTTATACTTTTGCTGAGTGGTCGTTGCTTCCCCTCCATATCTTGACAAGCTTTTGTCAAACCGAAAGCTTATGCGACGTTGGTATACATTACGGTTTAGTAGCTCCCATTCTGAAGCTGAGTAGTCAACACAACCGGCTTTCTCCATCACTTTGTGTTCCAGTGGACCTCCAGAGAACATCTCCATTAAGGCACTGACCTGCAAATACAGAATTCGACGAGATTTCAGCAGAAGCATTCGCGACTGCATTTATAAGGTTTCAGACGTGTGTTCATTGGAAAGGCACAAAACTCACGTCGACAGAAAGAACTGCCGAATAGACTTCTGACATTTTTACATCTTCGTTGGCAAATAGAGAACCTTCTTCATACGGGTTCTCTTTCAGTTCAGGTTCTTTATCGATCGTCTCACCTTTTTGTTCCAGACTTGGTGACCGCATTTTCCAAATTGCCATAATAATTCTGTCAAAAAATTGTTTGATACATTAACATAACTATTTGACAAGACAAGCTTATAGTATTGCAATAACAATGGAAGAATGGGACCAAACAATATATAACAAACTACCACTGTCATGTTGGGCCACCATTATTACTCCCTAGATGGCGCCAGCAGCAGCACCATCCCGGGATCAGCATGAAGGCAGAAGTTAAGAGGATTAAAGAGGGCAAGAATTAGGGGATTCATGGAGTTTATTTCATTTTATTTAGCAGGCCAAGTGCCTATATATTCCATATTATCTCTAGACTAGAATTTTCCTTCCCACTACCTACATTTGTTGGGCCAACAAATCCTAGTATTTAGTTAGTGGAGGACAAAAAACATGTCTGACAGGTTACCTACTCTACATACTTTTGTTGGCCCAATAAAGTTTCCTTCCCACTACCTACATTTGTTGGCCCAACAAATGGAGGCAGTTATTTTTCCCTCCCATATGGCACTCTCTCTACTCGCTCGAGCGTCGTCCGCGGTGCAAGTGCTGCCCTGACCAGTCTTCCTCCTACACGCCATCGGCCCTAGCCATCTTCCCAGCGCGTCTCTCTTCCCCTGCGAGCCTCTTTCGCAGGCGGTGCCCCTCCTCAGCCCTCATTTGGATTAATAAGAAATGACACACCAAATTCCCTAATCTACCTATTCTGTCTTAATCTTATTTGAATTCTTCCCTGGATTCTTCCCCTCCTCAGCCCTCATTTGAATTTTTAAGTAAGCCTATTTTGAAACAAGCTCCACAGGCACAAATACTTCTCTCTAAACTATATGAACGTTCATATACACAATTGAACAAACAAAATCAAGTCATCCTACCCAAAGTTTCTGGAACAAAAAATAGTATAGTCATAATATTTTGTGTTATATTATTAAGATAATTTAGCGGTTGTCAGGACATTGATGCCCAAGGTAGCTGGTCAGCGACTATGGAGTTCGTAGCTTGGACCGGTAATGGTGCAGGGATTCTTCCCTGGGCGCTCAATGTAACGACTATAACCGTGGAAATTTGAAATTCCTGAAAAGTTTGATGTAACTTCGAATGCCTTCAAGGGACCAAGAAAAACCCCAAGCTTACAGATCTGAAAGAAACCCTGGTTAGAGCATGGTTGTTTCTCATCACTCTAGAATGATCCTGCCCTTTAAACCCAAAGACCCTACCCACATTGCTTTCTGTTAATGTAATGGGAATAGATTTCTCAGTTCACCAATTCAGTTTCTAGCATGAACATTGAGACAAATTGTAACCAATCTGGCTACCTGAAAATTGCTTCAAATTTCTATTCGCTGGGTCCAGTCTGGGAAATCAACTTAGTTGCTTGTCACCAATGAAAAGCCAGGTCCTGGGTTGGACGTTGGATATGTACTCTCTCCATTCCAAATTATAAGAAGCTTTAGCTTTTCTAGATTCATAGCTTTTGCTTTGCATTTAGATATACACCATGTCTAGGATACATAACAAAAGCAATGTATCTAGAAAAGCAAAGTGTCTTATAAGTACACACCTGAAGAAATTTTAGTTTCCTTTTAAAACTATTATAACTATTATTTTATACATGATGTAACCTATTTCATGACTTCTTTTAGATAGGATGACATCCACAGAAAACTATTATATTTAGAGAGGAGACTATTTCAAGAAATGCATCAGAAAGACCAGTTATTACCAGTTATAGAGAAAGGCAGGGGTTGTAGGCCATCATACTACGGTAAGCAAACACCAGTTATTACCTTAAATACCCTATATTGAATGATGAAGAAATTCAAGATATCCTCTTTTCTTTCCTGCTATGTTTTTATTTATGTCTTGTTGAAGATATTCTGCCAGGACTTAGGGTCTCAGGAAACAAAATTTCCATAAAGCATTAATGGCAATCCTTATCTATTGGTGTGATACAATGATCCATAAAGCATATCTTTAAAACTTTAACCTGTAATAATCTTAAGCAAATGTACAGTAGGATTTCATATCTCTTTGAAATCTTCAGATCAGCATGGAATGAAAAGAAAGGGGGTAAAAGAATGATACCTCATACCTGTGAGCATCATTGAATGAAACAAATGTCTGAAAATGGAACTTCAGTCTCCCTTGAGGATCCAGTGCTTTGGCGCCATGCCTGGCTTCAAGACCTCTGTCCTTGCAAAGGATGATCATCAATGATGGACTGCCGACTGTTGCTAGTTTCGGTGGAACAACCTGGATATCATCGATATCTTCCCAAAGGAAGAAAAACTTGGTTTTCCGGCCAAATATATTGGAATAGAATCCAGTTATTCTTGGGGAAAGAAAGAGGCGCCCCTATGAAAAATGATAACTCCATCAGTTCTTGATTAGTCTGACCAAATAAGATAACAAATTGTGACGAGTACCAGTGTGCAATACATCATCAAAAGTGTTTGTGCAACATATCATCAAATTCAAAGGTGTTCAGCAATGACATCAATTTACCATGAACCATGATTAAACAGAGCACAACTCTTATGTTGTTTTTCTTTTAATTTTTAATGAAATAAGGTTCCAATGAGACAAAAATAATGCGAACTTCATATGCATGATCTACATTGGTTTATTCCACATATGCAAGGTATCAGGTATGGCATTGTGTATTGGACGATGAAAATAAAGGAACATAAATACTATTAACTATTCTGTTCTGAGTAAAGGTTCAGTAGTACCGAATGAATGAATGACAAGTTAAGACATTCAGTTAGAACATGTAGTGAAGCCTGATTACCTGAAGTGGCATTTTCCGTTTTAGATGGCAGGTGAAATCGTCAATGAGAAATTCTTCAGGAGGAAGGCTGAAGAGTTTACGGAATGCAGAATTTGTCTGAGATGAGCGCAGTTGCATCTGAACATTCAGTTATGCAAGTTCAGTAAAAGAATGCATTGTGCAGGCATTAAAATAAATTCAGAGAACTTTTCCCCAGATCAAAATTTGGACAACTGGTACCTTCTTGCCAACTTCTTTCCCCATTTTTTCCAGATAATTCATAACAACTTCAGTCCCTCTCGAATTGTTCAAAAAGATCCGCAGATGCAATTTGGGCTGATGCCCTTGGGGAAACCGTCCATCAAGAGGAAGCCACAAATCACCCAAATCTGACAAATTGTTTTTCACAAAGTTGACTTCTGTTTGACCAATAGGAGTTTCATTGCTTGGCCCATCTGAATCATGCACAGCCACGTCCAATCTTGCTGGTGGGTCGTCCATGGCGTCAAATTCAAATATTTCTGTATAGAGTTAAAAAAATTTCAAAGAATCAGGCAAATCTCAGAGGTCAAGAGGATTAAAGTGTTTCCAGCATGCCATTTCCAGCTCTCCATTTTAACTTGTGGGATGAAATAAACTTAGGAAAAAGTCCATATAACCCCCTGATTACACACGGTGGTCTACACAACCCCCTGAGTGCTATGAAACCAGATATTGTACACACTATTCTCAAAAAAGGATATTGTACACACTGAACTTTGGGAAACCGGGCAAAAAAAACCCTAGGGTGGTATTGGAGAGTGGTTTTGGTGATCTGGCAACCCACGCCTGGATTCGATGACATGGCTTCTAAGCCGACCTGTCAGGGGGTTATGTAGACCACTGTACATACCTCAGGGGGTCATATTCCAATAAACTTATAATGTAGAAGCAGCATTTACCATTCCATTTTGGTTCAGAAGTCTGGTATTTGACTGAGCTGGTTTTCCTCTTTCCATTGCAGGTAAAAACTACGTAAGGATCAGGACAACCAGGTGTACCTGCACTTACTACACTGCTTCCCTCAATAAGTGCAATAGTCAACAACCAACCATCTCCATGAGCTTTGACCCCATGATCACTACCTAATGTTGAGACAAGAAAAACACAAATTAGATGCCTGTCCGTAAGGAATGGATAGTTATGCAGGTTCCAGTGAAAATGAATAATGCTAGCTTTAAAGATGAATAATTTTACTAGTAAAGTCATTTAGAGGACTAAGGCAATCTTACAAAGGACTAGATAGAGGAGAGCACTGAAAAGAAAATATTTGCTTCATCTTGGATTACTGTCTTACCACGTTGTTTCCAGGCTTGCAGAAAACGTCGCCCTACTTTGATGATATTGTGCCCCTGGATGACCAAAATAAGACAAAATACAATCTCTCAATTGAATCTGGAAGATCAATACCAAAATATTCAAGACCCCCATGCACCATTGCAGGCTTGGCTAGATGAACATGTGTAATGATATACAGTGCTGTACTGAGAGAGCATATGAATGCAAAGCTTCCAAGGAAGCGGGCAACTAGCTTCCAGTTTGATTCTTTCTGGGTCTGGAGTGATGCTAAAATCTTATCTTTGGAATTAGCATCGTCAAGCTCAGCTACTTTAATTTTCCGGGACAGTACTTCAGAGAAATGTGAATAACCCTCTGCAAGGCCTTGTTTCGCTCCATTCTCTATCATTCCTTTCAGCATCGTACTCTGAACAAAGTTCAGACGCCAACTTACAATAAGTTGTGTGGTCTGTTCTTCTGATGGCAACTGGGAACCAGATATGATACGGTACAATATCTCCACCTTGAAACAATTACCACAGGGAACATCAGGAGTGCTGACACTAGACAGAACAGCAAAAGAACTTCCAGTTGCCTTCAAGTATTTCTGCTCTTCTGTGGCTTTAACAGATTTAACTAATTTGCTAGCAGCTTTTGTATAAGTTATCGTTCGTTTTAAACAATTCTCGTTATTGTCATGCTTCCAGGGATCAATTTGAAATCCACTTGTTCCTTGAAGTTCAGAAACTTCTGGCCAGAAATCTGAAGTTCCAGAAAACAAGAATGAATTCAGTTCAGCTGGTGCAATAATGTAAGATTGATCCACTAGTACACCACCAGGCAAGTTTGCCGGCATTTCACAAGCTTGGTCTTTAGACTCCATATTTTTCAGTAGCTCATCAAGACTGACCTCAGGCAGTGTGCAACCCTCGCCATTTTCACGACACTCAGAATTCATTTGTGTGTTTCGAAATTGGTCTGTGGATACAGGATCCGATGCTACAGAATGTGTAGCGTCAGCAGTTTTCCGGAAGTATCGAGACATGACCTCCACTACTGATGATGTATCAGCGATGGCGCTACTATCGTCTTCTTCAGGCTCCAGAAGAATGGATTGCTCTGTGCTGACACAAGATGGTGGCCCTGTGCTTCTAAGGCCTCGGACCTCCATTATGTTCTGGGGGAAGCCATCCAAACTTTTGAGGGATGCCCGATCAATGCTGGTACAGGCTGACATATCCAGGCTACTAGCTGTAGCTGACAATGAGGAGTCATTAGTTTCAATTGACCTGTGTGAGCTGCATGATATATCATCAATAAGTTGCGGTGGAGCTTCGTCATCACAAAGGGTGGCCCTAACCGATAAGTATACTCTCAGGCAAATTTCACCTGCAACGAAATATGGTTGAACAGTGAATAACGCTAGCTTCAGTCATCGCAGCATTTTACTCTGTGGAAATTTGAAATTATCTTCTCAGCAGTACAAAAATTCATCAGAATGGGGATATACGAAACTGTTAAGGATTGGGGACAAAGACTTGTGATATCGAAAATCTCAATTAAAGATGCATTGGCGCATTGCATCAAGGCGATATGATTTTATTTATTTCCCTGAACAGGTAAAACGACTATCATGAGGTGGAATCCATGTGTAGAGCAAGCATCCATTCCCCTACCCACATCTCCTTGCTATCTGTTTCGACTGCTTTGAACCATATGATCACCGACGAAGCTTTCGTCCCATGACATGCAAGAGGGAAAAAAAATCGGAAGCAAGTAGGGAGTACCGCGCCTTTTCTTCCTGAACTTGGCAGCGCCGCCGCTCCTGGACTGGAGCTGGTACCACCTGGTGCCGAGCGAGAGGTCGTCCGTCTCCATGATGGCGGTGAGGGGCAGCCTGACCCGTCCCAGGAACTCGGCGCCGAAGAAGCGGTCCTCGTTGAGCACGGAGATGACGAGCTCCTCGGCGACGTCGCCGACGAGGAACCCGAACTCCTCGTCCCACAAGGGGCTGAGGCTGCGCTTCACCACCGTGGTCGCCCGCGGGCGCCGCCGCCCCAGCTGCAGCCGCACGTAGGGGTCGCTGGTGCCGTTGAGGTAGATGGCCGGCAGGCCCCGCGCCTCGATCACGTGCACGCGCAGCAGCATCGGCGCGTCGTGGTGCCCGGGCTCCGGTGGACCAGCACCCGGCCGCGCCATCCGGGGCCTCCTCGGGGACAGACGGACGAGAGCGCTGCGACGGTGCGACGAGGAGGAGAGAGGTCGAGCAGCAATGGCGGGTCCGCGACCTCCGTGGAATTGGGGAATTGGATGAGGCGAGGCCGCGCGAGACGGGGAATGCCCGCGGCCGTTTGAATTCGGGACGTGTTTATCCCGTGCCGCATTTCTCACCTCATGATTCGTGCGCGTGGGAGGAGGCATTTCGCGGGCCGTTGGATCCGAGGGAAGAGAGGTGGTTCCAGCCTAACACGTGGAGCCTGTTCCGATAGGCTTGGGACGCCTCAGGTTTATATATAATAAATAAATAAAAACTGAATATTCCCCTAAAAAAATAAACTGGATATAAACGAGATTAATCCAGACAGCAACTTCTCTGCTCTGCAGGTGCTCGAGTCCTGGACATGATTCTATTTATCTCTTCATGGGGGCGACCGTGAGGCTTGTGCGAAATGGCTGCCGGAGTTTAAGCCTTGTGTGAAAATTTTGTACCATTCGTTTGGCACCAGATGACAAGGGCCATTAAGGTCAAATACTGAGTATAGTTTTCGTTGTAACTAGGGTGAAAGGTGCAAATAAGGGGAAATCGTAGTTCAGGATGAACAAATTGTTCTTTTCTCCTGTCACCAAGCAGTCGAGCGCATTGTCAATAGTAAGGGTCGGACCAGAGTACTACCAGAATAACACAAACGGATGCAGATAACGTATGATCTACAGAAGCAAAGAGCATCTGATGCAAAACTACTAAATTCTCGAATTGTTTCTCCCACTGGTCAGCTTGGCAATCCTCCTTGCTAAAATTGTGAATATCAGGAAAAGAGGAGCTGCCTGGAGCCTGAACATAAATAGCTGGTTGCTTTGCCCTTTTGCTTCGCATCTGACTGAGCTCCCTGATGATACACGGCATATGCATTTGTCCGTTGCATCAGCATCATACATTATTACTCTTTGCCAAAATCGGCACTGTAATGTGCACTCGATTCCAGCTTTTTTGCATCATTTAGCTTCCGCACAGCCTGAAATGAAAGTTAGGGATTTTGGGTGTCAACGTGTCCACTACTATGCAAAGGTATACAAGATTTTGAGTGTAATATAATGCACCTTCATGAAGTCTTCGTGGACTACATAATCTCTCTCTGCACGAATTGCAGCCATACCAGCTTCGGTGCACACATTCCGAAGATCAGCCCCATTGAAACCCTAAAACCAGGAGAGTAAGGTGAAACTATACAATGGGATTAGAGGTTAGATATCAAATACAATTAACTCACTTCAGCTAGTTTCACAACTGCTTCATAATCAATTTCCCCATGCTTGGCAATACCGGCTGCATGGATTTTCAGAACTTCCATTCTTGATTGCTCGTTGGGTAGAGGAATTTCAATCTTCCTGTCTAAACGTCCAGGACGCAGGAGCGCAGGGTCCAGAACATCAGGTCGATTTGTGGCCATGATCATCTTTACCTGTTCAAGCCAAACTATCCTTGTCAAACTGAATTCACAATAGAAACAAAACACAAGCTGCTCTATGTAACAATCATTATGAGTGTTGTGCCAAGCAAGTGGAAAAATCATCAATATTGAAGCTAGAATTCTGAAAAGTGGCATCATATTACTAGTAACCTTGATTGTGCCTATTTAGCTAACCATGTAGAGCCTACCAAGCATACAAATTGCTAACCTTATACATGTCTACTCTAGAAAAACTAGAACGTTGGTGTTGACAGATATTTCATGAAAATTATACACCAATTACATGATTGGGAGAGCACAGCAAAATAACACTTTAAACAGTTATAAACCTGCCTCAGTTCTAAAACCCCAAAAATCAGAGTGAATGATAAAGTAGCATAAAGGTAATATACCTTTTGGCATCCAGTATTCCAATTATTCAAATAAAGTTTCATTATATTACATCTAACAGTAAACATGCACTTGCTCAACAATACTATCAAATGGAGCTTGCAAAATTGAGAAGTTATGACAGTAAACCACATGGTAATGATCTTCCAGGTGTCTATATATACAATAAATGTGGAGTGAATAAATTTGGTTAGATCAACTTCCATTTACAGATAGCATTATCGTTGTACCTAGAAAAATATGAGCTATCTAAACAACAAATTTACCTTTCCTAGCTCATCAAATCCATCTAATTGGTTAAGGAGCTCCATCAATGTCCGCTGGATCTCACGATCAGCACTAGTTCCCTCACTAAATCTTCGCCCACCAATGGCATCAATTTCATCCATGAAGATGATGCACGGCTAGATAAGAACAATTTGACATGAAAAGAACAAATATCATGAGTGATGGAACAAAAATGAACAATGATGCAAGTCAGGTAAGGGAAGTGCATTATTGATTTGGTAGTGTGCCAACAGGAATTCAAATAAGTAATTGATCTGAATGATTTTCTTCATGCAAAGATGATAGTTTGGAAAGTACTTCTTCTCATGCAACAACGAGATCCACACGTTTAGTAAGGATCAGTTTTATCTATACCTACTAATAAAGAGAGAAAATTTCCGTTCACCTTTTTTTCTTTTTGCCCGCCCTCAGGCCATATAGTTAAAACTCCGAGTCTATTACGACCGTACGAGTGCCTGATAAGCCGGATCATCAAAATACGAGTCTAATACAGAGTCTGATAAGAGTACGAGTGCAAGTGCATTTTACCTTGGAATCAGCGGAACTCATGGGTGGCTAAACTTTGTTCGCATGAGAGTCAGGTGATTGCTATTAGCCGTCTTGGTATTTGCTTGCTGATAGCTGATTTCTTGTGTGCTGTTTCGTTTTGTGGATGGAGCAAAAACAAATCCCAGTGACATTAGCCACTAGCAGAGGATTAAATTGTCAATCAGGGCGGTTGTTCTACTGATTGTCTGGTTAACTCTTCACTATGATTGTAGGGTAAATTTTAATTGGAAAGCTGTCTTATCCGATGTAATAGAACCACGGAACAAAATCGAGTCTATTACAGACTAAATTAGGTAATAGAACCAGATTGAGAGACCTACGAACCAAGATTGAGTTACCGCACACCAAAATTCTTCGGCGCGGGCGCCGCAACAACGAGGGGGAGCTCGAGCGTGCTGACAACACAGAGCTTAGGTGCCGGCAGCGGGCCACAGAGCGTTGCTGGGATGGCGACAAGGCGGAGCTCGGCCATGAGACCTAGCTAACAGCAGCGGCCACCAGACGTGAATCACGGCGAAGAGGAGCGCAGGTGCGGGCCGCAACGACGACACGGAGTTCGAACACGATGGAGCTAGATATATACAATTTTTTTCCCGTGGCAACGCACGGGCACTTTTTGCTAGTTAGTAATAAAGCACATCTTCTTTATTGAATTGGTGGGAAATATTTTAATGACACAATATGTTCATCAATAAACTATTGTAGTTGTAGTATTGTATACAACTATTGTAGTACTGGCTTGCATAGCTACTTTAGACGCACAGCTTTAGGGAATATATCAATATACCATAGTAGTGTGAAAGATCAGTTGAGAACCATTAGGTTTGCAGGAATTAATAGAGAGTGACATCAAGACTCTGATACTTACTTGGTGATCCCGTGCATAATTAAACATTTCTCTAATCAAACGAGCACTTTCTCCAATGTATTTGTCAATAATAGCACTTGAAACAATCTGTTTTTAGACAATTTATGTAAGCAACATATTTGAGGTGTAAGAAATACTGAATGCCATCAATGAAGTGAAAAGCCAGACACCTTCAAAAGTTGGCATCGATGTTACTTGCAATAGCCCTTGCCAATAGGGTCTTCCCAGTTCCTGGAGGACCGTGAGAGTAGAACACCCTGAATACGTAAAACAAGCAAGCACATTGATATCCAGTCAAAACATTGGACTTTCACCACATAAGCATAATTGGGATTATTTGTGCTCACCTTAGGAGGCTTAATTCCCACCCGAAGAAAGAGTTCAGGGTTCATAAGAGGTAACTCAATGGACTCCCTGAGCTCTCTAATCTGATCAGACAAACCGCCTACAGCGGAGTAACTGACATTTCCTGGATCTTCATGAAGCATGTTATATACCACAGGATCCACCTGAAGGATTTTCGTTCCACATCATCAAGATACATTTTCCATTGAAAACATTTGTTCTTCAACAGAAAAAAACTGATAGATGAAGAAAAACACATAAAGTAATTGATAAACAAACATACCTCCCGTGGAAGAGTGCGCATTATTGTCAAGGTCGTCATGTCAAGTACAACACGAGTTCCAGACGTCAACTTCTCCTTGTCCACTTTACTTCGGCAACCAACCACGTATCGGGGACCACTGCTGGCTTTCACAATAACTGAAGAGAGAGGTGTTTCAGTGTTCAGCTTTATACCATTGGTAAATATAAAACAGAAACTAAAAGTGATACTTCATGTAGACATGCTAACGAAAATGGTCAGTTGGTGACTACAGATTAAGAGCAGTATTCTCATTTCTCGCTACCAAGGAGAAAAGGAACAACCAAAACAGATATGTGTTCCTTTATAGTGAGGGAAAAGAATTGACTCTCAATCCTGTAAATTGGGTACATGAATACATATCCAAAGACACAGGAAATGCACCGGACTTACAGCGTTCATTGTCAAGAGGTCGGAGAACCTCTCCAATTATTTGCCCCACGCTCTGCAGAGACTTCAAGTCGTCTTCAGTCTTGGTAAAATCCTTCTTTGCGTTTTTAAGGCTCTCTCTCACTGCATGCAAGGGGACAAGCAAATCATACTAGTTAAATTGGAACGAGATATTCAGAAAACAAGAAACATCCTTAAATCAAGCCTTAAGAACAAAAGCTATCGTGGTGCACCAATTCTGAGAGTTTTGGCTGTGCATCACATTTATAAATGAAAAATAATAGTAATAGAGTACAGTAGGTTTGTAGCAACAATATAGGACGAACAGAGAAGAAACCTAAGCTTGCCATGGGAAAAAAAAATAAACCGGGGAACTGGGGCAATAAAAGATTACAAGGATTTATTAAATATAACCAGATAACTCTCGGTACACAACATATCAATCCCTAGCTCTCAACAAAACACATTAACAATAATCACATATAGAGAACAGAGTAAGGATTGCGGTAGCTGTAACCAAGCTCAAGCTACACACTACTTCTGCCATGGAATTTCATACCCCTCAAGACTGGAATGAATCCAAATAAAATGTAGAGGGTCCACGCACAATAACCTCTAAGAAAATTGAACTTTGCAGTTCAAATAGAAAATAAAGAATTGCCGTTGTTTAATTGATGCCCCCAACAAGTATTTATTTGTTTAACTGGTTTAAATGTGAAAGGCTGAACGACCAAACAAGGCAAGCTACAGAGCGATCAACAAATACTAGGCAGCTCAACCTGGATGAGAGGGAAATATTGGGGTCAATTATGACCATAACAGCTACCAAGATTAACCAGACTAAACACCAAGTCACCTCGTACTTGCACAACTTCAGATCCACATAGAGCAAGCAGTCCCCAGACCACCAGATTCAGCGTCCCAACGCCAAATCTACTGAATCAACAGCTGTCAAGACCCAAAGCCACAGGTCCCGATCTAGCACCGAAGGAACCGCTAAGCAAATCATCACCTACATAGTACAGCCTCGAAATCACCGCGCACGCCGCGCCACGGCCGGCGAATCTACACAGAAACTACTCTACATCCAAACCCCCAGCTAGATCCCGCGCACACAGCCACGAACCCCCTAGTGAGACACGAGAATCGGTTACTCCAAACCCTAGGGAGACTGGAGTCGAAGCGAGGTGGGTGAGGGCAGGAGGGGGACGACTCACCGGTGCCGACGCGCGACTCGAGCTCTCTGCAGTTGAGCAGCTTCTTGCGGTAGTCGGTGATGGCGGCCCGTCGGCGCGTGGCGGCGGCGTCCTCCCCGTCGGCCATCTCGTCGTCCCGCAGCCTCTCTGTTTCTCTCTCGCAGGTTTTTTGCTTCCGTCGCAAGAAGAGAATCGCGCAGGTTACGTAAAATAGACTTGCGGGCTTATCTACTGACTGGCGGAGCTCGCGATGCCGCCTTCTACGAACTGAACACGGTGAGCTCTTTTGGGCCCGCAAAGTGTTTTAGGAAACGTGATGGGCCGTGTTTCTTTGGGCCACTGGCCCGGAGTGGGCTATACTATTTCACGGGAACTTCTGGACAGGCTTAGGTCGGATCAGGAACACTGTTTGTACTTCCATGTGATGTGAACTTGTTAAAATTAAAAAAGTTGTGAATATATGAACTTGTTACTATACTTCCATGTGATCTTGTTTACTATTGAAAACATGCTTTCATTGGAGGGTACACGTACTCCATCTGTCTCTAAATAATTGTCATCGTTGGTTGGTGTGTGTTATAAGTTTGACTTGATTTGTAGGTATAACAATTGTATCTCTAAATAAATAAATATATTAAATACTATATTAAAGATCTTTTTAATAATATGTCATGAACCAAAATCAATGGGCCCCAAGGGGGAACGTCAACAGCCCAACAGGGCTCATGCGTCTTGCATGGGCAAGGCCAGGGCTCAGGGGCCGGCCGCCGCCCGCCATCGCGCCATCGTCGTCATCGCCTTCATTAATTAAGTAATAGATATTTAGGGAATAAAGATAGGAATAAAATAGGGAATAAATAGGTTGCTTGTGAGAGAGGTATTCCAATCTATAAGGAAACCTCCTAGAGATTGCTTACTTACCGTACAAGTCTTCCCCTCAAAATACAAGGGAGTCATGTCGTTTGGATTTTAATCAAGAAAAAAATTAAAAAGGGTAACTCCCAAACAACTCTTGTCTCTCCAGCTCTCTCTCTCCCTAACCCTAGCGCACGTGCGCCGCCCACCACCGCCGCCCCCTCCCTCGCCCGGCGCCCACACGCGCCGTCGCCCTTGCGGGCGGCAGCCACCGCCGCACGCCGCCACCTCCTCCCTCGCCTCTCTCGCGTCATCACCGGAGCCGCTACACGTCATCTTCAACATCTTCTTCCTCGCCGTTCTTCATCGACCTCGTCATCACGCCGCCGATCGTCGCCTCCATCGCCATCCTCACCGCCGACGATCGATCGGCAATCGGTGTCAATTCCGCCCAATCTAGCCGGAATCGGCGGTGGTATCCGAGACCACACGATCCAATGGCCTCGTACTGCAGGACAATCCATCACGGCGAACGTCAACGGGATCATCGATGAGTACATCGCGACCATGGAGGCAAATTCAGCCTCATCATCGATAAGTACACCAACCTTTTGCGGCGTGCGCCGCCTCGACGTCATCCACGCCATCGCCGCGCTCCCGCCATGGGCACCACCGACGGCGACGTCGCTCTCACAGCGCCGCCTACGCACCCCCTCCAAGATGATCGACGCCGCAAAAGCAACGAGCACGCCTACCCCAAGGATGCCCCACCTTTGCGACCCGGATCGAATCGGTCGGATCGGTCGAGGCTACCACGAGCGTCCACCAACCGCTCGGCGAAAAGCCTACCCAACTAGGTCAACGTCTCGCGGCTACTACAATGGCTCGGATAAGTTTCCGGTCACTACCAACACCCTCTTTGACATTGGGAGCATCCGGGTGCCAACATGGACGACAAGACGACGTCACCGACGTCAACATCGACGTCGGCTGAATCGACATCCCGGGCGACACGACCACCAAGGACTCCAACGGCAACGACGCCCCTCCCAAGGGCGCCACCATCGACGCCTAAACGCTACCATAGGCGCCATGCTCGTCAACGACGTCCTCATGAACGCCCGGTAGCGGATGATGACCCTCTCATTGGCGCCAACGACGTCACCCCCGACGTCCTCGTCATCACCATGCCGACCAACAACGACATCACCTTCGCCAACCGGGCGTCTTCAACAATGGTACCGTCGGCGACATCGCCAACAACATCAACGGCGGCGACGCTACCATGGGCGCCATGAACGGCGGCGTCATCCTCAAGGACGCCAACGCTTTAGATGACGAACCCCACGACGTCAACTACGTCTTCGCCATGCCCATCATCGACAACAACTACAAGGGCATGAACCACGGCGACCCCCCTCGCGGCCAACCTCGACACCGCAGCCACGGCGTCAACCCAACGGACGCCGCCCGCGATGAGAACACCGACGTTCCCGGGCCCACCGACGAAACGGCCGTTCACCGGCCGACATACGACAACAACAATGCGCTACACACGCTGGACATCCTTCCGGCATCAACAATGGTGGAGAACACCATCAGGCAACCTCCAAATCCAACAAAGGCGCCACCATCAGTACCACGTCAGCAGAACATCAGGTACACCGCTATACTTCTGACAAGAGCGGCACCCCTCCTTCTCGGGTTCGTCTACATGCCAACCCAGATGACACGGGAGTACTGGGACACCTCCACACGGTGTCTTCTTCGCGGCCTCAAGCTGCCCATCAATGGTGACGCCAACGACCATCGTGCCATCGACTACTCGGCTATGACAGCCGGGACAATTCCGGCGCCAAACCAGTTGGCTCCCAGGTTCCTCAACGACATCTACGTCCAGTACGACTACGCCAACAAACCGTGGGCTGCAATGCACCCAGCGGCAACCAACGCAGGGAGTACGGCGATCCACCTAGCCCAAGAGTCCAGCGCTCCCATCTTCAGCAAGCCTCGACTTGTGAGCTTCACCGACGACGACAAGAGGTACATGCCACCCACATCAACCACCTACTTCGTCAACCTCGTCACAATCTTGAAAGCTCTCGTTCCACCTCAACTAGCTACATCAACGGACCACGAGCTACACGACATAGCCGAACCAACAAGCGCCGGGGCGGGAGCACCGGTTTCGCGACACTTGCGGTGATTGGCGTCCACCTTCCGATGAGTTCATCACTTTCGTGCTAGGCTTCACGACAAGCAACAGTCGTTGAAGGAGCCACCACATATCTTCTTGCCATCGGCGCCAATCTTGTTCCTCGACAACCCGGCACTACTACGCCTCGAATTGTCAAAGGTACTAGGGGATATTCTCGAACCGGTGGGATGATTTTGCACACACTTGAGGTTGGCTTTCACCCTCGGCGTACTTTCGAAACCGATGCAACCACCTCGGGAGGGCAATGGAATTCCATCCATTAAACCAGAATCAACAAAGGTCGGCGTCTTCATCTTCGCCCGGCTCATTCCCTCGACACAAGTGGATGCACCAATCTTCGGTCGTGCTACTCCATCGCCTCAACAACAACGACATCATGCGAGAACCACAGCGCGAGGGGCGCTACTGTTCGGGAAAAAGGGGAGAGATGTCATGAACCAAAATCAATGGGCCTCAAGGGGAACGTCAACAGCCCACAGGGGGCTCATGCATGCGCATGGGCAAGGCCGAACTGTGGCCGCCGCCGCCCGCCCGTCAGCGCCATCGTCGTCATCGGCTTCGTCATTAAGTAATAGATATTTAGGGAATAAAGATAGGAATAAAATAGGGAATAAATAGGTTGCTTGTGAGAGAGGTATTCCAATCTATAAGGAAACCTCCTAGAGATTGCTTACCGTGCAAGTCTTCCCTGGACTATAAATACAAGGGAGTCATGTCGTTTGGATTTTAATCAAGAAAAAAATTAAAGGGGTAACTCCCAAACGACTCTTGTCTCTCCAAAATCTCTCTCTCCCTAACCCTAGCGCCGTGCGTCGCCGCCACCACCACCGCCGCCCCCTCCCTCGCCGGGCCGTCACGCCGCCGCCCGTGCCGCGCCCGACCCGCCGCCGCCGCGCCACCTCCTCCTCGCCTCTCTCGCGTCATCACCGAGAGCTGCTACACGTCATCTTCAACATCTTCTTCCTCGCCGTTCTTCATCGACCCTCGTCATCACGCCGCCCGTCGTCGCCTCCATCGCGGTCCTCACCGCAGACGATCAGCAATCGGTGTCAATTCCGGCCCAATCTAGCCGGAATCGACATAATATTAATTATGTACCATAAATATTAATATTTTTAATATATATTTAACCAAAGTTATTTCTCATGTGTCGTCCCCACTTTAATGGGTCCTTAACCTTACGTATTAGTGCCGGGATCACGCGCTAATACGTTAATAAAACAAGAGTGGACACTGATTTATTAAAAAGGTGCCTGAGCTTTATTGATAGGATAAATAGGTCTTACATAAGTGGCCCGAGGGTCACAATCTTATTACACAACGTTAGGTGGGCATAGGGTCTTTGTGGCACTTTATTCATCGAGTCGGCTCAAATAAGAGTGGTCCTAGTCTACCACACCCACAAGCATACTTGAGCGTAGGTCGAAACTCTAGTATCAACATCATAGTCCTAGCAAAGCCGAAAACATCATGTCTAATCCTCCTCCGGGGAAATCCTCACGATCATCGTGGCCAGAAGTCCTCCTCTAAGCCGAAGTCCGAAAAATCAACGGGTGAGTACGAAGGTACTCGGCAAAGTCCAAACCCGGGGGGTTTGGTGGTTATTAAGAGTTTGGGCCCTAGCGAGGGTCTCTAAAACGCCCTCACTAGTTCCCCGATCAAGTTATATGGTCATCGCTTCACAAAACACAAACGGTTAGCATCAACGAGGGTTAAACTAATCATAGATGATCCGTCCTAGCGGTTGCCCAATTTCAAGGGCGTGGCTATTCGAATAGATTTAAAAGAACTCTGCAGAGGTGTACAAATTTCCCCACACGATGGACATACCCTCCTCGTGATCGGCGAGCAAGAATAGTCCAACAAGATCCCGTACCCGCCCGGCAGCCATCCTAGGTTTCCATATAGTTCCCACCACGGTTTCTCAGGGATTGGAAGGATAACACGCCACCCTACGGATGACGTATCACCCTAGACAATATGGTGATACCAAATCACCCACGGCTTTGAGGTAATACCTAATTACCCAACCTATACTGTCAACACAGAACCCAATCATAATCATCAATATGTGCCTCTAGCACTGCGCCAATGCGCCCACACACTTACGTGGAAGATCGCTCAGCATCCACGCCAACCGGACAATGGGGCCACTCTCCCCACGTCTCGCTCCTCGATAGACCGTTTGCCTTCGCCGGCCTCCTAGGTTAAAAACTATACTTTGACCTAACGGGTGTGAGATCGTCGTCCC
Source organism: Hyparrhenia diplandra (assembly GCA_015847255.1). Taxonomy (NCBI): domain Eukaryota; kingdom Viridiplantae; phylum Streptophyta; class Magnoliopsida; order Poales; family Poaceae; genus Hyparrhenia; species Hyparrhenia diplandra. The sequence continues at coordinate 170,032 of JADLZK010011167.1, read as the reverse complement.
ATCTCGGCGTGTGGGGCGCATTTGAATGTCGTACTAGGGGGATGGTCTATGAACCGGTCCTTAGGGAGGCGAGCATCTCTCCGCGGGATTCATCCCCGATTGTGACTAGTCTACCTCCATGTAAACTGTCACCACTCACCTTTTTGTTGGATGGTTCACATTATTAATTAGGTTACACTAGTCTTACTTAGTCAGGTTATATCGTCAAGCATCATCTCATTCACATGGCAACATAAATCATGATTATCATCTTATAAAAGTAGGTTGGTTATTTTTAGGTCAACATTATTAAGGGAGCGGGGTAAGGACTTGCCTTGGTTACCGTTGTCGTCCGGCTCGAGAACGTAGTCCGGATCGTCTAGTTCGGGATGGAGGTCTTCGTCGGCTACTCTCGCGTCTGGGCGATTACACAAAATTAATAGGGTAATTGAATAGCGACAAAACGAACCAGGTGATAATAGATAAAACCAGTAGAAATGGATAAAGCTCGAATTTAGAAAAATAATAATGTAGTGGTTCGACCCGATTTGGAGTTACGGTTCGGAAGTTATGATTTTTCCGAAGTTTAATTCCAGTTAATAAACATGGTGGGATTTTTATGTCATTATTTTATTAATGTAAAAATATAATAAAAATCATGACAATTATCTCCACAAGATCTAGTTTATTTACATATTTTTCCTGGAATTTTACGAGGTCCGGAACATGTACTTATAGCGGTAGGGGTGCAGGTTCTCGGGTAGACTCAAGATTTTCCACCCCAAGTTTCCCTACGTGCTCGCCATCGAGGTCGACCCGGCCCGCCCGACCCACCCACGTGGCCGTAACGGAAATGAGACGGCAGCGTGACGGGGTGACACGCGGTGGCTCTGGTTGGCTCCCGTCGTCGCCCGTCACGCGGTGTCCGGACGGTCGGGCGCGGCCCGTCCCGTCGTGCCCCGACGGCGGCTCGCCCGGCGTCCCCGCCGGAAGAACCTTTCCGCCCTCGGAAGCTCGCGCGAGGGGTCCGTAGGACACCCCACGTCGTCCCGGACTCGGTGGTGGTGGTCCGGGCGGCGGAGCAAGGCTCCCACCTCGGCGGCGGCGTGAACGGCGGATGGGGGCGACGGTGGCTCCCCGTCGCGAGGCTGGACTGCACAATAGGATTTGGCGGTGAGGGAAAAGATAGGAGAGGGGTTTGGGAAGCGTACCGACTCGCCAATTGCTCTAGACGTCGACCACGGCGGCGCCTTCCTCGAGACCTAGTTCCGCGACGGCGGAATTTGGATTTGGGGGAAACTCGGACTGCGGCCGAGGGGAAGGGGGAGAGGGGTTGCAAGCGCGAGCACCGCGTGTTCCTGCCTCTTGCGGAGCTCTTGCTGCTGGTGCGAGGTCCAGAGGCTCGCCGGGCGGGGCTATTTATAGCCGCGCGCCGTGGGGGTGCTCCGGCGAGGTGTTTCCGCCAAGCCCCGATCTTTTCCGGCAACCGGCGCTGTGCTCGTGGACTTCCAGCTGGCTCCTCTGCTCCGCCTCGGTGTCCGGTTCCCGGTTGGCTACCGGTCACACCGTGGTCTTCGTCGTGGCCGCCGGGCGGTGGCAATGGCGTCGGGTTGCTCTTGTCGCGGGTCAGCGCTGAAGCCGGGCGATGCCCGCAAGGTGTGCGTGCCCGTTCAGCGATGCCCCCGTTTCGGTCGTCGTGGATCGCGTGCCGGTCGGCGGCGGGGGCTCGCCCGGCAAGCTCGAGTGGCTTCGGCCGTCGGCGGCGTCGCCGCCGGGCGCCAGGCGCTTTGCGGCGTCACCGAAGCCGGTGGCATGCGTCCGTCCGGTTCTTGAAGGCCGATGCTCCATCGCTCCGGGTCTCCTCCTCTTCGGCTCGTACGGCGAATCGGTCACCGGGGCCCGACGGGCCGTGCCCGAGTCATCGTCGACATTGGCGCGGGGGAGGAAGAAGGGGTCGGGTCCCGCTTCGTCGGTGATGGAGCGGGGAGAGAGAAGGAAGAGGGGGGATGGGCCGAGCGGCCTGGTTGGGCCGGCCCACGCGGGATGGAAGAGAAGAGGGAGGGAAGGTGGGAAGGGAAGTGGGTTGGGCCGGTTTGACTTCCTCCTTTCTTCTTCTTTTCTTTCTTCCTTTTCTTTTCTTTTCTTTCTCTCTCATTTTCTTATTCTTTTATTCTTGTAACTCCATTTTAGGTTTCACCAAAAATTCCAGAAAATAATTTTAGGAAGTCACGATGAATAGAAACCACCAAAGTGTCGAGTCGAAACACGATTATCGAAAAGTTCAAATTTTTAGCGAATTTCAAAAAGTCAAACAAATCGGGCGTTACATCATGAAGCGTAAATCACATATATTTAGGGATAGAGGGAGTGATATATTTCTTATCCTATCCAATTCATGTGAATTTGTGCCATTGACCCGGGCAAAATTGCAAGTCTATGCTATTGAAACATGCATGCTTCCGTCATTCTTAGAATACTTGTTTGGTGCTTATTGATATTATTATATTGCACCCTTTTTCTTCATTTCCATCACTCTCATCTATATTTATTTGAGATAATAAAGGCTCAAGATCCGTGACGCAGACATGTTAACAATTTCACACACATCGTCTTTTGCCCAACAGCCTTAGTATACAAAGAATCTGGTGTCTAACAATAACATATTGACTGTCAATGATGTGGAAAAGAGGCGTGGACGCGGACTCCATCAGGCTTGGAAAGTCACCAAAGAAACCCTTAAATCTCAGTGCTCGTTCATGAAATCATTATATAATAAAGGCCAGCACCTAGTGACCAAAAAGCCTAATTCATAAGATACTATGTAGGTAATTTACTAATAGGTTTGTATTATAATTTGAAAATATTTTTTATGTTAATTGTTGGAATTTATAGGTTAGTTTATTATAGGAGCATTTATATTATATTATTCTATTTTCAAGGCCAGTAAAGTCTACTTTAGAGCTTGGAACATGCCCAAATTTTATCGGCGTTGCCTGAAATTTGGCGTTTGTTTTTTCAAGGTGGAACTTGCAAGCAACAAGCCAACATCATCTTTTATTCCTCACGGTCGCTCTTGAACTGGCTCCACAACATTGGGGTGGGAATATTTCATAGAATATGCTAGTAGCTGAAAATGATACGAACTGAAAGACTTCTGGCCAACCTAATCTTACAGGGACAATTTGCCCGGGAAATAAATAATATCAACCGAGAACAAAAGGGGCATCCGCAAAATCCGAAGGCTCTTTATTGAGTAGGAAACAAACAAAATATAAATGCATCCAATATTGACAAATATTACATATTCAAAGTATTTTGGTGAATATGTTGTACATTGTAAATGGGACAAAAACACACTCACAAAATATATGGAGAATTTTTTTGTAAAAGAAGTATTAAGAGATTTGCCATGATTTTATTAGACAAAAAGACAATATGAAAAAGGATAAAAGAATACAGCTAAGAGTAGCTCCAACCTTCACCATACCTTTCCAACTAACCGGAATTATTGGGTGGTTGCTAAGACTTAAGGCTTCATTTGGCTAGAGTCTTTTGGTCTCTGGTTCCACGCTATAGAACCGAAGGAGTTAAAGGAGCTAAAATTGCGGTTTCTCCTGGCTCCATATTTGTTTTTGTGGGAGATAAAAATAGCTTCTATAAATAGTGTTGATACACAATACGAGGTGTAGCAGGAACCTTCAACAAAAGCTCCACGAAACATGTCCCAACTGAAAGAGGGGTTGAGACCACGGGGCAGTCCCAACAATAGCCAACGACTAATAAAGGATGTACCACTAAAAAAACAATCAAAGAGAAAGCAAACCACCTAATACAAAAAAATAATTTCATGTAAATACTAATACTATAGCGGGATCGAGCTTGGACGGATCGAGCCAGATCTAACAGAAACAAATAGAAATCCTACAAAAAGAAGGTGACATAAGATGCAGAGACACCGCCAGGTTATAAACATGGTGTACTCCCTCAATCATGTTAGACATATTTGGATTGTTCAATACGTGTGAGATAAGTGTTAGAACAACTTTTTTTTATGGTAGTATTTTGTATAGTGAGAATCTTTAAATAGCAAGTTTTAGGTAGAAAGGGGATTATAAAATGATCTTATTATTATTATTTGTTTCTAATTCTCATTTTACTTGGGAGATTTGTTGACATGAATTTCGGTGACACACCAACAATGACAAGATGGATCACCCAAGGTTGTACACAACTTAGACACACGACAAAGATATGTCAAAACAATGAGCAATCCAAATACGCAAATTTGACGCTCATTCTTCGTCTAAAAAGTCTCGAAAAGATCATCGATCCTGTCCACGCCGTTGTTGAGGAGGATGCATCCGCGGAGGGCACCAACTAATGACGACCTCATTCCCAAGCATAATGCTCGGTTGGCGACAAAGAGCGCACATAGGGAGGCAAAGCCCGAGACCCAAGCGAGGAAAGTGCTGACGAAGAAAATTGTTGTTCATGTCGAGAGTGAGCACCCCGACAAGGCCACATTCAACGAACTCCACGCAGCCTTCACGTGGCCGCTGGCAGACCATGCCAGGGAGGCGATGCAGGTGTTCCTTCTCCGCGGAGAGAAGCGGAGAGCTTCGGAACCTGGTGACACTGGTTTTCCTTATCATTTTTACATATATATATACCAGAAAAAGTAAAGATTATTTCCATTTTCGGGCGGCCATGAAAAAGTGGAGCAGTGTGAATTGTACTTGTACGGCGTGACGACTTGACGCGCTTCCCCCTTCTGCGCCGAGGTCCGAGCATACAGTCAATAATACCAGTCCACACTGACGCCTGCGGCCTGCCTGCGCGATCAGCGAACGGAAGGAAGGCCGTGGAAGCAAAAGGCGCGCAGGGCAGCAACACCACAAGGGAACAAACACACCTCAGGTGGCCTCCCTCCGATCGCCGACTGAATCTACTACCTCGCTTCGCGCCTCCGGCTCCGCGCCGGGCCCGCCGAATCTGAGCTCGGGGTCGCCTCTTCCCGTGGCAATGGGGGCCGATTCCGAGGACGCCGTCAAGCAGCTCATCCTCCTCATGGAGCAAGGTGCGTGCTTTCCTTGCTGGAGCAAAGCTTCACGCCGTTTCTCGAGGCTTCTTTGCGGCTGTTGCGATGTCCTATCTTTCTGACTTGGCTATTCTTGGTCCGGATCTTTGCAGTGGAGGCCCCGCTGAAGAGATCGTTTCAGGTATGGATCTGGAGTGCACTATGTCCATTTCGTTGGGAAAGCATGGATCTTGGCTTTGTTTGTGGTTGAATTTGGCCCATGTAGTCATACCATAGCGTAGCTTTGCAAATTTCAGCGAGATTTGAGCTAATTTGGAGAGGGAGAGGGAGCTACTCAGTGTATCGTTAATCCTTATGAATGGCTAAATTGGCATAGATCAAATTGGGGCTTGGGGGTGATTCACTCCATCTCTGATCGTTTCTTGGTTAATAGTATATGCTGGAGATTTGTTGGTCCAGCTAGCCATTAATTCTAATAAAGTGTATGCTAGCACATGTTGCTTGATCTGCAACAGGTAGTATGTGCTATGTGAATTTGCTGCATTGTTTGGTGGTGCTTGGCTGCTTGACCTTACCTAGAATGGCAGCAGTGTAGTGGCTTGCACTCTCTTTGAAGTTCGTTACAGTTCCCTGGGTTGACATCTGTTGTGAGCCAATGGATCAAGGCCGTCTTCTACTGTGAATGGAGTAGCAGAATCATGTTGATCCCAGAGTGTCAAATACTGTGCTAAGTCACTTTGGACATATTTAGGTTGACTTCGATTGGGAGCCCCGTGGATCATGCCTCCAATCCGAGATGAAATGAATGGCAAGACTGCTGATCTCTAGTCCATTAAATAAGTTGATTTGGACATATTCGGGTATCAGCACTCTACTTACCATCTGTATATGTTCGTAACTAACTGCCATCTAGAAACTTTTGGTGTCCTGCAGCATGATCCACTTTTGGTTTTTAATGTCAACCAAACTTGCAGCCTGGAGTGTGAAGGCACATGTCCATCTCAACTATGTTTTCATTATAAGCTTAAGAGATGTTCTAATATAGTTAAAGCCTTATGTTTTACACGTGTGCTAAATCAGTTCCATTCATTTCTTTGGTGTAAATGGAAACGGAAAAGACTTGGGTGAGCCCTGGGGTGCACCCAGGCCTCGGAGGACCCTATGCCCGATGTCGTCTATTTTAGATCGGACGGTTCCTACTCTAGTGGGCTGTATGCATGGTTGTGCCAACCACCCTAAATTTTTGGGTGCGTGAAAACAGTAGATGGAAAGCTTCGCACAATGGCCATTCGATCTAAAATAGACGACATCGGGCATAGGGGTCCTCCGAGGCCTGGGTGCACCCAGGGCTCACCCAAGTTTTTCCATGGAAACCTTCAGAAACCAAAAGGGTTGGGATGATAATGATTGGCTAAAGTTAAACCCAGTCCCCACTGATTTTAATGGTCTTGGCTTAGCAGATTCTTTAGTTTTTGTTTACCTTGCATTTTGTTCTGACATTTGGCTAGGAAAAGGGGGTTGAAAACTCGACGGATACCACTGGAAACCTGTTGAATGTTGATCTATGAATCCCTCCAACAATTGACTTGCCTACTAGCTTGACATGTAATTACTGTAAAGGCTAGCTTTTTCTTTCTTTTTTTATTGAAGGCAGACCAAACAAATAGGATAACTGCTTCATTCATCCTTTCCATGAAAATTTACACTGATCTCAAAGCAAACAATTTGTTAGTTAATAGTTGTATTGATTATATTTGTCTTGGGTCTCGTCTCGCGCCGTCCTGCCGGCGTCCAGCTCATGCCCGTAGCTAGCTGAAGTTCCTGATCCGCTTTCGTCGCACTTAGCGGCTGCGAGATGAAACAATTGATTGAGTTAGCTAATTAAGCTCTGGAATTGATTGTCTTAACTTATTAGTTTATCCAGGAAAGAAATCAATTGAATCATGTTTGATTTATGAGAGCAATAAAAATGACAGATGCAAAGGATACCAACAAGGTTCCAAACCACAATTTGATTACATGATCTGAATGCTCCTCAATAATTTGATGCTACACAGGGGCATTGGCTAGGGCTATATATGGCTTGCATCCCGTCCTTTTCCCCATGACTTCAAACTTGAGTCGATCATCTCGTGGAGATGAGGTGCCAAGAGCGATGAAAGTGGATCAGGAGGATGATTATATCGGGGATTTCAATTAGGAAGAAGCTGGCTGGACATGGGCAAAGCCGGACCATTTGAGATTCATGACAAAAATGATCTATAAAACATTTGATTAGCAATTGATTTGATTTGAGATTTGTGTGAGCTTTATGAAAGGACTTCCAGTGTAGTTCTCAACAAATAAACCTTATTTGTTTTTGGCCCTTTATAAAGTCCTCTCTTGCTATGAGGGAGGATGGGAGCATCAAATGTTCCTATCCCAGTTCGGAGGATTTATTTCCAAGCTAAAATTTCAGGTCTGTAAAATAAAATGTCTAATATAAGTTTTTTATGAAAAATGTCTAGTACTCAGTTCCAAATTATGAGTCGCTTTGATCTTTTTGGTTCATCCATTTTGTTATTTATCTAGACATATTATTATATCTAGATGCGTAGCAAAATGGATGTACCAAAAAAGTCAAAGCAACTTTTAATTTGGAACGGAGGGAGTATAAGTTTATTCTGTTGGGAGATTCGTTATTGTGATCAAGAAGTGATGTTCTGTGAACAAACCAGACCTGCAAACTGTAATTGAATCTCGTTAACCACTGTAAGAAGTTCATCTCCATCCAACCCATTTTAAGTTTTCGCATATTTTGTTTGCCAAAACACACACACACATTTTTTTTTTATGATGGGTAGTTGCAAACATACTTTATAAGTTTGGATTCATCATAGGGGAATGTTCAATGCATGGAGTCAGCATTCTGTTTCTGATATGTGTTTTTTTTATTATCACGATTGCTGGAATCACGGAACTCCGTAAAGAGAGTGAGAGACTACCTTAGATGCTGTTTGGTTGGCTTAGTTTGTAGCGTGATCTGATCACACCGTCAGTCGATCATGCTAGTTATTGTTTGTTCGACAAATGTTGTAATGGGTTGGCTGGGGAATAGTTACACGTCTTCATTGCCCTTGTTACACCTGACCTTGTGCGGGAAGCGCTCACGCTCACGCCTGTCTTCCAGTTCCCATGCCTGGACCAAACAAGATAAGTAAATCAAAGATTTCCTTTCCGTTGCTGGCGTGGAACCATTCCATTTTCGTCAAGTTGCTTTTGGTAGAACCAAACGCCACCTTAGTTCATAGCTTTTTTTGTAGCCTTGATCCATAGTCTGTACTACCCGCATGTTCATACTTTTGACTATATAGAAACGATTAAATTTCTGAAAATGTTTGATTGCTACCTTTGCTTCAGTGTCGTTGGATGTGTTATAATACATGAGTATTTGTTCATCAACTTAATCTAACTGATTCTGGGAAACAATATGAGCATATCTTCGTTTATTTCAGAATGTGCACCAGGGCTATCCCAAAGAAACACTGGTGCGTTTCCTTAAGGCTAGAGAGTGGAACGTATCAAAGGCTCATAAAATGGTAACATTTTGTACAAATTTCTCAACAGTCGGTGAAGTGATCACTGAATTTAATTACTAATATGTTTGCTTATATAGATTGTAGATTCTTTGAATTGGAGGATTCAAAATGAAATTGATACTGTGCTGGAGGTGAGTCATTTTGTCTAGAATGTAATCCTTCCAGATATTACTGTACATGTTAATCAGAAAGCTACCAAAGATTCCCTTAAATTTCTATGATTCTGGTCTTTCACTAATCATTTCTCATTTTGATTATTTATTTTATTATTGCAGCAATATCACTCTCAATAACCTACCTAATTTGTGTATATTTGTATAGCAAATTCTCATCTTTTGTTTTTGTCTGATCATTGTTAGCACTGTCCATCTGCAGAGACCTATAGTCCCAGTAGATTTATACAGATCAATACGTGATTCACAACTTATTGGCCTGTCCGATACACAAAGGAGGTATAACTTTTTACTTCCAGTAGTAAAATCTGTGTTGGTTGAACCCTTATCCTATATGAATTGATTATGAACCAATCATTTATGTGTGTTGAAATAGACATGCCTTTTACTGTTAGTATTCTAAGGCTACCATATTCTTGGACTTAATAATTTGTCTCCTTGTTGAAATTCTTAAAACAAAGTACTTTGATTTTCAGTTTTCAATAGGAAAGTTAATTATGCTGAATAAAGATGGCACTGAAGAGGTTAAAGGTTTAAATTATATTGATTTTCGAACTTTCACAGAATGATGTGCTACTAACAGCAACATGGGATATTAAACTCTCTAGTTTCAAAGTATTATATGGTGGCATACAAGTTTTACTTGAACTGTGATAACTTAAGTTGACTGGACATTGTTTGGTTATTATGGTCTGTAGGATCATAGGTGATGTTTTCACTTGGGATCTGTGATAACTGCAGTTGACCTGACATTGTTTTGTTAGCAAGAACTGTAGGATCTTATGTGATAATTTCTCACCTTTGGGTTTGCCCTTCTTGATATTTCTCACCTGTGGGCAACATCAGAGAGTCATTAGCTTCCCATTTATATACTATAATAATCTAGTCTGTGTTCCTCAAGGCTCTTATTTTTTTAAAAAAAATATTAGCAAACTTCTACCACAATTGTTAAGTTGCACGTGGTAGTTGTTAATTTCCTTCTTTCTATCTTTGTTTCGATAATTTTTTCTCTGTCTTTGTTTCTCTCACTGGCAGGGTCTCCCAGTTTTTGGCATTGGTGTTGGACATAGCACATATGACAAAGCTTCGGTAATTACTCTGATGCTTGTTATTTGTTTAGTAGGCTACAGCCAAAATCATGAAACTGGCTGCTTTTAGCGTTTTACTGTATGCTATCTTTCAGAGGTTGATATAAGCTTTGACTGTAGTACACAATCAATTAGTGACCTAAATAATGATCTTATTCAACTAACTTCTTTCTACTGAATTTTGTTGTTTCAACTAAAAATAGAGGTATTTTATCTCAGGTCCACTACTATGTGCAATCTCATATCCAGATTAACGAGTACCGTGATCGTATAATATTGGTGAGTGTCCGACAAAATGCTCTGGGTTTAAGATCACTTATGTAAACATATGAATCCAGTGCTAACATTTATTTGTACCATATTTAGCCTAGGCTGACACAACAGTTTGGGCGGCCTGTTACCCAATGTATAAAAGTTCTGGATATGACTGGTTTGAAGCTATCAGCACTGAGCCAAATAAAGGTATGCTCTATGACTATTAACCCATTTTATCCCCAGTGGAACACTAATGAGTTAGTATTCTTGTACGAACATGTATAATAATAACTTCAATAATCCTTTTTAGTAACTATCTAGGGGTAAATAGCATATCAGAGTTACCTTATCTAATCTCTTGTGTTCAAGAGGAATAGCTTAACCCTTGAACTTTGAGCTGTACACTGTTCAATTCATCTCCATTACTCTGTATGGCATTCAACCAGAGAATATTTTTTTCACTTATCCCATATTTTTGTTAAAAAAAATTTGTATGCTGTGTGCATCACTTGTGTTGCTTCTGGGTATTGATTGTGGCATGTTATTTTGTTAATAATATTGTTTTAATATGGTATACAGATGCTGACTTCCATATCAACAGTTGATGATCTGAATTACCCTGAAAAGACAGAGACCTATTATGTAGTCAATGTTCCATACATATTTTCTGCTTGTTGGAAGGTATTATCAATTACCACTGATGCTCAGAGGTATTTTTAGTGAGTTTTTAGCAGAAACTGATGACAGTTAATTTGAGCATGCTGCTAGGTTGTGAAGCCCCTACTGCAGGAGAGGACAAAAAAGAAGGTTAAAGTTTTGAGTGGCTGTGGGAGAGATGAACTTCTGAAGGTGAATAGCTGGAAATATATTCTTCCTCGTTGGCTGGCTTTTTACTTAGACTCTCATTTCTGGGTGCAATACTATCAGTATCTGTGCATATTTAGTTTCCCTTCAGTAAAACAGTTGAGATGCCTAACGTTTGTAGATTATGGACTACTCGTCACTTCCCCATTTCTGCCGCCGTGAGGGCTCTGGATCATCAAAGCATTCATCTACTGACGTCGACAACTGCTTTTCCCCTGACCATCCATTCCACAAAGAACTTTACGATCATATCAAAGAGCAAGCATCGTGCAGGGAGCTCATCAAAATGGGATCATTGCACGTCAGCATTCCCGAGCCAGACCCTAATGACGCGAAGATCGTTGAGGTCATCGAGGCTGAGTTCCAGAAGATCGGAGAGCAGGATGAGTCCACCAACGGCCAGAAGGAATAGCATTCCTCAAAGGATGGTCATCTGGCGGAGCGCCTTATCCCGGGTCAGCGGTGACCGCTGATGAAGTTGATTGCTGCTGTTCATTTCTATATTTTGGTTGACAGTCCCCAGTTTGCTGGGGAATATAGTGGCAAAAGTCTTGCATTTGCATGACACAAGCTTGAGTTTATAGTTGCAGAGGCTGAGAGATAAACCAGTCATCAGTGTATGTATATTAGATGCACATGAAGCCATAATCATCTTTTTGTTAGTATATAACCAATACATATATTTAGCTGTTTATTAAAGGAGGAAATCCGTGGAAGCGTCTTTGTTTAAGTTTTTCGCCATTTTCCATAAAGTGTTTGGTGTGTTGTGAATGATAAATTCTCTTCCACTTTCAATAAACTGAGCCGTGTGAATAGTAGGATGGGTTGAGGTGGGAGTGTGGGGCTTACCTGTGAACAAGCGATTTGCTTGTACGGTTGTACCTCCGGCCATGGCAGCCGCAACGTGGTGCTATCGTCGAGATCGCTCACAGATATACGGCCTGGACGCACGGGCACGGTGGCGCCGCCGGCTGTACAAGCCTATCCCCGAGGTGAGAGAACCCAAGACGATGGTACCTGTGATCTGGTATTTGCTTGTTTTCGCAGGACCATTGCCTGAGCGCATCTGGTGTAGTGGTATCATAGTACCGCCCTTCGCCGCCTGCGGTAGATGATGACGGTACAGACCGGGGTTCGATTCCCCGGATGCGCACACTTATATTTTTTTTTTTTCACCCTTTAACCTCCTCCTGTTTTTTCATCTTCACCCTTTAATCTCCTCCTTATCATTTTCAGTCTTTTTTTAAACCTTTAACCTCCTTCCTTAGCATCCCACGATTCAGTGCAACCTAAAGGCGCGCTCATTACTCTCTAATACAACAATCCTAGTTACTTGGTTGATGAGATAAGAATGCGACCCTTGAGGTTAGTTAGCGTTATACACTAGGTGTTGTCTTGTTGCTCTCCATTCTATGCCAAACCTGAACCAAATTGCTATTATTTTTGTATTCTTTTACTTGGTGAATCAAGTGCTTTGTGTGTAAACATGAATTAGTTGCAGACAAATGTAATCCAAAGCTAAGCTATCAATTAATGATATATATGCACAAAAATGTGATGTAGTACCTTTTAGTAATAGCATCTTTTCTTTTTGAGCAATGGTTTTTTTCCCTTGAACACACAGTAGAGTTGTGTATATTTATATTACATAGAAAGAAAGAAATCTCCTACAATGCAAACCTCTATGCCTCACTTACGAGACAAGAGAGGGTTGCAAGGAACTGGCCTTTCTAGACACTTACACTAGCAAAAAATAGATCATGAAGTTTTCGAGCACCAGCAAAGCACCATGGACTCACTTCCTCTTTGAAGGAATGTTGTACCCTTGATAGGTAAGGAATCACAATGTCACGTACACAATAATGAGTGATCGTTTGCTTCACGGGTGCAAAAAAAGATTCGCCCAAGATAATTTGACATACCGCTCGGCCTATAAATGAGGATATACCACTAGATCGATTAATCTTGGCACACGAAGCAAATCATCATTCCGATAATTCACCACTTGAGCGCTTCACACACCACTCGAAGAGCGATGGCGTTGAGGCCACCATTCGCCGACAAAGTGACCGGGCCAAGGCGGGGTTCGATGGAGAAACAGGGGTAGACGGGACTTGCCTCTCCCTCCTCATTGTGTACCTCCTGTGGAGATCTCTGAGGGGCTGCACGACGCCTCTTAGTCCATATGCCCTGCCTCTATGTGGTCTAGGGTTTCTTATATAGGGGGCACGTGCCCTCCCTGCACCTTTAGCAAATTCATAACACTATGGGGCCAACAACCATGGTATAGCTCCATCTCGTCCATCCTTCTAAATTAACCTTGAGCTACTAGGTGGATGCATGTGATCTTCAAGATTGTGGAGAACCAACATTCGAAGGAAGGACTGACTGGTGAGGCCACTCACCGACCGACCTGTAGGTGGGACCGGCTAGCCCCACTTCATCCATTCGTGGTCTTTTGGAGTTGGTGCCAATGCGGAATATGCAATTTAACTTAACGAGTGGGTCCTCTCTTGATAGTTTTTTGAAAAAAAAAAACATGTAGAAACACTGATCATCCAAGCTTATGGAATTTGTTAGTTTAAACCTATATATCTATGTTTGGTGATGGAATTAAGTATTTATGCGATTTATTTTGATGGTTTTTGATGAAAGTTAATGACCGTCAACGAGTTCCCTCAAGCTTAACCTTTGCTCGTCGCCCAAGTTTACTAGCTGAGGCGCTACTGTCGAGTTACGATTATCCCTCCGCGGCTACAATCGAAGTTCGAGTTCGACTATCCCTCCGACGGTCCTATGCTACGCAACTTTGCCCAGTAACTAACGACCTGACAAGTTGTAAAGGGTAAAATTCAGTTTTTTTTTTCTAATAATCGCAACTATTTATCATCGTTTATTGATCTAATCATGCCATATTCATATGGTGAACTATATCATTTTGGTCGTTACCCCATGATTAAAATCCTAGATCCACACCACTGAGTGCTGCCTCCGCCTTCTTGCCTGGACGCACGGGCACAGTGGCGCCACCGAGCCTACGAGGTGAAAGAGCCCGATGATACTGCTGCTGATGAACCTATTAGGTTACTTAATTTATAAAACATATTTACGAAAGATAATCATCACAGCGCATCTGGTGTAGTGGTATCATAGTACCCTCCCACGGTACTGACCGGGGTTCGATTCCCCGGATGCGCACAGTTCTTTTTTTTTTCACCCTTTAACCTCCTCCTTTTTCTTTTTCACCATTTACTCTCCTCATCATTTTCAGTGTTCCGTAAAACCATAATGTTTTCCACGGAGAATAGTGGCTTAATCATGAGAAAAGAATTTTTTTCCCCCATGTGTCAAAATTGTGCTTATTAATTAAAAAACTCCTCTCTTTCTATGATGTAAAAAGTTGTCAAAGAAGGTGATAGCTTAATCAAAGGGATGCTTTTTTCGTTCTTCTCTTTTCAGTTTTCACTTTTCAGATACCAACCTTTGTGCAAGGACCAAAAGGTCGAGAAAAGAAAAAACTAAACGTTGCCAATAGTTCTTTCGGCTTCTGCAGCTGCTGCTGCTGCCTGCTGCCAAGTGCCCACAAGTTAGGTTTGCACCGGCGAGTCTAGCTAGCCTATCAAAATGTGCCTGACTTTTTTCTTCTGAAGGATCTCTTGGCTTTACAAAAAAGCAGTGGTTGGTGAGTCACAGGAATCTGCTTGTGCAGTTCTTGTCTAGCTAGGATTGAAACTTTTCAGGAATAACCATGGTATACATGTGTTTTTCCTTTTCATGAATTCCTGAGTCATTTAGATAAGCAAAGCATCACCTTGGGAAGACTCTGTAGCAAGCAGCAGAACTGCAGAAGATTATGGGGGTTTTCTATGTTCCCAGTGATCCTTAACTTGAGCACATCAGTTTGTGCTTCAGAGATTGCATGCAGTGGCAGGCTTCTAGTTCAGATGCTTTGAGTGCCATATAGGACAGTGATTCTACACTACTTACTACTTACTGGGGAAGGAAAGCCTCCAAATTCAAAATCTTGTCTGTCCAGAAAATTAATTATTTGGTGAAAAGGCAAAAGGCATGAATAGTGATTCAAAGAACCAGGTAGCAATTCTCCAGTGCGAACTGAAATCTGGTGAGTGGTGTATAACTGAGTCCTCATATGGATTTTTATTCCTGAATTTTTGTTTTCAAATTTGGGGAAAATAAAACGGTAAATTATCGCAAGCTTAAATACTGATGAGGTAAAAGTTGATGTTTCAGTTTGTAAATGGATCATCAGGCTGAAGCCTGAAACATGAGGCTTGAATTTATTCAGAAAAACAAGAAATTCATCTGATGCAAGGAAAACTAAAATTCTGAACCGTCTCCGAGTCATCCATTGAATTTCGCAATAGCGCGATTTTTCTATGAAGAGAATTGTGTTAGTAAACTGCATGCACTTGTCCTGGATCATCTAGCTAGCTCTTCATAAGCGCCATGAGCATCCAGTACACGAAGCATGGGATCTAACACGCTATACACAGTAAGCAGGCATGTAGGTATGTGCTAATCTGCGGTCATGTCCCTAATGCTAGAAAAAACAATGTACATGGAAGAAGCGCAGCCGAGTACTGTACAATCCACCCCCACGCTCCAACTCTCTGCAAATTCAAGAACACAAACAATTCAATCGAGGTCAACAAGACGATTTCGTGCAACTATATTGGGATATATGTATGCTATATCCACACCATTCACATTGCATTGAGACGTGTGTTACACCATCTAGTCCTCGAAAAAATTCCAAAGTACTAGATGGTGTGCCACACGCTCCAGTACACTATGCTTGGTGTTGGATGATAGTGCCTACACCCTCCACTTGTGGTTGTGGATGGGCAAATTAAGATGCGAGGAGCCGATCAACAAGGAACCAAAGAACGACCAAGAGCATGTAGTAGTTAGTACCTTGAATGGATGCGGCGGCGCCGACGACGACAGGCCCTTGAGGCCGATGTTAATGGAGACGCTGCCGTCGGGCTTGAAGAGGCCGTAGTGCCGCTCGGAGGTGGGCCCCGGCTTGAGGTCCTCGTTGAAGAGCGCGAAGATGTAGGCCTTGGCCACCCGGTCGGGCCTGTAGGGCGTCCCCTTGCGCAGGAAGAGGCGCTTCCTGAGATTGCGGTCGTAGGTGACGGCGTTCACCATGTTGGCGCCGGCCTCGGCGGCGTCGCCGGCGGACGCCCACCCGTCTCTCGGCCACGCGCACCTCCATGCCCGAGTACCCGGCGGCCTCGAGCGCGAAGTAGGCGGCGTCCAGCTGCGCGTCGAACATGTTGTCGTAGTGCAGGTTGGTCTTGGGGTCGACGATGCCGGCGTTGGGCTTGAAGAGCGCGTAGTTGATGTCGATGTGCGACGGGTCGCTCATGTAGGCGAGGAACGGGTAGGCGTTGACGTAGAAGGGCGCGCCGGTCTTGGAGAAGAAGTCGAGCAGCGGGCGGAGGTACACCATGAGGTCGTCCTTGAAGACGCAGGCGGACGGCGGGTACGAGTTGGCGAAGACGGCCTCCGAGTGCGGCGTTGAGAGCTCGATCTTGGTGTCCAGCCGGAGCATCCGGAGCGCGTCGTGGACGTTGAGGACCGCGCCGACGAGCGCCTCGGCGAGCCCCGTGTCGGCGCCGGCCAGCACCTCGTTGCCGACCGTGATGCCGACGATGCGCGTGGCCGGGTAGTACGGCTGCACGTTCTCGTTGATCCAGTCCATGGCCTTGGCCGGGTTGGCCGCCATGTCCTTGAGGAACTCGTTGGGGATGGCCACCACCAGGTTGAGCCCCGTGCCACGGAACGCCTCCAGCACCTTGTGCTCCGCGTCGTAGATCTTGACGTTGCGGATCTTGGCCAGCTTCAGCAGCCGCACCACCACCTCCGGCTCCGGCAGGTTGTCGGCGATGCGGCCGTAGTTGATCCCGTACGTGCCCACGAACGAGTGGATGCCACCTGCGGATGGCAATGGCATCGGACGACGATCATATCATCTCATCAAGTCAAGTCAAATCAAATAAAAAAGAACCAATCGATCGATGCAGCAGGCTACTATACCTTGATCCGAACGGTGGGAGATGTTGTGGTTGTTGTTGGTGGTGGTGGTGACTTGTTGAGCGTGGCAGGGGAAGGCGAGGAGGCAGCAGCACAGGAGCAGCAGGAGCCGGCGGCGTCGCCCGACGTCGCCGGACTTCCACCGCGGCGGCGCCATCATCACCGGCGCCGTCTCCCAGTAGTCCAACTGGCGGAGCAGCAGCAGCGAAGAGGAGAAGCAGCTCGGTGGCGAGAGGCGCAAGCGCAGCAGGAGGAGGAAGGCGTGGCCGCAGCGAGGCGCGCGGGCATTAGAGCAGGCGGGCGGCGTGCGGGGCACGTTGCGTAGCGCGCGGGGCACGGCGGCGGCGGCACGGCCATGGATGGATTTGATTAGTACCTCTCCCCGCGCGCACGCTCGCTCGCCGGCGAGGTGGCCGGTTGCTTGCTCGGCCGGGCTCGGTGGCAGGAGAGGGTTGCCAAGAATGGAATGGTGGTGGCCGAGAGGGAATGGTATCGGGTCTCTTGCGTTGCCTTCTTCCCTCAGCTTGCCTCCTCGCCCGCGGCTCTCTGCATCTGCATTCGACGTGTCTGCTCTGCTCTGCTGCTCAGCACTCGGCTGCGCACTCGGCTGCGGGCTGCGGCTCACTTCTGAAATGGAACTCTGACAGGGCGCGAAAAGGCGCATGATCCGAATAGATTCAGACCAGAGGGTAAGAAGCATGGAGCAAATTGCATCAGAGTAGAACAGACTGAAACAAGTGTGCTGTTGATGCTGATGGTACAATTTGCACCTGAATTATATACTAGTATGTTACTAGTGTCATAGTGCGTAACAAGTTTAGTTTTCATCATGCTTTCTAACTAGGACTAGGAAATCAGGCATAAACCTTTTCAGTTTTCATCATGCTTTCTACTAGTTCAGTGCACGGACACCCATATATACACCTTTAGGCTTTAGCTTTAGCCTTTGCAGTTTTATTTTTAAATACTCTAAAGAACACTAGTGGGCTAAGCATTTGAGCCACCAAAAAAAAAAAAAAAAAAAAAAACTGGTGTCTGAACTGAAACATGGTCTTTTTTTTTGCACAGAACTGGCCAGTTGTCTGCCCTACAACAATCAGTTCCCTGGAAATTAGGAAGACTTACTTGGAAATTAGTGGGCCACTAGATATTTTCCCGACTTACTTGCATCCATTTATCTGACGAGACAACACAACTTTGTGCATCAGCTAGCAGGGAGGAAGCAATTGTGTGGCCTATGTTCCATTCACAGAAAGTGTGACAAGACATGCCTCTACTTCTCTTGATGAAAAGGTTCCAAGCAATGCAAGGATAAATATTCTGATAAGGAGATGGTGGAAAAAGACACCGATGAGGTGCGACGCCAACTGCTAATGATGTACTCAAAAGACAAAAACAGGGTGCTAAGCCTTCCGAGAAGTGTCTCCTCTATATTGTTGATATAATATTCCTCCCATCGATTTCCCAAAAAGAAACACTTCAGAGAAGTGCAACTGTGCAAGCATAAAAAAAGATGCATAAAAGGTGTTGACCATATTGTGTGATTATTACATGATGATGGAAAAGCCATGTCAGCTCCACATAGGAAAAAAACAGGACAGCCAACCAAAGCGCAAAGCAATCACCAATTTTGTTTTCCAGTGGGTGTAATCCTCTACGATTGGCCTTGCAGACCCTGATTTGGACCTTGTTACCGTGACTCTGTGTTGTAACAAAACTCTTTCTTCTTAATAATGAAAAAAAAAAAATCAATTAGGCACCTCATGGCATTGGGCAACATATGCCAAAGCCAATGTTTAGGCACTGAAAATGCAGCAAAGGTACATTAGTTAAAAAGGTAACATACCCTGATGGTGTGAAGCTAAACATAAGTTCATGCCCAGAGTATGCACAACAGAGAGATTAGATAAAAGAGCATTGCGGAAGAAGAACTGAAGCGTGGCTAGATGACTAACCAGCTTGATATCCTTGCAAAATGAATCCATAAATCATTCTCGTTACCTTTAAATGTAGGAAGTCGATGTGTGTGTGATATTATTTGTTAGCCTCCTTCTTCACATCGACACTCTTTAGTTATTGCCCTCATATCCACCGGTCCGACTGATACCTACCACAAGTCTTGTGTCTCCCTAGCATCTTAGCTGGCTCGAGTACCCTTATCCCCTTGCTCCACCGAAGGTTGGTGGCTCCAGCAAGCTCTCCTCACTACCATTTCATAATCTAGTTAATATGGTTCCTTGTCTTGGCTCCACCATACCCACACTAACCACTTGTAGGCAACGGTGCTCCCATCGCTTTATCGCGTTATCGTCCACCGCCAAGCCAACCTCTCACTAGGAAGGGAGGTCTACGTGGTTAGAAAGAAAACTTACATGTAACACCCCCCACCTCCCTCTTCTTTGGCGAGTGGATGTGGCGGTATCGTGCTCTTTCGTGAAACGTTGTGGAATAATTCTGAGTGAAACAAATTTAACGCTTTGTAATCCAATCTTCATTAGAAAAGGTTGAGTAGACCTCGCTTCACCATTGGGGGCTGTTGATTCTGCTGACTTCCATACACGTTTTTTTTAGCCTTGAGAACACTCTTCAACCCTCTCTTAGTGAGTGTGTGACCCAAATTGCAAGATCTAATTTGTGGGTTGAGTGAGATTCAAAATTGAGAGCAAGCCACCTCTTGAGCACTTGTGCATATTGTCGATCTCGTGATTCACATTTGTTGCTCTTGGATTCTTCGGTCCTAGATGGCTAGGCGTCACCAAAAAAGCACCCAAAAGATTGTGGTATGCCTCGGAAAGTTTGTAATGGCCCGATTCCACCACAAGGGATCATCTACTACGATGAGGGAAAGTAGTTGGAAAAGACTCGGCTAGAGTAACCTTCGTGGTCGAGAAGAGCTCACCAGCTTGGTTGCCCGTAGCCTCCTCAGCGAAGAGTAGGTTCTCGGTAGAGAACCGAACTTCGATAAACAAATATCGTGTCACTTGTCTCCATTTGATATTTATGATCCACTTGGATTGTGCTAGCTCGTGTGCAAGTGTATTTTGTGAGATACAACTGTTAGTAGGTCCCTGCAGCTTGGAGCAAAGGATTGGAATCGAGAGGCAACAAGTTTGGAGCTTGCTTTGCGGACATGTCCCGAAAGTGACCTTTACATGTCCGGTATCACCGATGAATTTACCTATCCATCTTTCTAATCTTTGTGTTATACCCAGCTCCTAGATTTATCATGTACTTGTTTTCGAAGGTTTTACTCTTGAGGGGTTATATTTCCCTAATTTGGAGCTTTCAATTAATTAAAAAATTAATTTTCCGTTTTTAAGGTGTTAATTTTTATAAACGCCTATTCAACACCCCCATACGAATCCTTGGTCCTTACATTTGGTCCTTAAAATATAGGGCTTATGGTTAAGAGCTTAGTTTTAGGGTTAAGGGCTTAGTATAAGGTTTAGGGTATATGTTTTTTTAGTTTTAGGGCCTTGCCCCGTCTATTAGCATAAGCAAACATACAAGATTCAGCTTACAACATTTTGATGGCCAAACCATCATGATAAACCCCAAAAAGCGCGTATCACCATAGTCGGACGAACCACGGTGAATCCGGGCACCTAACACACCATCATACATATTACTTACGATAGACCCATAGACTCTTTAACCCGATGATGTCGGTATTACTTCAACTTGCCACCACTTCGCCCTCTCGCCCCTTGTATCATTTGTCGAGCTCTCTTGTTGCTTGAGTATCAGCAAACAAAGATATCTTCTTGTCCTCCGTCGCCACCTCTCGACGCTCATAGCCACTTTGTAGCTGCTGCTTCCATAAATTCCATAAAGGTAATATTCAAAACCCCATGCCTTACTTAACTCTCTACCAATATATTCAAAGGAAGAACCAATCAGCCGGATGTGCTTCCATAATTGTCTAGCTACTCCGGTGGTTCACAGATTCTACCTCATTCTGAGAATAAGCAAGTGGGGTCTTGTATGTTCCTCCTTTTTTTCTAAATTATCTCTAGTGAGAATTTTATTCTTACTCAACAACCATAAGAAGCATTGTACTCTAGGTGGGATTTTGAGGTCCCAAACAGCCTGATATAAATTGTTGGATACCTCTAAAGTTAACAATTCTATAAAGGGACAGTTATTATACACCCCATTGAAAGAGAACTTCCAAATCAATGAGTCCTCCTCATTGTTTAAACTAATAGTTGAGGCTAGTTGATATACCTCATTCCATTCTAACATACGGAGATCCTGCTAAAAGTACATTTTAGATTAGCCTCATCCCATAATTTGGCAACATAACAATTCTTCTCATTCACCCATCTATAGATATTCCAAAGATCGCCTAGAGTTACCTATCAGCTATCTTCCCAAAATCCTACTCTTTCTCCATTTCCAATCTTCCATTTATAACCCATCTTGGTGGCTTGTATTTTAAAGAAAGGTGAGGCTCCCAAAGAATTGGACTGGAAAATGTTTACTTCCTTAGTCCTATATTTGAAATCTATGAGCTCTGTCCACGCCTTTCTTTGTCCTCGCCATATCAACCATGAAGCTAACAAACAAATATTAAGATCCCTAAGATTTGGGATCCCCATCCTCCACCCAAATGAGATTTAGTTTTGAAGGATCTAAAGAAACATGATAGGTGAAATTTTTAATTTGCTTTTTAATTTTGTAGTTAAGTAGTTAAAAAATTTTAAAATATATGAAAATAGTTGTGCTACTTTTGGACACCCATGCATCATGCAGCAGCAGTGTGGGCTGGCTGTGCTCATGCGCGTCCGGACCACGGTGAATCAAAGCGTCATGGCGCTACCTACCGAAGTTAAACCTTCCCTAACCCGTGCCGCCTCGCCCTGCTCTCCGACGAGGCAACAACTGGTGGGCCGTCGCCGCCGACGCTGGTGCTCCCATCAGGTGCCGCCTCTCTCTCTCTCTCTGCCCCCTCCACCCATTGACACCTGCAG
This sequence comes from Hyparrhenia diplandra, assembly GCA_015847255.1. Taxonomy (NCBI): domain Eukaryota; kingdom Viridiplantae; phylum Streptophyta; class Magnoliopsida; order Poales; family Poaceae; genus Hyparrhenia; species Hyparrhenia diplandra. The sequence continues at coordinate 148,024 of JADLZK010011167.1, read as the reverse complement.
CCGGCACCTCTCCTCCGGTCCTCCCTGCGCTTCCCCTCCCCTTCTCCCATGCGTTCCCCTTGCAGATTCTGTCCACTGTATGCAGATCGAGAGCTGTTGTGGCCTGCTGCTGCCCCTCTTCACTAATTCTGCAGTTGGCCGGTGAAAGCTCCATGGCCATGGGAGCCGATGGTGCGGAGATGGGAGTTTGGCATTCCTCAAAGCCTGCTGGTCCTCCTCTGTTCTTCCTCTTTCTTCTCCCTCGCCTCCTCTTTTGCTTTGCTGCATTTTGGTCGTGGCGATGGGGACGCCCAGGATTTGGACGCCTCGATGACTTGATATATCATACATGGGATCCCATCATACATATATCAAACATATACTCATTTTTTTTTCAAAATAATTGGGTATTCCTGGGAATACCCATGCATCCAGGGATCCGCCCATGAATCAAAGCCATGGACCTAAGGCTGTCAAATCTAAGAGCCCAAGGAGTGGAGATGAAGGTCAGACAAGGAGAAAAGCTCCCAATTCTTCTCTTCCTGAGGCACCCATTGTCCAGGTGTCCCGTGGTGAAGCTGGTGTCGGCAGTAATGTAAGCAGTTCTCCAATGATGCACTATTCAATATCTCCACTAGTCGGTGAAAGATCCTCCTAGTGGTTGCAATCAGTATCCCTTCAGGTCATGAGTTCATCCTTGGGGATTTAGGCTTAAAAAAATCCTGTTGTCGGCAAAGGCTTGTTTCACTTTTCTCAGCTTGCAAGGCTGAGGTCTTCTACCTTAATAGAATGGGGCCCTGGGGAAGTCATACCCCCAGCGGGTCGGTTTTTAAAATATATTCAGTAATTATGAGGACATCTAGAATCAGCATCCTGCCCAATCCATCTGGATCTTACATGACTTGTTTCACTTTTATCAGAAAGCTGGCAAGAATGAATCTCGCTCATCTCCCATGGATGCAACATTGCTGGATGACTCCAAGTAAGTTGCTTCTTTCCTTTCTATTGAGATCAGAATATCTTGGGAGAAGGAATGTAGTAAAAGACTAATAGTGTATTGGTATATATGCCCCGAATGAATATGTTCATCATGGATTATGGTACTGGAGAACTCTTTCAGAGACATCCTTTAGAACCCTAAGTAGGAATAGTACGTGCACACCTGGGTGTGTTCCACAGTGTGTCCATGCTATGCATCTCAGGTATGTGCATAAATTTGTGTGCGCTTCTTGTAAAAAGAAAGAAATCATGCTAAAAAAACATTCATTCTATAGCTTCAGATCGGGCATAATTTTATCCATATGATATCCTAGACAAATCCTTGTGCATGGATATAAAATTATCAAATACAGATATATATTTGAAGGGTCACTTACTCACTTATGCCATTTATATTTAACTCAAATGCAGGGAGAAAAGGAAAACTCAAAAGCCATCAGCACAGCTCTCTTCCATCAAAAGAGATGAAGAACAGTCAAATGGTGAGAGTGCAAAGCCTCGAAAAGTTGGCAGCACTCCATCATACGGTTTCACCTTCAAGTGTGATGAGAGATCTGAAAAAAGAAGAGAGGTAACCCTGTTTTTAGCTGTTTTATTTTCTGATTGTGTTTTGTAATATGTATGTTGCCAATTTTGTTTACCAAATTTCTGCAATCAAACAGTTCTATTCAAAGCTTGAGGAAAAGATTCATGCAAAAGAGTTAGAAATAAGCAATTTGCAAGCGAAATCAAAGGTACCCTTATTTTCCCTTCTCTTAATGTTGCCTTCCAACACCACATCTCTTATGTTGCTTGCTGATATATTTCTGTAAAATGCACAGGAAACTGAAGAAGCAGAACTCAAAATGCTGAGAAAGAGTTTGAATTTCAAGGCAACACCAATGCCAAGTTTCTATAAGGAACCAACTCCTGCCAAGGTTGAATTGAAAAAGGTAACTTGGTGATTATGACTCAGCTACAATATATTATACTTTGAATGAACTCATGGTTGATATGCTTGATGAGCACGTGTTGGAATCATCACTCTTCACTCATATACAGTATAAATTCCATTCAATTTTAGTCACCCACAGCCTCTCTTTCCTTTTCAGAATATATATTTCACACAATCATTTTAAAAGAGGAGATGATGTTGAAACTACCATATAGTTTAGCTAGAAACTGGAAGCCTTATCATAAAAATTATTATATTTCCAATTCCATTTTAATTATATTCTTTTTTTTTAATGTTAATAAAAAAGAATAAACTCTGGTTTTTCTTTCCAAAATTCGATATAGGCTGAGATAATCAGATTTATTTTCTCTTTAATGGGCAGTTCCATATAGAATTTGTTAGGATAAAACAAGCGGCCTTTAAAAAAAAACTTTTTTTTTATATCCACAAAGCAAGATGTAAAAACCTGTTATCTGAGTGGAGATGGTAACTGCAGTCAGTATTTTGTTTCTCTATTTTCCTGATGCAATGATTTCATGTGTGTACTAAATGTTCTTTTTCATGGTCATCTTGAGTGGCCGAATTTATACTGGGCCTTGACACAGACTTGTTTGGCTTCATAGCACCACAGAAATACTTATTTCCAGTTAGAACATGGTACTCAAATAAAGTTAATCTCCTGCCTAACAGGAAATTTGATAATTGTTTACTGAGTGTTTGCTGAGTAGTGCCTCTCCTACTTTAAGTCCTTGTTTATTTGGCATGGATCAACTTTATTGTTATCATTCTTTGGTGCTTTGCTGATATGCTTGTTTAGTCCAAATATTGCATTGCATTTATAATTAGTAAAGCACATGATGGTGCACCAGAAAACCTTGTCAAAAATGGAGAGGAGCCAAATTATATATAGTTACATACCATCCAAAACTCAAAGAAACTACCAAAAAGGATTACAGGACATCATTGTTGATACTATATGTATCATACCAATTTAACTCAAAACTAACAGGATTACAGGACATCAGAACTCAATGTATCTTACTATTTTAGTTCTAAATGTGTAGTAGAAGCTAACGGGCCTGCTACCTGACTAGTTAGCAAGGCTCAAGTAGCACCCGACGTCCACCTGGGTTCAGCCCCCTTTGTTGGCTGTGATCCTGAGTTATACGTGTAACTGCCTTAGTTGCTTTTCAGCGAGATGCACATGGACGCAAGCATGTGTCCTTGGAACTCGGTGGCACGCCTAGGGCAACTGGCCTTTGGGGTGTTTCTCCATCTGCGCCGCAAGAAACTTCTTAAAATCTTAATGCAATGCTGTGGTGGGACAGTCTTTCCTCTGCATGTCTTTTTGATATGTGTAGTAGAAGATGTCTTTCTTTTTGTCTACATGCACATATACTACTAGTCTACCGGACAAATATGGAGTTTGTATTCCAAACAAACCTTATGTGTTTCAGCATTTATATTGATTGTAGATCCCCCCAACCAGAGCTAAATCACCAAAGCTTGGTCGTTCTAAAAACAAGTCCACACCAGACACTGAAGAAAATACTACTACGGACCAATCTGCCCGTCTGAGCCTTGACAAAAGGTTTCTCAAAATGGTGTGAAAAAATCAGCCCCGTTGAATTCAGCAAAAAGAAGCCCCAGAGGAAGTCACTCCCCAGATTGCCATCTGAAGAAACTGGCCCACTTGATGCCGCCTCAAGGCAGCTAAAGAACACCAAACTGGATGCGGTTAATGCTCAGGAGACAGTATCAGCTACAGGACAGGTACAAGGAAGTGAGACGAAAACAGATTCTCTTCAGGGTCCAATTGAAGCTGGGGCTAATCCTGATGAACAAGACGTCAGCGAACAGAGTGCCTTTTAGTGAAGATCACGGTGATCAAACCAACTGATCTGTGATGGATGGTGGTGTGCCTCAGCTTTGTATAATATTGTGCTTGCCTGCTAGAGTAACTCCTGTATTATGTTATGTGATATATACTCCTGTTTTATATTCCTTGAATTGAGCCTTGTATGTTGCTTATCAATCTAGATAGCTTTTGTTCATAATCTACAGATATATCCAAATTGTCCCAAGTCATTTGCAGTTGGTGGCAAGTGCATTTATCATAACCTCCTGTAGTACAGTACTCCGGAAGTCCTATTTGTAGTGCCTGCAGATGGTAACGCCCTAATTCTGCGGCCCTGAATAATGAGATTTCATTTCAGTATCCAGGGCTCTAGGCCATAGCAAGAGAATACTGAACTTGTGGTCTTTGCGCCCTTTTTTATGTGCCTGTTTACTTGAAACGGTTTCATACCTTAGAACTGTGCCTCCTATTCCAAATCTACCTTTTGTTTTTCAGAACTAGCCTTTTTTGTGTGAAGAAGAATGTTCCCTGATCTAGTTAGGATTGACATTCTATTGAACTACTCACAGGATTTCAGACTGATTGGCTAGCTCGATGAGAACACAAAATCTAGAAAATGCTGGTCGAAAGTAGATTCAGGTTATTTGCAGAAGTTTCTCCACCAACCCCACCACCAGGCAAGGTCATTACAACTTTGTTAGAGCTAACTAGCATTGTTCAGTTGACACTTGAACTTCAGACTGTGTACTGGATATTTGTCATCTGCATCAAGTGCCTGCCGAATAGCAGTATTTGATCGCTTTGCATAGGATAATGCTATCTTCATCTGTTGCTCTCCTGTTTTATCCATAGAAAGCTAGAGAGTGGGCAAAAACAGCACTCCTGCCCAGTGGCCTTCGAACTTGCTTACTAATCGTGATGAGTGGCTGTGGCTCCAGTGGTCTGAGGTACTGAACTACTGCTGCAGGATGGAGCCTGAACAGGGTGCTCTTCAGTTTGTCATGTGCAACGCTGCTAGGCAGGAATCATCATCGGTCGTTTCATTGATTGAAATTCTTGGTGGTGATTCGCTGTATCGAATTGAATCATTAGCCCTTGTTCTCGTTTGTATCATTGGCTTCTCGTTTGCTGCCAATGCATCGTATATAACTTGCTCTTAGCACGAATCTGACTCGCACGTTAACATGCGAAAATTAGTACCAACCAGTTTCAATAGTTGAAGGAGCTAAAACACTTTATTTTTCATTTTTTTACAAAAAAAAAAAGGAAAAAAAAACGCGAGGTGCGATACAAGAACCGCAGTCAGGGAGCCACGATACGTACTAAAACCGAAGTCCCCTTGAAGCTCGCGGTGGCCAAGTATAGATGGTAGAAATAATAGTTGGCACCGCGAACAGTTTGGCGCAATTTCGCGATTCAAAAGTCAAAATAGATAAACGTTCTTAAGTGTTCCATGAAGTACGTCTAGGGAAAATTCTAGAGATCCACTTCAGAATCCAAAATGTTTTTAGCATCCAAATGCACCCTTAATATAGTTCTAATCTATTGTTTCCGTATTATTTTGTAATCTAATTCGTATGATTCACATTTACGATTTAATTTGTTTTATTTTTGTTTGAGGACATTTTTTTTTTCAGACTCAACAGTTCAGAAACTCAACTCGTCATAGTTATGACGAACAAAATTTTTTATAATACTAGATGATATCTATAGCCAGTACAAAGTCTACAAACTAGTAGGAGATAACACATTCCTAGCCAATCAAAAATTTCTTTTAGAAGGAATTCAAACATGAGCAGCTGCCCCTCAATACTTGAAGATAGTCTTGGCTAAAACACTGAAACAAAATCATAATAATGCATCAACAAGACTGTATTAAGGATTTGGGTCCCATAGAATCTACTTGCCTGCACAACAATGTTATAAATCCAAGACAAACACAAAGTTTCAACATAAACACATATTTCATTTATTCATAGAGGGTCGCCAAGCTTACAGCACTCAACAATCTGCCTGTAAAAATTGGGATCTGGCAAAAAAACAACCATACAAGGTTGTCAAGGCAAGGCTTCTAGTATGCGCCTCACCATGGCCAAGATCACCATGAACACCAGGCATCCCAAAGAGACTGCAAAAAAGATGCAACCCTACATGACCCTTACACACCATGGGAACATCACACAACACAAAGACTCAAAACAAACTCAAAACTCGACAACCAAACACACTGCACAAGTCCACAGACACTCCAGCATCAGAAGCCCTGGAATCGACGTCCACACCAGCATCTGGTGGTTGAGTTAGAATTGCGATAGTCCAGAGCTGCCAATGGATCGCCAGCCAGCGCCTGCAACTTCATACCAGGAAGCAGTAAAACGAAAAAGGACTTGGACACTATGGCAACCTAAAAAACCTTATGACTATAAAGGCAAGGACCAGTGTCTGGGTCGAGGGGCAGGATGCCAGTGATGGCAGCCAAGGCTCAAAAAACAGATAAACCCCCTGAGAGGCGATCTGTGAAAAACGAGCACTTGGCGAGAAAGCACCCCCTAAAACAACTGGTCCTTGAACAATGCGGAAGCCCACCATCATGACTCACACGAGCCAAAAACCTGAAGATCATCTGGTCGCACTACTGCTACGGTTGTATATCTGCATCTGGAAGTGGCTCCCAGTAGACATGAGCCCCTCCAGCAATCATCTTGTGTGCCTATGCAAGGATGTCACACCACCAGAGCTTCTTCTCGAGCGATGCAATGTTGTGGTTGCCAATCATGTTGCAGAACTGAAGATTAAGGCCCTCCAGGGACTGGCCCAGGTTGCCCAAGAAAGGCACGCTCTTCTGAGTAACCTTAGAGCAACCAGACAGTGAGAGAACACGAAGCTTGAGGTGCCTTGCGGATGCCAGGATGGCAACACCATAGTCACTAACCATGCAGTTTGAAAGATCAAGCTCGGCAAGCTCAGTGCAGCTCTCAGACATGGTGAAGAGGCTAGCATCTGTAATCTTGGTGCAACCCTCAAGGCTGATTTTCTTCAGAGATTTTCCATGTCCCTTCACCAGGGAGGAGACAGCCACATCTGTGATGTTCTTGCAACCACTTAAGTCAACCTTGATCAGACCAGCTTCGGAAGACTGGATCAATGGAAGAAGCCCATTGTCAGTGACCTCACCAAGACCACTCAGGTCAACCTGCTCCAACTGAGGGCAAATCATCCCCACCACAGCCAAGCTTGCATCGGTGAAACCTGGGCAGTCCTTGATGGTAAGGAAACGAAGTGAACGGCAAAGAGGAAGCTGTGCAGGCGCAGAGCAGATATCCTTGATCCCCATGCATTTCACCAAAGAGAGAGCCCTGAACTTCTGGCTGCAGTTGAGTAGGAAAGAAAGAATACCGACAAGAGTAACCCGGTTGCATTCCTCAAGCTGCAAGTTCTCAAACACCTTTGCAGATTCTGTGAGCGCCTTAAGGCCAGCATCAGACACATGTCCGCACTTCCTGAGGTAAAGCTGCTTCAAGCTTGGGCAGAACTTGGCAATAGAAGCGAGCGCAAGATCGGTGACTCCAGGGCAAGAGGTAACACTCATGCACCTCAGATTCTGCAGGCCAGCAGCATTAGCCATCACCCAGAAACCCCTCTCACCAACAGCAGCGAGACGAGTAAAGTGTAAGGTCAGTGACAGCCTTCCCATAGTATCCAATGACAGCAAGCGAAGCATCAGTTATGTTCAATCCCTGGAGCCGGATCTTAGCAAGCGAAGCCGTAGCAGAGCACACCAGGCTGGAGATGCCCTGGTCACCAACAAGAGGGCAGTTCTTGATGTTCACAGCTTGCAGCTTCACGCAGCTGCGGCCAATCGCCTTCAGGCCCTCATTAGCCACACCGGAGCATGCCTCAATGGTAGAGACACCAAGTTGGGGCACCCCTGCGCAACGGCTGCGAGGCCCTTGTCAGTGATGAGGGGGCACCGAGAGATATCCAGGCGCTCCAGCAGGGGGCACCCGGCGGCGATCTCGGCAAGCCCAGCATCGGTGATAAGAGGCACATCCCAGAGCGCGAGCGAGGCGAGGCTCGGGCTGCCGCGTGCAACCGCCGAGAGTCCCTGGTCCGTGACGCCACGGGTCGGGTGGCTGCCGCGGACGGCGAGCTTCTCCAGCCCGCCACGGGATCCGGCGACGACGGCCATGGCGGCCAGGCGGACGTCGGTGGCCTCCTTGCCCTCCAGGACCCTGTCGACGGCGCACCGATCCGCGGGGGACTCGTCCTCCTTACCCTCCTCCTCCTCCATGACGAACTCCTCGTTCAGGTCGGGCAGCGACGGGGTTTCCGCCGCCGCTGCCGCCGCCGCGGCGGCCTGGCTGAGCTCCGAGGCCCGGATGCTGCCGAGGAGCGCGAGCCAGCGGCGCGAGACGCAGGCGGAGGCGCCACGGCCGCGGCCCCCGGGCACGCGGCGCAGGATCTCGAAGAGGCACTCGTCCGGGAGCGCGTCGAGCGACGGCATCTGCTGCCTCTGCTTCTTGACCGCCCTCACGCACTCCGCCGCCGCCGCCGCGGCGACCGCGGACGCGGCCACCAGCGTGCGCTTCCGCTGCTGCACGGCAGCGCCGCGGCAGAAGAGCCCGGCCAGCTCAGCCGGCGCCGAGACGAGGCACCCGCCATCTGATCCAACCAAGAAGAAACCGATTAATCACCATCATAACGGAACATCACAGCTAATCACTTCCATTCTCCAGCATGAAATCTCAAATCAAATCAATCGACAGAGCTCAAAAGAGAAGAACAAAGAAGAGGCCTTGTTTCGCCCTCTCACTGACCTCCGTAAGCGTAGAGCGCAGGCATGTCTCCGAATCTCCCAAGACCACCAGCAAAGGGACCCCTTCCCCCCCTCGAACCAAGAAGACCAGAAGAGCGAAAAAGAAGAAGAGCACGGTCACCGCCGGATCTGAGGCGCCGGAGAGGGCCGGAAGCATTTACAGCCCGCCGGAGCAAGGAAAACGGAACCCCTATCGCCGCCGGCGACAGGGAAAAAGGGGGAGGGAAGGGAAGGGGAGAGGGGAAAGGGGAGGGGAGACCCGACCTGGTGGAGAGGAAAAGAAGACGGCGAGGAGGCGGGAGAGGGATATAGGCCGAGTCAGTTAGAGAGAGGAAGGGAGAGGCGGATGGGATGAGAGAGAAAGTGGGGGGGGCTCGCCTGGACTGCTGGCCCGCTTGACGGATCGGGGGCGAAAGGAGGAGAGCACGCCGCCCGCAGCCTTGGAGCGGCCCCAAGGGACAGACAGTGCGCGTGGCGGGCGGGGGGGGCCTCGGCGACGACGACGACCCCCCGTGGCTGGCGCCAAGTTGCAACGCACGCGGCGAGCTGGATTCATTGAACCTCCGCGCTGGACAGGTACGGACGGCGTCGTTGGGGTCGATGCCGATGCATAAACGCACCAGTCTGGTGTACTCCTACTGTGCATGCATGCATGTCACAGTAGCTTTTTTTCAAAAAAAAGAAAAGGCAAATCGTATATTGCAAGGAGTATCGTTTTTGTAAATTTAAATTTAAATGAGCTCAAATGATTTGGATAATTGCTGGTCATTACTCACGCCGTTCTAAATTTAATTTTTTAAGAAGTTCAAAAAAAATAGTTTTAGCTAATGTATACTTAGATGGTTGTAAAACTATTATGCCTTTTTTTAGGTGGTTGTACGACCATCTAGTTGTAGTTGTAGTAAAGTATAATGAAATATAACTTCCTCCGTTTTTAAATTATAATCGCTTTTTTTAGATTTTTTGGTGCATGCATTTTCTTTATACATCTATATATGTAATAATCTATCTACATACATAAAAATAGATTAACCAAAAAAAAAAAAATACTTTATAATTTCAAATGTAGGGGGGGTATTATGTCCTTGCGGCTGCTATAACAAGCAAAAAAGTAAGCGATAAGCATTATTTTTCAGTTTAAATTGTAAGTTGTTCCAACCTTTCACTAATATTTATAAATGAAACAACATTTCTTCTATCGTGCATAGCATCTCTGTACCTTTTGGTATATCTAACCATACATTTTGTCTTGAAGAAAATGATAAAGATGAAGAATAAGGAGGGGGGGGGGGTGGGGGAAATGAGCAAAAACCATTTCTAGCGATGTCTAATAGCCCTTTACCAAAACTTGATATGGACTTGTAGGCCAACGGCTTCGAAACAACACCCGATCCATCTGTGTTGCAGAAATGAACAAACCTGCATGAAAAGATATGTGAAATTGCAATGATTGTTTTGATTTATTCTTCCTTACAGAACACTGTTGAATCAAAAAATAAATCAGCCAATTTATCAATCAGCGGAACATATTAACGTCGCCGACTTCTACCCTAGTAATTTTGAATGTCTTGACGCACAGTACCACTTTCTTATATATAATTATTTGCTTATCTTATACTACATGATTAAAAGCAGGCGAAGCTAACCAAAACTACCATTTTAAACAGAGTTACTTGAACAGTAGTGTTTTAACAACTTGCTAATTGTCATTGCCTTTCAATATAGTTGGAATCTCACAACAATTAACACCGAGCGACCTTGGATAAATGGACACGGTTGCAAAAAGCAACTAATTAATGAATGTAGTTTAATAAAATAGGATAAAGGTTGAGCAACCTAATGATAACTAATTATTCTCTTTTCTTCAAAGGATAACATATATTCTATCCACATTGCAGTATACAAACTGTGTGGCCTCCACTAAACTCTCCGCCCTTTCTTTTTCTGGATAAGGTTATGTTTATCGGATGAACAACATACGCATTCATGTTAATCGTGTTGAAGAAAACGATGAAACTTTTTTTAGCTGCAATATAATTATCTACCGCTTATATACAAAACGTATACGCATAGTGTAAAATGAGAACGCCTAACAGAGGCGTGAAGTAAATTCATACATAGAACAGAAAAAAAACGAACCGGATAGCATCTTTGATCGAAGTGCTGGATTTCCTCGAACTTATTGTTCATCTTTTTGAAAAATGGGAACTATATATATTTTACATTTTTAGTCCGATAGATAGGCAGAGAGAGACCGGAACGAGCTCCCTTTTTTGAATTCGCCGAATTTTCCCAAATTAGAAGACCAAGAAGCTCCTAGTTTTGGCACCAGACAGGGAGGGAAGGTCGTGGTCCCCCGCGGCGTCACTCCTGTTTCGTCACACCCCTCCTGGCGCGTGCACCGAACCAGCCCCCTCCTCTCCCTCTCAAGTCACCCACCACCACCACCACCACCACCGAGCCGGATGCGCTGCACACCCACCCACTCCTTGTGATTCTCGCCTATCCTCTCCGTCCAAAAGCGTACAAGTACTACTAGTCCAGGTGCAGTGTTTGCATTGCATTGCATTGCATTGCATCGCACGACGAATTTTTTTTTAATAATAACGCCGCCACTTGTGTGCCTAATACTCTGTCTTCCACTTGCGTTGCCGCGTTAAGTGCTTTGTTTAGAGGTGGTGGGGATGGCTAATGGCCAAGTGGATCAATGATTTGTACTTGTATATCTTCCTTGGGTTGATAATCAAGTGATTAGTGGAGATACGCTAGATCCGGCTCTGTTTTGTCGTTGGTGATGTATAGCTTGCAATTGCAACGCTGCTGCTGTGACGGTCTTCGACGTGCACCTCCTTCGGCCACGCTTTTGTTTTTATTAGTAGTAGTTGTTATTATCCATTGTGGTCCCAAGAATAAAGTGATCCATGTTTCTTGCTTGAGTCCATTGATTTTTAAATAAATGATATATGTTAAAAATATTAATATTTTTAGAGTATACAAAAAGTGTTATTACATTTCTAATGAAATGAGTTGCCAAAAAAAAGGTTATCAAAATCAATGGATATGAAAAATCAAAATGACTAATAATTTAGAATGCAAGGAATATGTATAATTTGTACATGTAATAAAAAGTGTGTAGCAAGTGCAATGTATGTAATTCAAAGTTCAAACAGCTACAGCTGGACGAAAAATTCTCTACTTATCTGGACTAAGTCTGTCTACGTGGCTATGTCTTTTATTGGAATATCTTGTCTTCCTTTTGCTGCAAAAAAAAAAAAATTCATCAAAAGTCCATTTTTTTAGATAATGGATTTAAAAATCTACACTTCATCTCCGTCAAAAGATAGAATCAACTTGGCCATTTATTACATATTGTCTCAAAAACAAAAGTTGTCGCTTTTCCGAAACAATTTTGCGCCGACAAGAATGAAATAACGATTATCCTAAACATGACCAATATGTCTTTTGATGATGACCAACCACTAAACGACCGAAAAATTAATCAACCCACCCCTCAAGGTGTCGTGCGCCTATATCGGGCTTTTTCAAAAAGCGTATCGTCATGCCAGGTGCAGACTTTCCATTGCATGTAACCAATGCGTTTTTTAATAATAACGCCGCCGCAAGAAAGATTTCGGTCTATTTATCAAAAACCACTTCATTTCTTGTCAACTAAATTGCCCAACAAAGTGCTGCAAAATGGCTAATTAATAACAATGAATTATACTTTTATTTGCAATTTTTGACCACCTTATGAATAAATCATGCATACTAGTGGGAGGAGCTAAACCAAAAGGTATATGTATATGGTCTTCGCCATAAGAATTTGGCATAATAACACTCAAAAAAAGATGTTGAATTGTTTTGGAAAGTAACAAACCGAACAATTTTTGTCACCATTCTAGTTATTTTTTAAATAAATTATCTTTAGTTAGAATCACACCTTTTTTTAGGTACGGAGAGGAAAATTTTAATTTTCATATGTATCTTAATTTGCCAAATATCTTTTGACAATCTGGATACCATTGTTAAAAACGCAATAATTTAGAATACATAACTTGATCTGTAAAAATTTCAAAGTGTTCTGCATTTAGGCCCCAAGAGAAAATATCCCTCTGTTCACTTAAATTTAAATCTTGCAGTCTGTCAACAATTCTATACCAAGCATTGGAATATCTTGCTCCCACTAAATTCCGTCTAAAAAAAATATTTAGTCCATTGAACAACAATAAAGATTCAGCACGACTATCTACACTCTTCTCCGTCCTAACAAAAGAAAGCGCTCAACTCGCGCCGTGCTAATTGCATTTTAATTAAGCTGGTGTGGCTTCTCCGCGACCAAGTTGTTGGGTCGATGCATGATTTGATTTGCTCCAGAAAACACTTGTTTTAACGATCTCTGATGATGTTGCATGAAGTAAGTAATCGGTGTCTGACGACTGAAATTAATCAATTCCTAATTTAATAAAATATGTATTAAAAAAAAAGCTATGTAATACTAGTTATAACAAGTAGTAGATGTTACTAGATTTGACATGAAATGTACGTATTTGCATAAGCAACTAGTACATAGGAGACTAATACTGTGAACAGATAGCTGTAGCAGTAGTAAAAAAAAAAAAGATCGCAGCGAGCAGGTTGAAAAAAAAAGATCGCAGCGAGCAGTTGTCTACGTGGAATATGAATATATCTTGTCTTTTTTGTCGTAAAAAGAAACATTAGATGTCAAAGGCAAACGCACTGATTGATTGTAAAAAGCAAATCAACACGACTGACTATTCTTCGCCGTCCTATAATAAAAAAAAAAAAAAAAAAAAAACTCAACTTGCGTTGATCTAATTGCAATTTAATTAAGCTGGTGCGTGCGTGGCTTCTTCGTTGGGCCGACGCATTGATTTGCCCGAAAACACTTGTTTAACGACCTCTCAACTCCGATGATGATGAATCGGTGACGTCCCAAATGGCAGGAAGTTTCCAGCTAGGAGGAGTACTCACCAGCCGGCACCATCCGCATTCGGAATCGTCGTCATCATCATCATCGGCAGATCGATCGCGCAGGAACCGAGTGAGTGCAGTGCAGCGCACCTGGTCATGCATGCATGCCCGTTTTTTCTGCTCGGGAGGGAGGGAGATCTGTGCAGTTAAAGCAGCACACTTGTTCGGCGTTCGGATGGACGGAATCCCGGCCGGCCGGCCGGCCCCGTCCTGATCTTTGCACATGGGCGTGGCCTCGAAGAAGCGAGAACGAGCGCGGCATCTGCAGAGATGAGCCAGCCTATGCGATGCGATGCGCCGTCTGCCTCTGCTGTCCAGCGTACGGGCTGCACAGTGCTCAGATTCGGGGGGGTTAATATCTCGCGGCATCTGTGTGACTAAAATTATTTATAAAATTTTGATAAATAAATTATTATTAAAATATCTCTAATAATAAAATAAGTCACATCAAAATGAATGATGTTTATATAAAAAATTGCCAATAGTGCACAGAACACACATCTTAAAAGGGATAAATTATTTTGATATTTCGGTATCTCGGCTTGTCAGAACGGAACGACTGGCTCCGAGCCATGTTTAGTACTCCACTGTGAGACACAGTTGCTACTGTGAGACACAGTTGCAAAGGACATGACATGAGAGGGTGTTGCAAAGGACATGAGATTGTGCACTGCACTGCACAGCACACACACATGTGTGCAGTGCAGGGCGCAGCAGATCCTGTGCTGTGCTGTGCGCACGGAGATGGAGGCCAAAGGGATAGGATGGGACAACCGAACAACCGAGAGAAAGGCAAACAAACGGCCGTCCCGCCGCCTCCCCATTCCCATCCCGATCCGGCCGGCCAGTTGCTTTGCTCGGTGGGTGCTCTCGGCGCGCACGGCACATGCCGATGCTGCCGTTTGCCTGCGCCTTCAGTAGGAACCTACGCGGCGCGCCCTGGATCACGAGCCCGTGCACGCGTACGCGTCGCTGTCCGCCAGTCTGCCCACCCACATCCGCGATCCATCCGCCGCCAGCCTCTGCGTCCTCTGCTCTGGCTCGCCAGCGGTTCGAAACGCCACGCACGGCCGCCACGGCCTCGCCTCGCCTCGGGAAAGGGAGCCGGACGGACGTTCCAGATGCACTTCTTTTTGTTTTTTTTTTTTTTTTCTACGGGTGATTCGCACATGGACGGAGTGGACAAGAAGGCGGGTGGGTGTGTTTCTTTCCGTAATTCCGTGGTTCGCGTGGCGAAACCGAGTAAAAAAACGGGAAAATTGTCGCCGTCGGTGCTGCCGCACGGTGCGACACGAGACCACTACTGCTCGGGGACGGGAAGAGTTCACACTTCGCTCTCGCGCGTTCCGCACTCCGATGGTGGGGAGCAGAACTCCTGGGTTCCTTTCCAGCACGTGTGTTAGACCCATGGACCGTCGTGTGGACTGCCACTGGGAAATGGGAGGGAAGTTGGGCTGCACAACGGTGGGAAGAGCCCAGGCAGGGCCCCTTCATTAATCGGCCCAACTACATCCGAACCGGCACTCCATTTCTCGAAGGAAAAAGTCCATTTCCTCCCTCAACTATCGGCCCAACTTCACATCCGAACCGGCAAACCATGCATTTTTCTCCATTTGATTTTTCTCGAAAAAAGAAAAGAAAAGGAATGGACCAAACATGGGGTTACTGTGAGCAAACCCGAGAGTTACCGTGTGAAAAACCACCTTCAAAACCACCGGAGGGGAGGAAAATGCATTTTGAAAAAGAAACCACCCGAGGGAGGAAAAAATTGCATGGTTTGAAAAGTTAAGGAGATTTGTTACGTCGACTGTTGGGCTCGGAATGTGGACTTTTCCATTCTCGAACGGAAACAGGCCGACACTTCAGAGGGAAATTTGGGGTCAACCGTCGACTGCATGTAGCTATACACGAAAAAAAAAGCTATACACGAGATTTATTTCCGGAGAGACATCTGCAGGTGTGCAGTGGACGCGCTACGTACACAACACAACGGTCACGAGCTCATCACGAACAAGAAGCACCGTGCACAAGAGTTCGTGACGACACCGCACGACACGTACGCACGCATCACTGGACCTTCACCTCGGTGACGTTCCGCTTGCGCTCCCCGGTGCGCGGCACGGTGACGTACAGCACGCCGTCCTTGACCTCGGCGGTGATCCCGTCGGCGCGCGCGTCGTCCGGGAGCAGCAGGCTGGCGTGGTACCCGGTGCTGGCCGACCACCACTCGCCTTCGCCGTCTTCCCCGTGCTCCTCCCGCTTCTCGCCCTCGATGACCAGCACCCCGTCCTCCACGGCCACGCGCACGTCGTCCTTGCCCAGCCCCGGCACCTCGAACCGCAGCCGGTAACGCGCCTCGTCCTCGCGCACCTTCCCCGAAAGCAGCCGCGACGGCGCCAGACGCTCCAGCGGCCGGCTCAGCGTCTCCGCCACCTGCGACAGCGCGCTCCCGAGACCTGCGTGCCGTGCGTTAGTCACTCAGTGTCCATGGCCAGCCGGCCGCCGTGCATAAGGGTTGCTCAAAGACGACGTACCGTCGACGAGGCGGAACGGGGTGAAGTCGCGGAGGTCACGCCACGCCCAGCGGCCGCCGCGCCGTGCGGGGCTGGAGCGCTCCGACACGGCGACCTCCCGGCGGTTCGCCTCGCCTGAGGCGGCAGAGTCGGCTGCCGACGTTGAGAAAAGGGAGTGGAGTTTCCAATCTGTCGTCACCGGGGCTGCGGCGTACGCCGGCCTCGCCAGCGCCTGCGCGCGGCCGGCGGCGAGGGCCCTGTTGAGGCACAGGCGAGCTAAAGCCATGTCAAAGCCTTCGCCGAGCTAGCTAGGCACTTGATTTCACTTGGTCACTCTGCTGGGTCGCCGCTCTACTCTGTTTAGAGATGCAGATGGCAACTGTGTGTACATATAAAGCGGCAGAGGAGGCTACAGACGCAAACTGAGAAGGCCGGAGAGGCATCTGGAAAGGAACTTCCATCACCTTCTGGGCGCGCCGAGCATCCATGGAATGGAAAGCAGATTTGACATACCAGAATTTGGAATGCTAAATATTCATATTCAGCAAGCAAAAAGTCAGCCAAAATACCTGTAAGATGTTAGTACTCCCTCCGTTCCACGATACTTTTTCTTTGATATTTAAATATGTTTTGGCCTCTCGCCTTATTTAATATTTTTAATAAATATTACCACTTTTGTTATGACTTATTACATCACTAAAGATATTATAATAACGTTTTTGTTTGTTTTATAATTTACATAAAAATTTGAATAAGGCGAGGAAACAAACAAACACTTTTATATGAAAAAAAGAATTGAAAAGTATTCATATTCAGGAAGCAAAAAGTCAGCCAAAATACCCGTAAGAATTTCTTTTGACAAATCAAATGGCATCCAAAAACTTTTGCTTGTCCAAATTTGCCTGTCCCCTGTTTCTCTGTTTCTTATTGTTCCCTGCAGACGTTCTGGTTTTTCTTCACGGAAGTAGTGTACTCAGTATAAGACAATGAACTCCTAAACTGAACGCTGGGAACACAATTGCTAGTACTTGGAAAACAAAGAATATATTTTACATTTGCTTAAGAGGGACCGGTTGTGGAAATGGTTTCGAGCTCCGAGCAGGCTCTCAAATGTCGCATTACAATTTACAACTGCAGTCACCAGGAAGTTATGAGTTCAAAAGGCACTCAGAAGCTATTCTAATTTCAAAATATTAAACAAATTTTTTTTTTTTTCGAAAGCGTGCAAGAGCGCGTCTTTGCATTAAGAAGTGGGAAATTACAGACGATTCGCGAGTAATCCATAGATTACCGGCGTGTCGCACAAGTACAAACAAAAGAAAGATACCGGGGGAGTGAACCCTCCAACTAACAACCCCGACAGCGATCCTATTACAACCGTAAAAACTCAACACCTGCGTAGGTAAATAAGCGTGATCGGGCCAAAAACAACAACAAATGCAAAGCATCCGCTAAGAGCTTAGACGGCAAAGCATCCGTCCAGACGTCCAGTGACTGAAAGCCCAACAACAGCCCATCACCGCAGGCAACCCTAGGTCCCTTCCCCACTCCACTCGAAGGCAATCCTGCTGCCGCCGCCCCCCTGACGCGACGCTTCCTCGTCCTCGCGGGTCGCGAAGTCGCGTAGCAGCCACCCGACGCGTGCGCTGCCCCGGCCGGTGGCGGCCGCCTGCTGCCTTCTCCGCCAGTCCGACGCGCCGGCCCTCTCCCCCGACGTGCCGGCCCTCTCCCTCGCGAAGCCGTCGGTCCTCCGCAGCCGCCCGTCCTCCGCCGCCGCCTGCCGACCGACGTCCGTCCTCGGCCCAATCCCCCACTGCACCTCGTCGGCGCGGCCTCACCCTCCCTGCAGCCCGCCCTCCAAGCCACGCGCTGTCCCCAGGTAGCCGCGACCGCGACGTCTAAGTGCTTCGATTTGCTTCAATTTGCTTGTGTTGCTGAATAGGTTCGGTTCTTCCCGCAGCTGAATAGGCTCAGATCTTCACAATTGTTCACTGTGCGCGTGACGTGGCCCAGCAATATTTTTGCCAAAATAGAGAGGAGAGACGGAGAGAGGAAGCAGGCCCATGCCCATAGGCCCGCCGCCTGCGTCGGAGTCCGCGAATCAGTCTCGGCCCGGTCCGGCAGTTCCAAGCGGGAGACGGCCCACGGACGCGTTCGGGCCAAGAGCCCGCACGAGCACCCAGCCCCTTCTCGGCTTCTCGCGTCTTCTTCCCCCAATTCCAACTGGAACTGGCCGCCGATACCGCGCCGCCCGCCACTCGCCGCCGCCGCCCGCCTTCGCCGCGGTTCTACAGACGCGCCGTCCTATTCCCCGCCGCATCTCCTCTGGGTCATTTAATAATCTCGGTAAGGCACGACCTCTCTGCCAGTTTCAGTTCCGCCGTCCGTTTTTCGGGCGATGCCGTGCTTGCCTTCCCACGACCTCTATTGACGGCTGTCTTCGTGTTCCTCGTGCGCAGCCGCCAGGTATGTTCCGGCCGCCGAATGCCTTTGGGGCGCCGCGCCCCTTTCCTCCTCAGCCTCAACCATGGCAGTGGCAGCAACCGCCCCCGCCCCTGCCCTCCCCTTCGCCTGCGGTTACCTTCTGGCAGCGCGACAATGTGCGGGATCACGTGAGGAAGCTGCAACAGACAATCGAGTTATCAGCTGCACTGTGAGTTCCTTTTTTTTTTTCCTTCTAAAACCCTCGAAAGCTACTGATGGTCGCCGTGTTGTTTGCTTATTTATGCCCATTTCTTAAGAGATGATTTGACCTGGCAGGATAAAAAGAGCTCGAGGAAATTGCAGTAGCCAGAAATTCGGTGATGCTGCCACACAAGAATCTGCTTCGTCTTCGATTGGAATTGCTGTCTGGGTCTGGTGATTCCTTGGAGGACAAGTCCCTCAGTTTTGTTGAGCTAGCTAGGTCCATGAGGATTAGTCAGGACACTCATGAGTCGATAGCAACAGATGCAGCCAATTACTTGTCTCATGAGCTTCAGCGTCTTCTTGGGCCTATCTCTTCTGCGACTAGCCAAAGTGGCCCTTGGGAGGAGAGATCAGCGATGGTTAGGTTGACTCAGAAGCTGCAGAAATATAAGAGGAATAAACGGTGGAGGCAAAGGAGAAGGAAGCATGTCGCAGAGCTTTTTCAGAAGGTGCCACTCATCATTATCTCTGTTTTGTGGTTCATTATACATTTCTGAATGTGTTCCCTCCAAGCAGCCAAAAAATCCAACGATGTGAAATGTGATGACATCTCTAATCTTGTTGTTTCACAGGAGCGTGCAGATTATGATAGAATTGACCAGGAAGCTAATGAATGGAGGGCTAAGCAAATAGCCAAGGACATTGCAAAGCGGAAGGTGCTTTCTGGTATTTGTGAAATTTGTTTCACAGTTAAAGATATGTTGCAGTAGGACATAATTGTTGCTTCACAACTAATGTATTCACTTTTGTACCTGTAAACCAGGTGGAAAGCATGCAGCAGATTGCTAGAAAGAAAGCAAATGAGGAAAGGAAGCGTCTAGAATCTGAGGTACTACGGAATAAAAATCTTGTGCTTAGGTGTCCTGTGAAAGTTCTATTCTCTAGGGTTTTTTTAGAACCGTCTTCTACTAGTTAAGTAGTTATGTGCAAGCACATACCACATACTACTGAACATTGATACAAACCATTAAACCAATATTTTTTTGTTTGTATACGTTTAGTTGTAACATTTTAGGTTGTGCCTCCTATTCTAGTGACCTTTATCTAGTTTTCTTATAACTCTAGAAACCCTCTGATCTCTATACTTGTCTTAATGCAATCAATCTTAAGGGATATCATTCACCTATTTTCTTGCTTTTTTTTTGGAGAGAGCTATCTTGAATTGAGTAGTCATTTGAATTTCTTTATATTTTTACTTTACTAATGATTCTGTGGACGTTTTTGAGTTAATAGTATGATCATAATATTCTTTATCCTGAATAAGCTAATTTTCCCGATTGGCAATTCAAATCTGGTACTTCCAGCTGGAGCTTGCCCTAATGGTCGAGAAACTTCAGGGAGCTTCGGTCTATAAGAGTTCAAAAAATGAAAAAACAAGGTAAAATATTCTTATTTTCCTATTTCTTTACTTACATTCTCTGTTTTACAAAATATGTTTTGTACACAAATGAGTTGTATTATCTAGAAAATAATTAATAATCAGATTATTTTGTGTTTAATTAATAAATATCAGTACTTAATCATTCATTCTCTCTCATCCTTGAAAGCATGGGCAGTGGTGGGAAAAATTATGGTGACTACTGGCTAGACTTTATTTTCCTAGTTGACTTACACAGTCAAACAACAATTCCCATTATGGACTTTTACTTAAGTGAGAGATGGGTTATCATTGTGTTTTTTCTGACCTTACATACTATGTTATTCACATTCTAGCATTTTTCATGCTGAAGGCTAAACCTCTGAAGCATTTTCTCTTTTTAAGAGAAGAGGATGTCATACCCATTTTGGCAATACAATATCTGCTCCTACCTGTGTATGATCGCACTAGCACAAACTTTTTGGAATGATAGAGTGCTCCTGTCTCTGCAAGACTGCAAACTTATCTTTTTCCATTGGTTGTGTTGATTTTCCCTTTTTTATTTTGTTCAGTGTAAATACAAGAGATTGATATATGAGCTTCTTTTTATGTTATATATTTTAGGTCATTTTCTTCCTGAAGAGGATGATAAATACCTCGAGCGTGTTAAGGCTGCAGTTGAGGAAGAGGAGCGCCAAGTTGCATCTGCTGCTCGAACTGATGCTGTTAAGGGACGCTATTCTGACTGCTGAGGAATCAAGGAAGCTTCCACAGAATGAAAATTCTCAAGAAGGTGGTTCTGAACAACCTAGTGGACCATCTGAAGACAAGGACCTGGGAGATGGCAGGATAAATGAGAGAAACGACCAGGCAAGCCAGAAAACTGAACATGAAGGTGAAGGCCATAGATTTGAGGGAAAAGGGCATGAACATCATGACCCTGTAAGCAGTCTGCCTTTTGAGTTCTACCATTATTATCATGGAAGTAGCTATGATATGGGGACACTAATTGAGGTAAGTATGCTAACTTCAGAACTTTGTGCAAGCCTTTTCCTATTTATTACTTAATCGTATATAAGACAGTGCAAACCAGAGAAATACAAATTAGGCTTCATAACCTAACAATAACCTGATAATTTTCACTTCATGGCACGGGGCAATTACTCAATAGTCAATATACCTATTCAGTCAACTTGTCTTTTATATTGTCTCTTGTAGGTCCGTAGAATGTGGGATTCTTTCATCAGACCTGGAGGAAGGTAAGACTTGTTTGTACAGTTTCTTCCAAGTTAGCTAGATGCATTAAGCAAGCATTTCTGTAAGTATTTTCAAGTTTCTTTGCAGTTATGGTTTGTGAGCTTATTTTGTTAGCCGTAACAAGATGAAAGGAAGATTAACCTCATGAGGAGTTTATTGTGAAATAGCATCTATTGACCATTATTATGGTCTAGACTCTAGATTAGGAATCACACTTGAAAAAGGTGCATCTTTGTTGGTCAATTGCATCCTGTTTGGAATGGAGCTATTCCAATTTGGAGGAGACGGAATGAAATCCAAAGGAGTTTTGCCTATTCCTATGAAAGAACTTTGTTTTGTTCCAAACAGATCTAATCTGTCTTCTAGGTGTTCAACTGCATCGATGTTAATGTTGTTGTGTGCATCGATGTTGATGCATTGTTGTGTTTTCAACTTTCAAGTCAGATACACTTATGATGGCTTTTATCTTATTGCTGCTGGAAAAAATATAATTTAGCATGACAATTCATTGTTTTTTCTCGAATATATTCTATTCCTATATAATACCATATACTAATTTACTAGGGTGACAAAATGGATCAGTGCTGTGGTGTGTTAAGCGAATCTCATATTATATTTTCCCTGATAGTAAATGTTGCACTTGCCTGCAGCCGTATACCTGGGCACTGGGTTCAACCATCCCCTCCAGCTGATGAGGTTTGGGCATCTTATTTGGTGCAGCCCAAGTAAATCACCATGGGTTCGAGAAATGGACATTTCTGCTTCAAAACCACCCGAAATCTTCATGGCTCCTGCAAGGTGAGCTAAGTACTTAAAGTTAGAACTTCAAGTGTTATTAAAATCTTCTAGAAATTCCGAGATGTATTAGTTCTTCCTGCCATTAACTGTTGCTAATTAACATCAGTACCTCATCATAAAATAGGAGGTACCTGTATCGCACCTCTTGGTATCTCATGTCAACTAATGATATAGAGAATTAGTAGAGGGTGCAAGCGGTTATAGTTATCTGGCTTGTTTTCAGTTTGGGCAAAAAAAAGTCTTTCGAGTGGTTTAATGCTTACACGGTTGATAGAATTAGATACGCAGTACTTCCAGAGACTGAGATTAATTAAGCACTATGAAATTTCTAAAATCTACTGACCTTTGGAATGTGGACCATGTCTTAAATCTGCTGCAAAAATTATGGGTACATCATGGCTCAAGTGCCATTTATGTTTGAATTGCACATTTGGATCCACAATTAAATGTATTATTGTGACATAACTTTCGCAGAAGTCAGGATGATGCACCGAAAACAACCCGAGACGCCTGCGTCCTGGGAAAGTATCTCCACGCCTTAGTGTTCCCGATCATATACAACGGCCTCCATATGTCAATTCTCGTCAACAAAGACCTGGTATGAATAATGGACCTGAAATACATGATGAGAAAGGGATCGAGTGCATGAGAGCTTCTGGAAAGCTTGCTGCACAGGTTTTGAAGTTTGCTGGGACTCTTGTAAAGGTAATGTCTGTTACTACAAAAGCATGATCTTTTCAATCAGTAAACTATTGTTTTCACTAGATAAACCTGATTCATTCTAAAGTAGTTTACTGTTTGATGTTTCCTCCGTGGTGTTAAACCTGATTCATTCTAAAGTAGTTTACTGTTTGATGTTTCCTCCGTAGTGTTAAGGCTTTGAACAGAATGATTATTTTTTTCACACCGTAAAACAGAATTCCATTACTAGAAAAACGAAATCACAGATAGTTTCAGTTCAGTAACCACACGACTCAAACAGCCCCAAAAAGTGTATTCATGCAGATGATCACAAAGGAAACATATGCATGAATAAGACACAACAGAATGAAATTATTAACAATAACTCTCATTTTTTTTATTCTAAATTATCACTTTCATTTTCTCTGGTATGGGCAATAATTAAGTATTGTTGAGTCATTTGTTTCTTGGTGTAATTTATATATGGAAATATCGATATAGGTAGCACTATAGGAAGGAAGAAAGACAGTTGGTTTTCTTTCCATCTGAACAATTAATCTTCATGGCAGGATGAAGATATCATCAATATTGATGTTACTGTCTACCTCAATGTAAGTGACTCAAAACTTATGTCTACAAACTGAAATGATTGTTTTTTTTTTCTTTGAAACTTCTTTGCTTCCATCAAACAATAAATCCACAACAAAACCAGCAAAGCCTTAGGGCCTGTTTGCTTTAAAGCCTCGCAATCACTGCCTGGTGAGACATAGGTTTTTAGACGCCTAGCGTTGGATGGACCTGCCTGGCCACAGAGCCCAAGACCAGGGCTGAAGTAAAAGCAGTTAGTCCCAAGCAAGTTGAGGTTGTCTAAACTTTTGTGCCTCCATCACAAGAAAAAGAAAGAAAGAAATATCTTTGCTTACTTGACTGTCATCAATGCTTTAGTTTTTTTTCTGAATAACCTTTGTAATGATTTCCTTAAGAGATATCTTGTTCTTCTGATTCATTATACAGTCATGCACGTGCCTCCATTTTCACGGCACACAAAATTTCCGCATATGTTCATATCAGTTCAGTCCCATCTGTTTATTGATATAGATTGCTGCAAGTTTGTTCTTTTAATGCTATGCACTTAAGCCCGGTCCATTTGTGAAATGCTCCGTTGCAATTTTGTAATAGTTTATGTTCAACATTCCAGGGCTACCATGGTGATACATCTGCTACATTTCTTTGTGGTGATGTTGATGACGAAGCTAAGAAATTAGTTCAGGTGATCTCAATGGTGTCTGGTTATCAATATTAAGTAATTAGCGCCGCCGCCCCCAAAAAAAAAAAAAAGTTTGGTATTATGATCGATTCTAGTTTTGTTTTTGAGTCAGGTGACAAGAGAATGTCTGGACAAGGCTATATCAATTTGTACACCTGGGGTGGAGATCAAACAAATTGGTAGAACTATACTAACCGCAATTGTTATTTTTTTTTTTTGAGTAAACCGCAATTGTTATTTACCTACGTCAGGATGGCCATCCGGACGCGCTTCATGGGCCTGCGGATCGGTCCAACAACCAGCTTCCAAACAACCAAATGAGGTTTCGAACTCAGGCTGTCCAATACTAACATACCACCTGTGGGGCACCTATGCTTATGGGCGTGACTAAATCGCGGACAACCGCGAGTTAAGTGAACTCGGCGGTCAATCCCGTAGGAGCAACTTTCCTATCTAGGAAAAATTTATTCCCGCTTTTATCTCTTTTTTGGAAAGCTGAGAGGTGGATTCAACCGTATGCGTTCTGCAATTTCTTTGCTTTTTGCATGTGCTGATGTCGCGAAAAAAAAGAAAATATTTTTTTAAAATTACTATAAGTCTTGAATGGTGTATCCGTTTTTAATTTAAATGCACCGGTGCGTTCTCTACGATGAGACGAACAAAACTAGATCCCACTCGACTATGTTTTGGAGATTTTATTTTTTTGATTTTTTTTTCTAATATCAATTTATATATATTAACTTATGAAATATAACTTTTAACTTATAACTTATAACTTTTACACGTAGGACCTAACTTATAACTTTTTTGATTTTTTTTCCTAATATCAATTTATATGTATTAACTTATGAAATATATAACCTAAGTTGCACATAAAAGTTATATGTATAAGTTAGATGTTCTTTTAAGTTATAAATTATAAGTTATACGTATAAGTTTGACAATATGTTGTAGTTTGGTCTTATTGTTATGTTTTATAAGTTGTACACTATAAGTTATAATGTATATGCTAGACAATACATCTTCTAGTTTGGTCTTTAAATCATGTCATGTACAAATTGGCAAATATAAAAGTGCGAGATAAAAGGCAAAAACATATAAGCAGATTGACAAATGCAAAATTTTAAAAATTATCAAATATTTTCTATGGGAGACACAATACAGAGTTAAATCTCTCAAAATGAAAAACTATACAGATTGACAAAGTGGCATATAAACATATTGACAAATTTGTCATGTATAGATTGGCAAATATAAAAGTGCGAGATAAAAGGCAAAAACATATAAGCAGATTGACAAATGAAAAATTTAAAAATTTATCAAATATTTTCTATGGGAGACACAATACAGTTAAATCTCTCAAAAATTAAAAACTATGCGAGATTACATATTACCGATTATTCATAGGTAACCCCTCTCAAAATTACATCAGTCCATCAGATTCAATACGATTCATAGAACAAAGAAGCTACTCTCCAATTCACACGATATTTTGAACTCCATCTATATCGTATTGCTATGTTCTATATGTTCTATAAGTTATACAATATGAGATATACATATATGTTAGACGAAGACATCACCTAGTTTGGTTTTATTGTTATGTTCCATAAGTTGTACACTATAAGTTAAAAGTATAAGTAGACAACACATGTTGTAGTTTGATCGTATTGTTATGTTCTATAAGTTATTATATAATATAAGTTATACATATATGTTGGACAAGTACATGTCGTAGTTAGGTCTTATTATTGTTTTATAAGTTATACGTATATGTTAGAAGGTACATATTGTAGTTTGGTCTTTTTGTTATGTTCTATAAGTAACATAATATAAGTTATACATACATGTTAGACAAAGTACATGTCGTAGTTAGGTCTTATTATTGTTTTATAAGTTATACGGTATAAGTTATACGTATATGCCGGGACGATACATATCATAGTTAGGTCTTTTCTCATATGTTATATAAGTTATATAATATAAGTTATACATATATGTTAGACGGTACATGTAAGTAGTTAGGTCTTATTGTTGTTTCAAAGTTATACGGTATAGGTTATATGTATATGTTATACGTGATATGACTAATATTATAAAAGTTGCTTTTATTTTATCTCACCACCCATTACTATCCTTATACCACCGTCCCTCGAATGATTTATGTCTCGAAAAAGGAAAAAATCGCGAAAAAAATACCACAAGTTAAGGCATAAGAAAGAGAATGGAAAGAAAAGCAGGAAAGTTAATATACATAATTTGCTAGTAGAAAAAATAACAAAATAATAAAATCTTGAAACATATTCGAGTGGGATCTAGTTTTATTCGTTTTAATCACGTAGAACACAACGGTGCGTACGGAATTAAAAACGGATGCACCATTTAGAATTATACCAATTTAAAAAAAATGTTTTACTTTTTTCGCTTTTTCACATCAGCGCACGACATCGCATCATGCGGTAAAAAGAGAAAAGAGCACATGCAGCCCCACATGCAGACTAAAAAAAAAGAAAAAGAAATAGAGAAGAAGAAGAAAGAGAATGTGGGAGGGAGAGTGCACGCACATGGTCGGATCGACCGCGAGTTAAAGATTAACTCGCGGTCGTCCGTAGAAAGGGAATTGGGTATGCTTATGCGTGTTGGGTTTAATTTTTATAAAATCAGCATTTAGGAAAAATAATACGAGTAATTCTAAAAACTTAAAATTTGAATAATCCAGCAGAATTCGAATCATACTCGCGACCTAACCAATCACAAACCTTTGTTTGCGACACCGCCAGACCACATCAACAATTCGGTTTGGCCGCTCCAATCATTTTATATAGTGACATTTGTTTGTACTACACCCCCAAAGTGACGCTTTTTGTTTGACGGACATCGTCTTTCTCCATATTTACCACAACACATTATCGTTTGATGTAATATGGCATGTGGACACCGAGGAGAGAGAACCATAAGGCCAAAACAATTGCCATTTGTAAACCATAAGACTAATGGTTATAAAATTTTTAACAAAGAACAAAATATAATAGTTATATACAAATCATTTAATACTCACTTCCATACAAAACCTAATTAAGGGCGTGATATGACATAAGAATAATTAAGTCTGCCATATCATGTCCTTAATTAGGTTTTCTATGGAAGTGAGCATTAGATGATTTGTAGATAACTATCATATCGTGTTGTTGTTAAAATTTCATAGTCATTGACCTTATGGGTTTACAAAATGATGGGTCAAATTACATCAAATATGTTTTGACAAATATAGAGAAAGACAATATCCGCTAACCAAAGAGCGCCAGTTTAGGTGTCCTATTAACAAATTTTCTTTTTTTATATATAGGGTTCCTATTGGGCTAATATGCACGGCCACACCATTGCAGCCCAGCACAGTGTGAATAGTACTTCTCCATTTCAAATTATAAGACATTTTGACTTTTCTAGATACATTTTATTTGCTATGCACTCAGTTATACAATATGTCTAAATACATAATAAAAGAAATGCATCTAAAAAGTGAAAACGTCTTATAATTTGAAATTGAGGTAATAGCTTTTTTTCATCACTTTTCGTCGGCTCTGCACAGTAATGGAAAACAAAGAATATTTTACATTTGCTTAAGAGGGATGCCATTCTGTCTCCGAGACAGTCCATATTCATCACGACAGAGGTTTTCGCATACTACTAAAGTTGCGTACATTTCAGCGATCCATAACGTGACTCCAAACAACACACTTCAACCAATTCTAGTCGTATAGGCCTTCCTGCTCCCAGCTGACCACGAGGAAATCCACCATGTCCTGAAAAGAAGACAGCCCAGGGAAGTCAATGCATTGTATAAACAGGATGCATATGTCAAAATGGAAGATGGAATGTGGCTTTTCAAGATATCTTACACCAAGAGGGACCGGTTGTGGAAATGGTTTCGAGCTTCCGAGCAGGCTCTCATATGTCGCATTACAACTGCAGTCACCAGGAAGATATGAGTTCAAAAGGCACTCAGAAGCTATCCTAATTTCAAAGTATTAGACAAAAATTTCACATTGCTGGTGCGCCACTATCAAACCATAAAAAGGGTCCAGCAAGGATATTACTTTATAAATAGCATATCATCGATAACCACAATATATCACAACACTGAGGTATTTCAAATGACAATTCAAAGAGTGGCACCAACTGATTCATTTCCAAGCATGAAGAGAAGGAGGTATTTCACAAAACTAACACTACAACATCGAGGAAACATTTTGGCCACTGCAAAGATTTATAGAAAATTTAAGACCACAGACGTTCCCTAAAAACGTAAACTTGGACAACTAACCTTATTTTTGGTTCTTGACTTTGTTGGCCCTGAGATTTACGCCTTCGTTTTCCAATCCATTCCTGCCTAGTCTGGTGCCATAGTAGAAGACCTATGTTTATACAAATATGGGGACAGAATATCAGTGAATGAACCATCAGTAGTTTTATTACTTTCTAATATATATATAAAATGACGCAATGAACCACCAGTGGTTCTCCATCAGCGCCTACCCTATGGGTTGGGATTCAGGAGTCATAAGAGCAAACAGTCGTGCTAGGTAATAATTTGCATAGGACATCCATCACATGGCATCTTGTAAAATTGCCATTTTGCTGAATTTTCAGGAGCACAAACACAGCATACTATAATGCAGTTTAAATAAGCATGAGCACAACTCCAACAAACAAATATTGGTTTCAAACTCATGGGAGTAAGGAACAGACAATCAAACAATGTAAATTAGTGCACCATAAATTGACATGAGCACCATCTGTTCTGGAGATGTAGATATGGAAAGTAGTTTACCTTGATTAACAAATTCACTTGGGGAGCTGCTACTTCCAGAAGCATGCTGATCATTAGGTTGTGCTGCAGTGCTGAATGAAGACATACTATGTCGAGATTGCAAGGCACTGTTCTCCATTTCTTGTGGGCTTGAACTCCAAAAGTCGTCAGACAAATTGCGCCTTTGACTGAGCGCCCTTGAATTCTTAAACCTTTGTAGGCTCATCAACAGCTATTATCGGAGTAGGCTGGGAACAACCAAAACAACCTCTGCTCTGTTGCAAGCCAGGATTGGCCAAGAAATGATTAGTACTACAACTCTACAAGGTACTTGACGAGTAACAGCACAAATAAAAAATGGTTACATTGGAGACAAATAGTTAGATAATTCCAAATGGTGGAATAGTACAAGTTCAGAACCAGCTAGTAGGCCAAGCTTTAACTCATCAGTCTGAAATTAGTAGGGATTCAACAAGTAAATAGTACAGGCATGCACTCAGTCGAGGCCGCACTACAAAGCTCAACAGCCCGGTGCGGTGCTGGACCACCTCGACAAGTGTTCCACCGGGTGGTTCCTTTTCTGCATGGCTGACACCCAAGAAACTCAGGAGTTTGGACAATAGAAGGGAAAGGGCCTTCTCATCCTGCCATGCCGTGACCTCACTAACTGCTTCATGATTAACATGTGGGACATGCCGTTGGCAGTTGGCACCACCACCCAGTTAGCAAGTTCACCAGGATCATGATCTCTCACTTTCCTGGTGCCATGATGATCTTGATGCCGTGCTCCCACTTTGGCCAAGACTGTATGTTCTAGTCTTGAAATGGTATGTTAAAAAAAAAAAGGTAAGTTGCCAGGCATGACCAGACTATTCATTTCCTGTTAGTTGATGGGCTCGTGTTGAAAGAACCTTCTGGAGGATAATTTTACTATGGTGCTGGTGCTTAAATGTTGGAAGTGAATACTTAGATTGGATGTCAAGCACAGAGCAATATGAGTGATTTTTAATATATGAGGACATCGGTGCTACTTTTGTCAGCTAGGGCAGCATTTCTAGACTATAAGGAGGAGCAGGGGATCTAGATCAGAGTGGCACTGGTAAAGTGAGAGCTTCATGAGAGTGGAAACTACCCAGACTAATACGGTGCCAAGGACTACTACGTGTCAACTGTGAGGGAGGCAATGTAGTTCAGCATGGATGGTTAATATGGTCATTTCACTTCTCTAGCTCTCCATTCTGGACCCTGTGTGATGGTGTGTTTCTTTGGTGTGAGACATGTGGATTGATCACTTGTGCTTTCATGTGTGTGGAAGAGGTCCAGCTTGGAAATGGTGTGCTGTGCACTAGAACATTAATCGAAGGGAGCAAAACATCAATACACATGTTTTTTCTTTTCTATCATTCCGGTTACTTGTGGAGGACATTGATTGCAAGCCTCGGGGCAATCACGAAGTGTAGGGCGATAACCAGCATCGCTGGATGATCACCAAATATGATGATCAGAGATAATGACCACTGTAGAAGCAACCAGACTAAAATAGCACTTCAATCTGCTGCAATAAAAGAGGAAACACACCCAACCAACTGCAATAAGTCCATTCTATTTTTCCTTAATATTGTATGAGTTGGGTTGTCTAGAGCTAACAGCTAACTGGGTTCTTAAGACTAACAGCCATTTTGGAAACTGGAACCTGCTAAGTGCTATAGCTATCCGCTAAAACAGATACTGAGATTACTCACGGTAACAGATTTCACCAAGGGATACAGCGCAGAGCCAATCGCGTGGATACAGCTAAACAATCCACGTCCAATCACATCATAGTAGCAGTAGGAAGCAGACAAGCCCAGCAATCAAGTGACGAGAGGGGGTGGCTTACCCAACGCAGGCGACGAAGCGGCGCACCCAGGAGGAGAGCGACCCGCAGCTCAGCAGCATAGCATCCGGTTCCCGCTCGCCGGCGCCGGCGCCACCGCGGCCGCCCAAACCCGCGATCCCCGGAACCCTAGCCTTGGAGCCCGGCTGGGTGATTCACCTGACGTCGCCGGAAAGGAAACAGAAAAATAAATAAAATCCTCGGTCTCGCTTCCCCTGTTGCTTGACGAAGATTTTATTCCCTTCTCCTCCTCCTCCTCCTCGATTTGATGGATGACGCGGCGTGCTGCGATAATGGCGCGGCCTCCCTCCTTCCTTATCTGCAGCAGGAGGAGCTGAGCTCACTTCGCTTTCGGGGAGGAATCATTGCGGCCGCGCGCGCGGGATGGATGGGGCCCGCCGTTCGTGGGCGATCACAGGCGTCCGAGGAATGATCAACGGCTGGGATGGGTCGGGCGGGTCCAAGGGAGTCGTTTCAGTTCAGCCTGCCCGAGGTTAACGGATCGAGATTACGTGTGGCGTTAATCGCGACGGGGAATCTTTGTAGTTGTACTCTAGGCCGAAATCCTGGCGTGCACGTCGCGTCGTCAGGCAGCCGTGGTTGGTTTGGGGCATGGAAATCCGTTTACGTGCTCGCAATCGCACACAGCTCCTCCTGGTTGCCTTGCCCTGTTTTGAAGTTTTTGTATGTAATTTCTTGTTCAGTATGTGCAAGAACCATGTTTAGTTCCCATAAAATTTTAAGATTCTCAATCACATCGGATTTTTTGATGCATACATAGAATATTAAATGCAGTTAAAAAACCAATTATACGCTTTTAGCTATAAATGATGAGATGAATCGTTTAAATCTAATTACCTATGATTGAACACTAATTGTCAAATACGAACGAAAGCGTTATGGTAGTCAAACCTAAAATTTTTGGTGAACTAACCACACCCTTTTTACATATTGTAGACCCTTTTTTTTTTGCTAACAAAACTCCTAATGACTTGCCAACGAGGCCTAGGTGAATGTCTACATGTTCAAATGCATAAAAAAAAAGGTGCTGCTAAAATGCGCCAGGGAGGCCGGGGATGCGTATCTTTATGGGCTTTTGGCCTGGAGTCGGACGGCTTCAATAAGGCGCCGCCTCTCGCTCTCCGGCGAGGCGTGGGCCGCCGCCGCCGATGCTGGCGCTGCTGCTTCTATCAGGTGCCGCCTCCTCTCTCTCTCTCTCTCTCTCTGTGCCCCCTCCGTTGACATCTGCAGCCGGCACCTCTCCTCCGGTCCTCCCTGCCGCTCCCCTGCCCTTCTCCCATGCGGCCCTCTTGCAGCAGATCGAGAGCTGTTGTGGCCTGCTGCTGCCCCTGCAGTTCGGAAGCTGCCATGGCCATGGGAGCCGATGGTGCGGAGATGGGAGTTTGGCCTTCCCCAAACCCTGCTGGTCCTCTTCTTCATTCTTCTCCCTCGCCTCCTTTTTTGCTTTGCTGGATTTTGGTCGTGGCGTTGGGGGATTTGGACACTAGGCGACGACTCGAAAACCAATACCAGAAAGCTCTGGCGCCGCGCCTATTTGGAGTGAATCAGTGTATACCTGCAGTTATGTTCTAAATATGCAATCCAGTTGATTTTGTTGCCATGGAGATGGAGACTATTGTTTTGCCAAGAACCTTTCTAGCTAGCTACTACATGGGGCTGTCCTCAGTGTGAATGATATGTTAATAAGCTCGCACTTCAATTTGGTGCGAAGAAAGTATGGTATGACGTGAGACATTTAATTCAACTTTCTCACTGTATAAGAATGTGTTTCATTATTGGTCAGCGATCATTTGCATGAGATGGAATATTTGATCATTAGTGCAGTATATACAATTTTGCTCAGTCAATGATAAAAGTTGAAAGTATCAGATCACTCATCACCAGTAGTAGCAGAGTAAAATAATGGATTGGTTGTCTGTTTGGAAATAGTTAGGTAACAGTAATCGCTATTAGGTTATAAAATATTTACTTTTTAATCATGAATAGAGAAACTAATATGAATTGCACGGTAGATAAATTTGTGGGGGTAATACTAAATACTTGAGCTGCAGAATTGTTAAAGCTTTGGGCATAGAACATGACTGTGGAGCTTATGCGTTATGGCTGGAGATTCTGCGGGCTGGAGCTTATCATGTCAGGCAAATCCGCAAATGGCGAGGCAACGTGGTTGTGCCATGACTTTGCAAACTTATCTTTCATGTCAGGCTACAGCATCCGCTCCTTTCTCTGTTGCCTACCGTGTTCGAGACTCGACAAGCGGCGCTTGTCGCCGCCTAGGTAAGACCAGGCCAGGCCCCCAATGCCGCGCCCTCGAGGTCAAGGTTGCAGCTGAGGCTGAGCTGGCGCCCGGCGGCGAAAGTGCCGCAAGGGGAACGAGTGTCGAGAAGGCTAGCTGCTTCTGGAAACACCGGACATACCCTGGCCCGAAGTTGTTGCAATAGACGCTCGATTGATATCCTATGGCTGATAAATTGTTGTTGACGTGGCCCAATTGATGGCTCGAGCTTGGGCCCTGCTTTCGCCTTGTAGAAATATCATACTCCCTCCGTCCACGAATAAGTGCATTTCTTTGACTTCCACCATTCTTGTTTGACCATTGCAATAGACATTTGATTGATATCCTATGGCTGATAAATTGTTGTTGACGTGGCCCAATTGATGGCTCGAGCTTGGGCCCTGCTTTTGTCTTATAGAGATATCATACTCCCTACGCCACGAATAAGTGCATTTCTTTGACTTCCACCTTTCTTGTTTGACCATTCATCTTATTCAAAAAGTTTTAATAAATATTACTTATTTTGTTATGACTTAATTTATCTTTAGAGATATTTTTTTATAATGATTTTTTGTTTTATTATTTACATAAGAAATTTAAATACGACAAATGGTCAAACAAGAATGGTAGAAGTAAAAAAAAAAAGTGCACTTATTTGTGGACGGAGGGAGTACATGGGATCCCATCGTACATATATCAAACATATACTCATTTTTTTCTCAAAATAATTGGGAATACCCATGCATCCAGCTGGATCCGCCCATGCTGAGAGGGAAGAAGCACCTGCACCTCCACCAGATTCACCGCGCGAGGACGCCGCCGCTGCCGCCACTGTCCCAGTTGCTTCTGTTGCCTCTTCCTCCTCTGGCTCCTATCACAAGGAAGCCAGTGGCTCCAGGCAACCCAAGGCCTCCATCCTGTCGGGTGTCTTCACGCCCCCTTTTGCCATATTCGAGGGGCAGCAGCAGCAGGACTCGTCGTCGTCGCCGGCGTGTGACGCCAGGTCGGCAAAGCCGTCCTCGGGGTCCTATGCTTGGTCCAGGATTCTGAGGAGGTTCGTAGTCAGCAGCTCGATGTGGCGTCTTCTGGGGTGCGCCAGGGTTCTCACCTCCAGTGATGTGTGGTTCCTTGGTAAATGCTACAAGGTGTCGCCTGAGGAAGAGGAGTCTGGTGACTCCGAGTCTGACAGCGGCCATGCTGCGTTTCTGGAAGATTTCTCTTCCAGGATATGGATCACTTACCGGAAAGGTTAGGCTTACGTCCGTGGTGAAAACTTAATTTCTTGTACACAGGTGGCTAGATATTTATCGACATGTTTATTGTCTCAGGCTTTGATGCAATATCTGATTCCAAGCTGACTAGTGATGTCAACTGGGGATGCATGGTTAGAAGCAGTCAGATGTTGGTTGCTCAGGTAAAATTTGTCCCTTTCAAAGTGTCCCTTTATTGACCAAGGAAAGTTGTAGGTTCTAACAGACAAGTTTTATTGGCCTTTGGGCAAAATTTTGCAGGCACTGATTTTTCACCATCTTGGAAGGTCCTGGAGAAAGCCCCCAGAGAAGGTGAGAGATATGACTTGACTATTCTGGTCTGTATTAGAGGTTCACCTATGTAGGCAAAAAGAGCAATGAGGAATTTCTGCCCAGTTATAGTAGGTGATGGAGCTCTTTTAATTCTTAATGTAGGGTTGCTTATAATTACCAAATGTTCATATGCAGCCATACAACCCAGATTATATAAGGGTCTTACACCTATTTGGTGATTCTGAAGCTTGTGCTTTCTCTATTCACAATTTACTTCAAGCTGGAAGGAATTATGGTCTGGCTGCTGGATCATGGGTGGGCCCATATGCTATGTGCCGGGCATGGCAGACCCTTATCCGCACAAATAGAGAGCAAGCTGATGCTGTTGATGGGAAAGAAATTTTCCCTATGGCGCTTTATGTGGTTTCGGGTGATGAAGACGGTGAAAGAGGTGGAGCTCCAGTTGTTTGCATTGATGTTGCTGCTCAGCTTTGCTCTGATTTCAACAAAGAACAATCAACATGGTCACCTATTCTTTTATTGGTTCCTCTGGTTCTTGGCCTTGACAAAATTAATCCAAGGTAATCAGCTAAATTTCCATGCTTTGGGTGCTGGCATGCTGCATAGGGATCCATGCTAGGCTATCTGAATTTAAGAGTCATCCAAAGCTAGGCTTACCTACCTAAACACCACTGAACTCCTGTGCTACAAAACTTAAGGGCAGTAGCCTGGGACTAATATATTGTGGTACTGTAGTCCAACATTATGGATTATTATATAGATGGTTATTCTAAAAATCCATGAAGCCATCATGGCAATGAATGAGGATGCCCTCTAATAGTTGATGTTTCTGTTGATGTATTGATATGTAACTAACTACTACCTGTTTCCTTTCTATCAGGTACATTCCATTACTAAAGGCTTACATTTACATTCCCACAAAGCCTGGGCATTTTAGGTGGAAAACCTGGAACATCAACATACATTGCTGGGGTACAGGATGATAGGGCCCTCTACCTAGATCCCCATGATGTTCAGATGGTAAACCTACATACATTTTATATTTACTTAGAGAGCAGATGCATCTATTTCAGAAATGTTGTGGTTTTCTACTTTCTAGCTTAAGCTGAACACCATACTTAAGAAGTATCGAATTCAAAATGGTATGTTCATTCATGTATGTGAATGCCATTAGCATTGTCCATTGGTAGTTATTATCTAAGATCATGGATACAATTTGGCACATTTGAAGTATCAAGTTTGAGCTGAGTTTCATTCTCTCCTTCAAAGACAACAGTGGCAAGTCTATTCTTCAGCAACTCCTGTTCCATAGACCACTAGAATTTGATTATTTCTGTTGGAGTGAAGTGCATTGTGAGTCCCACAAATTTGTTAGGTTTTGCCAATGGGGTCCCTGAACTTGACAGCTGAAGATTTAGGTCAAGGCATGCCCAAACTATATCGGTAGTTAAAGATGACATGGTATTTGAGAGCACTGTAGATTGTTGTTTGGTTTTGCAACTATCATGTGAAATCTGCAAGGATTCCATATTCTGGTTATAGAGCAATATTTTTGTACCCTAACCTTCATTGGTCTTAATTAGCAGGAGACATGCTAAGTCTATGAGCCATTTTTGTATCCCACCGATTTTGTTAGACATAATTTTGCTTGTGTATATATACTACTGTTTTTCAATTTGTGCACACTTGTTTGCTTGAAGTACCATTTTTTATTGCTACGAAAATACGGATAATGGACCAATGCATTGGCCAGGATGAACTATTTTTATTTTTAGCTATATAATAATGGTAGTAATGATGGAATGCTCTCTATGTGTCAGACGGTTGACATTGCACCAGATAACTTGGAGGCCGACACTTCCTCATACCACTGCAGGTATGTGTGCTGTTGTTTGTGAAATGAAATCTGATGAATGGAACTGCTGATTCATTCTCTATGATGGGCTCTGATTCATGTGTCTGGGCTTGTACAGTGTTGTCCGAGATTTGTCTCTTGAACAAATAGATCCATCCCTAGCTATTGGTTTTTACTGCCGTGACAAAGGTGAGCTGTTGTAGTTTCGCAGATGCACATTCAGTAATCTTTTGAAGCTTCTAACCTCTGTTTTCTGTTCGCGTCTTTTTATGCAGACGACTTTGATGATTTCTGTTCTCGTGCCTCTGAGTTGGTAGAGAAGGCCAATGGAGCGCCACTATTTACTGTCGTGCAGTCAATCGAGCCATCAAAGCAAATGTATAAACAGGATGATGGGCTGGGTTGTTCCGGCAGTAGCATGGGCAATGACGATGAACTAGATGGCTCTGGTGAAGCAGAGGAGTGGCAGATCCTCTAAACAAGGCGAACAAATGCCATCGTTGTGAAGCTGAAAGAAAAACCCTAGCATCGAACACGTCTGAATTGTGTTGTTTGCTTGTGAATACAGGGGATTATTTGTGATAACAGGGTGTCGTTGGGTGCCAATGCCCCTTAGGAGGAAATTGACAGGTGGAAATGTTAAAAAGAACATACACTTGTGGATTATCGTAACTCTATGTAAATACATTCCATATTCTAACACCATTTCACCACGGCGTGCTCGCTTTTTTCAATTCGTTGCTGGGTTGCACCTGCCAAAATGTTTGTGGTGTTGGGATGCTACATTTGCAATGCCAACATCTCGCCATTTAATCAGGGCGAACCATTTGGTCTGAATTCTGAGCAGGTTGCTGGAGAGTTAACATTTGGATCTGCCAAAAATTGTGTGTTGTGGGGGTGTGAACCATTTGGTCGGAACTCTACATGCAACACTGCCCTGAAACTGTATAGTTGCCTGTCTGTAACAGAAGTCACTGCGAAAAACTGGCGTGCAAGCACCAAAAAGGGTTAAGAAAAGAACAAGCTCATGGCCGGGCGTGGTTGAGCAGGAACCATAACCAAAGAAAGGCATCCATGTTAAACTGAAGCTGCTGAAGAAGAGTCATCTTGCTCGGGCATCACGCAACAGCATAGCCTGATATGGTGGTCATGGCACCGGTGCTCTGCCCAGCTCTCCTCTCACCCTCTTTAGAAATTGCAACCTGCAAGCCGTTCTCACAAGTATACTGTAGTAGAGTGCTGCTGGTGACAGTAACCTCTAGTAGAGTAACCAGTAGGTGGCAGCGGCCAAGCTCTGGCCACCATGACGCTGCACTGCCATCACAGGTAAAAATCATGGGATGATGCTACTCGTCGAGCTGTCTTTCATCTTGACACCGTTTCAATCGCGGGCCGGCGGCATCGGCGTCAACTACTCCCGGCGCCGGCCGATCGACGTGGCGCGGTTCCTAGCCCGGGACACCATCGTGGACCGCGTCACGCTATTCGACGCCGACCCAACGGCGTCGTCCCGTGCCTGGTGAGCCTGGCCTTCGCGCGGCGCTGGGTGCGCGACAACGTGGCGCGACCAACATCTCGCGGCTCCTGGTCGGCGACGAGGTGACCACCGAGCCCAACCGGACGCTGCTGCCGGCGCTGTTGCCGGCCATGCAGAACCTGCACACCGCGCTGGTCGCCGCCTCCCCTGCACGCCCGCGTCAAGGTCTCCAACGACAGCTCACCACCATGGAGCAGCCGTCGGCGGCGCGGTTCCGCGACGGCTACGACACGGCCATCGTGAGACCGATGCTCCGGTTCCTTCGCCGGACGTGGGCGCGCCATTCATGGTGAACGCGTACCCGTTCTACGGGCTCGCCAACGACAGCCGCAGCGTCGACTTCGCGCTGTTCCGGGTGAACGACGGCTTCGTGGACAAGGCAACATGTTGGACGCGCAGCTCGACGCCGTGCACTCGGCGGTCAGGCGGCTGGGTTTCGGGGACGTCGACATCGTCGTGTCGGAGACCGGGTGGCCGTCGGCCGGGGAGGTTGGTGTCGGCGCGGACCTCGCCCGGGACTACAACAAGAACGCCATCCGGTGGCAGGCGGTTTCCATCTCATCGAGCGCCGCGTCGCCGACGCTGTTCCCGATGCGAAATGGAATGGACGCGTCCGGGCGGGGAGAGCCATGGGCCGGGCCGGGCCGGAGAATTTTTGTTGGATCAATGGGCCGGACATAGTACACGTTACGTGGATACTGCACAGAGAACTTTCTCCCGATGCTAAAAAAAAAGTAACTTCCTCCTGTTGTATTATTAGTCCCACATCGTTTCTCCAGCCCATTGAAAGCCTTCTCAAGTAAGCACACTATAGCCCATGTATCAGAGATGGTAGGGATGTGTTGGGCCTGAGGTACTGCCACTGTTGCTTAGGCAAAGGCCTACACTGTGGAACGTGGGCTCGGCTCTACCGTTCCTACCATCTCTTTTTTGTTCTCTCTAAAATAAAAAATCTCTTTTTATTTTTCTGTTCAACAATTATTCTTTTTTTTTCTTTGTAAAGAAAGAAATAGCAAAGCTATTTGAAGGTATTTTTTATATTATAAATAAAGATATAAAAAGCTAATTTCAGACAAGGTCTGGTCTGATATATTCTGCCATCTCGTTTTATTTTCCTTTAAATATTTTTTACTAAAGAAATTGCAAATATATTTGGAGACACTTAGCCAATCTATTTTTTTTCTCTAAAATAAAAAATCTCTTTTATTTTTCCGTTCAACAATTATTCTTTTTTTTTCTTTCTAAAGAAAGAAATAGCAAAGCTATTTGAAGGTATTTTTTATATTATAAATAAAGATATAAAAGCTAATTTCAGACAAGGTCTGGTCTGATATACTCTGCCATCTCGTTTTATTTTCCTTTAAATATTTTTTACTAAATAAATTGCAAATATATTTGGAGACACTTAGCCAGCCGCCTGGATCGACAACGAGTTCGAATCAGACGCCTCAAGGTGGATTGCCGGCAACTCAGATTCCACCTTTCTCACCTCTCGAATGAACATTGGTTTGTTTTTTTTCCTTTGTTGGTCATGTGGTGATAGACTTATGGTACATTAGATGAATTTGTGGATTTGTTTGGACGGATTTGACTACTTATTGCTATATATGTGTTATATATGCAATGATGGATGTGTTATATGGATGAGTCAAATATGTGATGAATGTGATATATTTGTGTTCTATGCTCGAGTGGATATGATATATATGTGATTATGTTTGTTTGCCAAGGTGGAAAAGCTGTCAGCTTTGCCGAGTCCTAGGGCACTCGACAAAGGTGGAGAATTTGTCGAAAGTGCCAAGTCATAAGGCACTTTCGGCAAAATAAATGTGCAAAAATATAGAAAAATTCTCTCTGTCGAATGTGTCGGATGAAGTGGCAATCAACGAATATGACGTCGCTTATTACCGATGTTAACGGTCACTTTTCTTTGCCGAGGGCCAGATCAAACTCTCGCAAAGTCTTTTGCCGAAGTGTTTGTAAAAAGGCACTCGGCAAAGAAATTCCACCGCTAGCCGATTTTTTTCGGCGTTCTTTGCCGAGTGCCACGATCGACAAAGGTTTTGCCGAGCGCAAAGGTGCCTTTATCGAGTGCCCGGTCGTCCGTAGTGATGCATGATTAACTTTGTATGTAGATGCATTTTGGTACTGTATATATCATTACGTGTGGCATTTTTCCCGTTGCAAGTTATGGAGGCTGCAAATTCATGTGAGCAAGGACTGAAGAATATAAATTCCGTATCTTACAATAGCTTGTTAACTTTTTTTTGGTTGTATGTTTGATTTGAATCCAACGATATCTATCCGGATGTCGGTTGGACTTGTGTTCTCTCATGACGAATCTAGTGAAAGCAACAACGATGAGTTCGACGACGAATCGGCAAATATAATTTCATCATGTTCGCATGTGGAGTTTTAGCAGTTTATTCCTCTTTTTACAAAAGTGATGGGTATGAGGATGACGGCGGTGGATGGTGAGATGACCCTGTTGCTTCGGATCGGAGCTTGCGTCCGTGTCATATCTGTTTGGGATGATGATCCTAGATGGTGGAATTTATGGTTTTTTTCAATGTTTCTTGTCTCCCATCAATGAAGGTAGAATAGTTTGGTTTACTTTTGTAATGAGAGGATGTAACTTGCTTTTAGTATTAATGGAATTTTTTCTTGTCGCAAAAAAAAAAGAAGTGTATATATTATGGCGAGATAGCTATATCAGTAGGTTTAACAAATATACCAATCATTAGTGAAAAGAATATTATTCAACAAACGTTCTGACATCCTTCAATTCTTTTCCATTTTTAGTTGATGTCGTTGACAAGTGTGCATTTCTGGTTTTGTTGACGAGCGTGTCAAGTGGCAGGCAGGCAAGGACGATGCATGGACGCGGCCGGAGAACCCGTTCATTTTCTTTTGCTTCAATCGCTTTACTAGAGTTTAAATGCGCTTCCCACTCTCACGATGAATTTAGCGATATAAATACAAAGTTTGACCATTTGTGAATAGATAATTAAGCACAGTACATGTTTAAAAACAAGAAATTATGCGCATAACATATATTGTTTATATTGAATTTATATTGAAGGCCCATCGCTCTCTCGCGGCCCATTTTATGTAGCTGAGGCCCAAGGACGCGCTCCCAGGAGGGGGTGGCCCGGGTGGGACCGTGGGAGGCGTGTGCATGCAAGGCAGATGGCGCCATGGGCCGGGCCGGAGATTTACATACACGTTACGTGGATACTGAATAAACAGTGTTTTCCTGTTAGTCCCACATCGTTTCTCCAACCCAGTAAAAGCCTGCTCAAGAAAGTAGACGATAGCACATGCCTCAGAGATGGTAGGGAGAGGACGGGCTTGGAGGTACTGCCACCGCTTTGTGGATCGTGGGCTCGCCTCAACTCTTCCTACCATCTCTTTTTTTTTTCCTGTCAATAATTTTTTTTCAAAAATAAAGAAAGAAATAGCGAAGCTATTTGGAAACAAGGTTTGGTCTCATATATTCTACCATATCGTTTTATTTTTTTCCTTTGAATACTTTTTTACTAAAGAAATTGCAAATCCAAAAATAAAGAAACAAATAGTGAAGCTATTTGGAGACAAGGTTTGGTCTCATATATTCTACCATCTCATTTATTTTTTCCTCTGAATACTTTTTACTAAAGAAATTGCAAATATATTTGGAGACAATAGCCCATGTCTCAGAGATGGTAGGGAGAGGACGGTCTTGAGGTACTGCCACTACCATCTCTTTTTTTTTTTTTTTCCTTTTAGACAATTTTTTTCTCAAAATAAAGAAAGAAATAGCAAAGCTATTCGAGTTTTTTATTTTTCCTTTCAACAATTATTTTTATCTCTTTTTTCATTTTTCCTTTTCGACAATTATTTTTATCTCTTTTTTTTTTTTCCCGACAATTATTTTTCTTTTTTATTTTTCCTTTTCGACAATTATTTTTTTTTCTCAAAAATAAAGAAAGAAATAGCAAAGCTATTCAGAGTTTTTTTATTTTTCCTTTTCGATTATTATTTTTTTCTCAAAATAAAGAAACAAATAGCAAAGCTATTCGGAGACAAGGATTGGCAAGACTTATTTTTGATGGAACAAGAGGGGTTAAGAGCCCTAACCAAAAAAAAAAAAAAAAACTTTAACAAAGAAAATAGAAAAGACTACACAAAGCCCTAAGAAATATCATAGGTTGGGAATGCATACATTTTCGTCTCAAATTTACCATATTAATTACATTAGCAACATTGTTTTATTCTAAAATTCTCCGGCAACAAACAATGTTTTATTCTACGTACAGATCCACGCGTGCTTCGTCTCCAGGAATGGCGCTAGCTCCAGGCTCTTTTTTGTTTCAGTTCCGTAGCAATGCACCGGCAAACCTATATGCAAAAACAAATAAAAAGTAATGAGTGCGAACATATATGAGTAGAAACTGGTACCAATATATGATTAAGAAACGTCCACACGAGATTCAGATTAAGATGTTTCCAAGACCATCCATTAGAGAAAGAAAAACGACTTATGGATCCACCTGCTTATCAAGCATAGAGCTAGATATCGGCCAGCCGCCCGGCTCGTTATAGCTCGACTTCGTTATGGCTCGTTATACGGGGCACGAGTCGAAGGCTAGCTTCGGCTCGGCTTGTTAGTGAGCTCGAGCTGGCTCGTTTAGCTCGTGAATCAAAGCACACAAAAAAACATATGCATAAAGATTATAACCAGAATCAGCGAAAACACATCACATGCGTATATAAAATGAAATAAATAAAATATAAGTATGCTATCATTTATGATCATGATTCATCATCTTTCATTGATTTATTCCATTGATCCATATAGTATTTGTTACTTATCTTGGCTTGTTGTGGCTCGCGAGCAGCCCGCGAAATGGCTCGTTATAAAAACGACCCGACTTGTTACAAAATGAGCTGGCTCATTATAAAACGAGCCGAGCCATTAACGAGCGAGTCAAACGAGCAAGCGAGTTACGAGTTTTTCGTCCGCCTTAATCAAGCATTAGCACAATATAACTTTCCCCTCTTCAGCTAGACTTCTCAATCCAAGTGCCGACAAACTTAAAGCATTCAAGTTTCATATAGCTTATAGTACGACCCAAAGAATGGAATTTTTTGTAACTTGTAGCACATGAAGGACAGTTATGTTCTACAATACTATTTGTGGAATTGAGCAACATCAATCAACTACATAAATATGTTCTGAAAGCTGAGAAACCAGCATGTATATACCAATGTTTAAAATCACGGGTTATAGAATTTAGTCGGAGATTGGCCAAAATGCTACAACTGTGCTATTAGCGCTATTTGACGCTGTAGCGTGCTAATGAGCATTACGCTGAGGATTATTTGGATTTCTATTTTGTCACATAGTCAGGTAGCCAGGAAACCAAGAACTGAATCCAAATCCCCACCGGTGAAAGTGATCGAGTCACATAGGAGCCAGAAAGACTTGGAACCCTCTCGAGGTTAAGCAGAGGCAGTTGCTCGTCGGGAGGATGACGGATCCTTGCCAGGCCAGCACCGGCGACGGCGTGGGGCACTGTCGGCAGCAGGCGGTTTCCATCTCATCGACCGCCGCGTCGCCGACGCTGTTCCCGATGCGAAATGGAACGGACGCGTCCGGGCGGGAGAGAGCCACGGGCCGGGCTGGGTCGGAGATTTTTTGTTGGACTAACGGGCCGGACATAGTACACGTTACGGATACTGCACAGACAACTTTCTCCTGATGCTAAAAAAAGAAAAAGAAGATAACTTTTGCGGTTGTCTTATTAGTCCCACATCGTTTCTCCAAAAGCCCAATGAAAGCCTTGTTAAGTAAGCACATCACAACCCATGCCCCCGAGATGGTAGGGATGGTCTGGCTTGAGGTACTGCCACTTGTTGTTAGGCACCCAGAGGCTTTCTATTTTTTTTTTTCCTCTAAAAAATCTCCTTTTATTTTTCTGTTCAACAATTATTCTTTTTTTCTTTCTAAAGAAACTAATAGCAAAGCTATTTTTATTTTTTTATATAAATAAAGATATAAAAAAACTATTTTTCAGACAAGGTGATATATTCTACCATCTCGTTTTATTTTCCTTTAAACATTTTTTTTACTAAAGAAATTGCAAATCTATTTCGAGACAAGGTCTTTGACTAAAAGACGAAAATCGTAGCTATTTATATGCAACAGTGGGAATGACTTGAACTTCTAAGCCTGTCAACTTATTATTGTTTTGATTGTTCTGGTTACAACTTGCATGGTCAACTTTGCAAAATAGACTGAATTTGTCCCCCAGCAATTCTACTACATTCCCGTTCCATATCATGGGTATTGTCCCAAGGAAAATCTAGAAACGTTTGGAAGAAAATCAATCAATTCACTTATATATATGCATATTTGTGACACTACGGTTCAGTAATGATCTAATTGGTGGTTCATGTGATCACACAAACTGCTCATGAGATGATGAACACTGAACACACTGTGTTTTCTTCAAAAAAAAAAAAACACTGAACACATTGTGTTGGAAGGCCAAAACGAGATGATAAACGTATGTATGTGAAGTAGTTTTGTTTGTTTGTACG
Organism: Hyparrhenia diplandra; assembly: GCA_015847255.1. Lineage (NCBI taxonomy): Eukaryota > Viridiplantae > Streptophyta > Magnoliopsida > Poales > Poaceae > Hyparrhenia > Hyparrhenia diplandra. Next base: position 103,382 of record JADLZK010011167.1, on the reverse strand, counting down.
GAACACACAGACATACTGGCAATCGATCAAAAGTTACCACGCAACCGTCTCGTACTCTCGTTATGGGCTTCCAGTTTCCGTTTTTCAGCAACATCAGGCGATAACGTTGCAGAGCATGTTCTACAATCTATAGAAGTAGTGGTGTATACACAGAGCAGTGTGAACTGGTGAAAGATTCACTCGTTTTGCAGCAAAGGAGGATGTGGTGTGTATGGAATCCCTGGCTCGTTTATTCAGGATTCAGACCGGCCGGCCACCATCGTCGGAAGGCGGCGATCGACGGCGGGATTCTTGCCAGGTCGAACTCGACGGCCGCGTCGGCGAGGGGCAGCGCTGTCGGTAGCAAGCGGTTTCCATCCACCGGCTCGCCGACGCCGTTCCTACTGCGAATCGGAACCTGACGTCCGGGCGGGGAAAAGTGCAACAACGCAAGAGAGAGAGCTATGGGCCGGGCCGGAGAAATACATACACGTACGTTACATGGACACGTACGCTTTCTGGTCTTCTTGTTAGTCCCACGTCGTTTCTCTAGCCCAATCAAATCCTGCTCAAGTAAGCACACCACAACCCATGTTTCAGAGATGGTAGGAGGGGAAAGTGGGCTTGAACCCATGTTGTAAACCCGGAAGCCGGGCCTGTGTGTAATCACACAGCAAGAACCCCTTGATTCCTAGATTGGGCTTCCACGGAGTCGTAATAACTGGGGCAATCCGCCACAGTGGTGTACTGCTACTGTTGCCTAGGCGCTCCATCACTCTGGCGGAGCCCTGCTTTGTGGGACGTGAGCTCGCCTCTACACCTCCTACCATCTCTTTTTTTTTTTGTTCAACAATTGTTTTTACCATCTCTTTTTTTTTTATAATTAGATTCTTTTCTTGTTGCTATGTGATATTTGGATACAAGGTTTGGTCTGGTATAGGAGTGTCTTCTTCCTACCCTCTCTTTTTATTTTTCCTTTCAGCGATTTTTTTTTCTAAAGAAGTAACAAAGATATTTGGCGACAAGGTATGGTCTGATATAGGAGGGTCTTTTCTTTCGCTTATAAGCATAATTCTTTCTTTTCTATCTATAAAATACGTATATGCTTATTTGTAACACCACGGTTCAGCAAAATGATCTAAATGGTGATTCATGCGATCACCCAACTGCTTTAGTTAGCCTCACATAACACATAGGAGTTCTTCACATCTTATGATACCAACTGGAATAATATGGAGATTAAAATCTACTACCTCTATTCCAAATTATAAGTCGCTTTGTCTTTTTTTTTTTTTTTTTTGATACTTCCAACAGAGGGAGTACAAATTTTCACAGAGGTGTAAGTTCTGCTAATTTGTACCGCTAGCTAGAACAATAGCTATTTTCTACTTATATTTGTGAAAGCGCAAGTGCGAGAAGGTGGTTGTCAGGCTCGATGGTGGTTGTCACTAGGGGTGCAAATTGGTGTCAATAGGTGCACCTCCAAAACTCTTTAGTTCAAATATTTGTACTACTTGTCTAAATTTTTAAAGAAATAGTACCTATACTTGAAATAAAGAGGTTTGGAGGTGCACCTAAAGGATACCCCTTTGCACCCTTAGTTGTCACGTATTGTGGTTTGTAAGATGTGAAAAAGACATCATGGGTTCTCAAGGCCATGAAAAAGCTAAGATTTGTATGGTTGAAACAAGTCTAAATTATACTTTTATCGTTATCTCTCTTTAACAACTATCATAAAATTATTTATTCCATCCATTTTGCATAAGCCAAAACCCAAATGCTGAGTCTAATATGCTTTCATAAATATACTATGGAAAAATAAACTGCTTCGAAAAGCACCCTCTAAAAGCATATCCATGGTTGGCATTTTAGCCTTTGGAAGCAAAATAGTCCCAAAAAGCCTAACCAAACATACCCTTAGTGTGGTTGAGGGACTACCCAATTCCTTTTGTCATATACCTACCACTGGGCTCGCAAAAAGCCAATCTAGTGAAGTTCACCGTAGAACGACCTTATGTCCAATGTTTAATTATGGTAGTTGTAGGAGGGGTGGGGTGGACACTACGCTAGGGAAGAACTAGTACAAAATTTGAGTGGTGTTTTTTTACCGATGGAAGCTCTATTTTCTTTCAAAATCTAGAATTTGAGGAGGGCATGTGTCCCCACTCCTTATGTACTGGATCCGCCCTTAATGCTACATGAACCATCGAAAGCTCTGCGATTACGTGCTACGCGGCGTAGCAAGAGCTGCAAAAGGCTAATCATGCCTAGATCCAATCAGGGCTAGTGGCGTTGCGGCTCATGTTGGGCGTTCGCGCGACGGACGTCTTTGGAGAGTTAGGAGGTAGTTGACACATACATGGCCACCGGCAACCTCACCCTCGACCCCCCCCCTCCCTCCTTCACTGTCGTTCCTAATCCAATCCACCGGGCGACCTACCTTCTCCTATCGCCCCACGCCGCGGCACGCCCACATGTTGTGTAGCTCCGCCGCTAGTCGAACCGTCCGCCATTGCATGTCCGCCCACCACCCCGAGGCCCCTCCCCTTTCAATGGCCATTGGGTATTGCTGGTTGCAGTGACACACTTGTGGCCGTGTCTGGAGTAATGAACTGTAACAGAACCTCCTAATTATTGGGCCCACCTGCACCGTCATCGCCTCAAAGACCTCGGCAGCCAGAAGCGCATGCACCCAATAACTTAAGAAGCCCGTCGAAAGTGTTATCGAAAACCCGATTACACCACTCATACCGGGATCAACAAAGGAGTAGCTACAACATTACAACATTTGTTAGAAAAAAAAAAATAGATCAGAGTGCGGAAGAATAATAATATTAATTTTACAAATTGTGAATAAGTTACATTTGAGTAAACTTAACTTATTTTGCGGAAGCTAGGTAGAACTAGAAGACACCAGGTCATGTCGAGCCCACCGACATAACCTTGGTTAACAGCATGAGTCAACACCTGCAACAAGGGTTAACAAACCCCGAGTACGGGAGTACTCAACAAGACTTACCCGACTAAAGAAAATAGGAGAAGACTCGGGAATGCTTTGGTCTAATAGGATTCAAGGTAAGGCTTTTAGCAAGAATCAAGGACTCTTTTTGCGTAAAAAGCTTACTAGTAGTGCATCCTTACTTTCAACATTTTAATCCCAATTAAGTTTCTCTCCTACTCTAGGTGATCTTACACTAGAGCACACATTTTTTAGACATTCCATCACTTATTCCAACTTCTCACTGTTCCATAATTACACTACGATGTAAGGGGGAAACCAAGTCTCCATATCCGAGAAGCACGGCGATTTCGAAATCGATTCACCCAAATACCGGGAGTTCTTTCCACACGATATATGTAGCACTTAAGCTTGCATATATCAACCCTTTCCCGGATACTCAAACGGAACCGCGTCCTCACGCCACCCGGAGTACCGTCGCCTCAATCCGGGACTTTAACCCACGAGGGTAACATGTACTCCCGCCATCTCTCCACTCCCAAAGGCGGTTGTATGCGTTTCCGATTTGACACCCCCAAGATCGGGCTTACCGGAGTATGCGTCCAGAACTAGTTTCGACTGTGATGGGGCGACACCCATGACAGACGTGCCATTGGTCCAAGACCTCAGGCGCAGATTGCGTTCCATAGTCTCGGTCCACATTGCTTACAACGCCGCGGTCCTTAATTGACAAGCCGGAAATACTACAATCGAGACTCCATTCTCAATGCAAATTACCCGACCGGGTCTCAAATTAAACACCATATCCCAATGTATGGTTTCATCTTATAGCATCCTTTCTCATCAACCGCCCATTCGGGCTATCATAAGAGACTTGTCACATTTTGACTCAAAAGTCTAACTAATTTAGCCAAAGCTAAGCATTTCTAAGCATTTTACTCAAAACGGGTTATCAAGGTAGGTATCGAAATAAACAAGGATGGATAATGCATCAATTAGGTTGTCACTCAACTCCTATCACCTAATGCAATACATAAAGCAAAGGTGATATAAAGCTTTGTAAACACAAGGAATGTTTGAATGAACCGGGGCTTGCCCGGGTTGCGGGAAAGTCGATTCATTAACGAGATCATCCGAGTCATACTTGACATCGACACCACCATCGGTGGATGGATCTTCTCCGGCTTCGACCATCATGAACCATCTCACTCTCGTACTCTACACGTAGATGATGCATGCTTTAATATGATGAAGTATAAATATGATGCTTGATGGATGCATGAAATGATAAACAACTTGAGTACAACTTTTCTTCACGATAAAGTTGCAATCCAACAAAACCAACTTGTTGAACCACTCTACGAGATATCATCACCATTGCCTAAGGAGTTCTCAAGAACCATCTAACAGTGGTGTGGTTTAGGGTTCACAAAACAACCCAAAATCTACCCAAAACCCTAAGTTAGAAAACATTAAACCATTTGTTTTACACATAAAATAATAGGGCATGAAATAATAAATATTTTTAATTTTCTCAAAACAAGCTCAAAATTTTTGTACAGGTAGATCATGTCATAAAACAGTACCAAAATAATTTTCATGATTTTTGGATAAATAAAATAATTATTAAAAATCAAGGAAGATGCATTTTTCAATTAAAATTTGTATTTTTAAATCATGCCCAAACTATTCAAAATGCAAGTTTCAAATTTTTCATGGATAGACATATCCATGGGAAGGCTACAAAAAATTTTCAGAATTTTTGAGCTAGTATTTGAATTTGTACAAAATTTGGAAAATTGGATACTATTCAAATAAAAGGAATTGAATAAAACATTTTATAAATAGAAAAAGGTTCTGGGCTGAATTTGGCCTGTTATCGTACACAGCCCAAGATCGCTTCACGGCCCATAGTGAACAGTAATGGACCGCCCTAGTGGAACGAGGCGGCATCGCCCTGAACAAGCATGTTGTTGGGCCCCCAGCTACGGTGCTTGGTCAGACCGCTCACGCAAGGCTGGCGGCACGCGCCACCGGGCGTCCTTGCTGCGGCGCCGATGGACGAAAATGAAAACGGGAGAAGGAAGACGGCCGAGGCTCACCGCGGTGATGGGACGGGGCTTGGTTGCGGCCGGGGCTAGGCGGAGGTGGGTCGCCGGGCGACAGCGTGGCGCGCGCGGCGAGGACGACGCCGTTCGGTCGAACTAGAGTCACGGGCTTGGCAAAGAAGCGAGTCGATCACGACTACATCATCGAAAGGGAAGGAAAACGCGAGGAAGAGCAAGTAGAAGCTCACCGAGCGAGCCGGGCGACGGCGAGGTCGAAAGCGCTGGCGGCCGGCTACGGCAGCTGAGGAAGAAGGGCTCATATGGCGATTCCGACAAATGAAAGGGGGTTGCCGGGTTCCGAGGAGGGAGGTGAGGAAATTCGGCGGCTGGGGTAGATGGTTTAGCAAGAAAAACTACGACGACGGCGTGCGGCGACGGCGGGCAGAGGCGTGTTCCGACGGGCGGCGGAAATGAAGAAAAGGGCACCACGTCGCCCGGTGGTGGCCTATTTATAGGAGAAAGGGGTCGGACAGTGGACAGCGGCGTCGCGAAGGTCCCCAGTGGTCGGCTTCGAGCGGGTTCGCCGGTAGACGGCGGCGCTTGGCTTGACGCCCGGCGGTGGCAGAGGAGGAGTGGTCGGGTTCTTTCATTCATCTCTAACCCTAACTCTGAATTTTCCAAATTACTCTCAAATTTTGAACTGAACTCAAAAATTTCCAAAAAGCAACTTGCCTTAATTTTTCAAGATCTACAATTTTCACAATTGGAAGATTTTCAAATTCTGCCTCTAAATATGACTTTTTGAAATGGGGTCAAACTTTTTGAAATTTGAATTCAAAATTACTTTTAAAATCATGAAACAACTTGAAAAACTTTGTACATGACTTTTGTTCCTCTCAACAAGATCTACAAACTAGCTTTTGAAATTTTTCTCAAATTTTGCATAAATTTTGAAAATATAGAAAAAGGGGTAGAAAGGGGTTTTTTCTTTGAAATTCAAAATTGCTTCAAAATTTTGAACTAAACTTTGAAAACTCAAAATACCAACTTTGTTCAACTTTGAAAAATCTACCTTTTTGCTTTAATAACCATACCCAAAATCTTGATAAATTTTGAAATAAAGAGAAGGGGACAAATTAGGGTTTAGAAACTAGGGTTTCCGACAAAGGGGAATAGTTTCCTAATCTGTTTTCTCTCGCGTCTTTTCGACCAACGATGAGACCAAACATAACAAAACCTATTTTTGTCCAAATCCATAGCTTAACTGATAATTAACACCGGGGTGTTACATGAACACCCCGTGTTGTATCATTATCAATACTGTCTCTATGAAGACCAAGTCCATGCTAATATTAAACCACTATAACAAGAATTGGCGGGCCTATATTAATTTAAGGGTATTCAATTGAATACCCAAAAAAATTGGACAAAACAAGTATATATAGTCTATACATGTATATGTATTACAAAAATAAAGAAAATAGAGTTAAAACGAGTATTCGGACTCAACCTATATTACTAGTATGTTGTGGTGATTATATCTAATGTACTATTTCTTGATTTAATTTTAGGTGTTTTACATGATATAAGTGTTAAAATTTAGGAGAATTGAGGTTGTCAAAAAAAAATTTCTCTCGTGTTTTGAATACCCCGAATGGAAAATCCTAGGCCACCACTGATAACAAGCTCATCACAACCCTTGCATGAAAAAAAAAGGAACAAGCTGATTACACAATAAGTACAAATAACCACACTCTTAACGCGCATTAGTTGGCCAATGGCTGAACCACAAGCAAAGCCACACGTTTGACCACATGACTCGGCAAATCACACACTCATACATATAGCTTGCCGACTAGTCTCTACATCCACGTCGTAAGTTCGTAACGGTGCATGTACATGACGACATTAATCAGCACAGACCTTTAAGTAGTTGTTCGATCTTACTATTTTCTTGCTTGAGTAGCCGGCCGGATTGCTGCTACTGCGGTGGGTCGTCCGTCGTCCCCGGCAGCACCATGCCGCTGAACCAGTGGTTCTCACACGGGTAGGCGGAGCAGAAGGTCTGCAGCGCCGTCATGAGCAGCAGCCCGACGGAGGCGATCAGCGTGAGCACCTTCCACGACCTGAACACGTACTTCCTGAGCATCTTCCTCAGCCGCGCCGCCGCGCTCCGGCTCCGGTGCGCGTTCACCGCCGCGATGACGGCGTCCAGCTGCGGCACCTTGGTGAGCCGCGTCGCCCGCGCCATCCCGTTCCACATGCCCGCGGCCTCCCTGTTGCTCTTCATGTGGTTCACCACCACGCCGCTCCGCCGCAAAATCTTGACGTCCTTGGAGGTGTCGATGATGCCGTTCATCAGCTCCGTGTAGCGCGCCAGCACCAGCGGCCCGCGCACCGCCACGGCCTCGTAGGCCACCAGGTTGCGCAGGACCACCTCGGTGTTGGCGTCCAGCGTGATGACGGGGAGCCGCAGCGTTGCCGTCGCGCGGTCGAAGGTGATCCCCTCGATGCCGCCGCCCTCGGGCGCCGGCGTGAACCGGACGCCGCACCGGGCCAGTGCCTCCACCGACGGGATGCGGATCTCGTCCGCCCGCGGCGCCGTCATGGCACCCTCCTCTGGGTGTTCCGCGCCGCCGCCGTTGAGCTGGGCCTCCGCGTCCACGGACTGCATCAGCTTGCCGAGCACCGGCAACAGCGCCGCCAGCGCCGGCGCCTTGCGCCCGATCTTCCCCACCAGCTTTGTGAGGTTCTTCTTGATGAACCGCACCGGCGCCACGTTGAGCCTGGACGTCTGCGACACGAGCTGCTTCACCTTGTCGAAGTCCTCCTCCTCTTCCTCCAGCGTCTTCTTCATCGCCTGCTGCGCCTCGACGTCGTCCGACAACACCTCCTCGCCGTCGGCCGCCGGAGCGGGTGCCTCCTCCTCCTCCACCACCTGGTCACCACCACTATTACCGGCACCGTCGTCCAAGAGAGTGGCGTCCGGGACGAGGAAGTGGTAGAGGACCTCCAGCAGGTGCGCGTGTCTGGTCAGGTCGCCGATCGCCGCCACCCCGCGCTTATTGCTGGCGGCGTCGCTGATCTTGAAGGGGGACACGTCCATGATGAAGCGGAGGACGACGGCGTGCATCGCCTTGGCGGCCTCGTGGCGGGTTCCGTGTCGGAGCTCGAGCGTCCTGGCGAAGACGAAGAGCGGGATCTGGTTCTCGAGCATCATGGCGTCGCGCACGACGGCGTTGATCCAGTTGGCCGACGACGACACCACGTCGGTGGCCTCGCGGCGGCGGTAGTTCTCGATGAAATCGAGCAGGAAGCACGCGTCGACGGCCATAATCCACGCCAGCGTCGTGTCGTTGAGGTCCAGGAACCTGTGGTACACCGCCCGTATCTTGAGCTCAAGGCCGCCGGCGAGGAACCGGTCCTTGAGATGCTCGATGGTGTAGCCGCCGGCGAAGAGCATCTCGAAGCGCTTGGCGCCGGCGAGCTTGAAGCGCTGCATGTCCATGAGCTCGGCGCGGGCCTCGTGGTGGTAGGGGCCCAGCGAGAAGACGTGCGGCGCGTACGCCTCCGGGTTGGTGTCGCGGAGCGAGCGCGGGACGCTGAACACCTTGGCCGCCGCGCCCAGCGCCTCCCGCCGTCTCGTGCCGCAGGCTCTTCTCCACCCAGCCCACCCAACGCTTCTCGTCGTCGCTCTGCTCCTCCACGTCCGCCATCCCGAACGACCTTGCCCGTGGCTGCTGCGGCTCCGACGAGGACGACATCGCGCTAAACACTGACACTTGTATAGTATATCGTTTTAGTAATATTGTTAATCTCAGCTGGGGCTTTAATTTGGCTATGAGCTCAGGAGGGCACGCACACATGCAAAGCTGCTAATGACAGGTTATTGCTTATATAGACTTGGATGTCAATGGGTGTGGGCTAGATATTTATTTTGGGATACAAATACAGATGCCATGCCATGCCATGCGCACATACAAAATATGATAGATCATGGGTGTGTTCTAGACCTAGGCTGGCTAGAGAGATAAGCCAGGGCAGTTAAAACCTGACTCTGATCTGAGTAATATGCAAGGGAGTGTTGTTTGGTTCGTTCACCTTAGCTAAGTCTGGATTATGAGGACCATGTTTGGTTGGTTGGTTACCTCGGTTACACTTAGTGTAACTTTCACTCTCTCGGTTTTAAATTCTTTTCTTTGATAGCTTTTGCTATGTACTTAGAGATACAATATATCGAGATATATATATAGTACAAACTGCACCTATAAAAGGTAAAAATGTCGTATAATTTACTCCCTCCGTCGTGTATTATAGCACATGCTTCAAAATTTGTCCTCAAATATAATGCATTTTAAAAGACAAAAACCAAATTTGCATTAAATACTTTCCATTCATCAATCAATCACCACTAATCATGTCGATGATTACGCCTTATTAGGAAAATAACTAATCATGTTGATGATAACGCCTTATTAGGAAAATAGTGAGGGTATGTGTCTTTGTGTCCTCTTTTAATCTGTCCTAAAATTTCTCAAAAGCACTATATTACAAGACAGATGGAGTAGAACAAATGGAGCATTTGTGAAGGTAAGATCATCACCTCCTTGCAAATACAGACTGTGCACTAACACATTCAATCCAACAATGCCAGTGAAATCAATCAGGAATGGTAACAACGTCCAAAGTGGGCACACACTGATAGTGCCTAGGGGTGGAGGAGGACAACCATGATGGGAAGTCAACACAAAGCCACAAAGGTTGACTGACGCATTCCTGAATGTAGCCGAGGGTGAACCTAAAGAGACAACCAAACATATCAAAGTTGCATTGCTAGAGCCTAGCCAGAGCTAATGCAGAAAACTAAACACAACCCATATGTATGTGCACACGCGCATCCTAACTCTATGAACACCATACCAAGTATCGAATTTGAACCCAATAGATATATTGCGCTACAAGAAACTTAACCAAATGAAATACATGATCAGTTTGTCATTTTACAGAATCATGGGATATTTGTTATGGGTCTTTTCCTAGTCGTAATAAGTGTTGGGCCAACACCTTGTCTAGGGCGCCCTAGCCGTGTGCACTAGAGGGGGTTGACGGCTCCTCTAGAACTGTCGACCTCCTTCCCTTGGAGGAGTTAGATAGGAAAAGGATTAGGGACAGGAGTAGATAAAAATAAAAGAAAATAGAATTTGTTTAGGAAATTGGACTATGTATCTATAAGGATTCCATATTCATGTTCTTTGGTAGATAGTCCCTATGGACACTATACCACATTCAATCTACAACGTAAGAAAAAGGGTCGCTATAAGCCGCTATACCGTCGGATTATCGGTTGCCTATGAAGCTCACAACAGCTTATAACAGCGTAAAAAAATATCTTACAACAACTCATGAAGCTGTATGAGCTGTACCAAACAAGCCATAAGAAACTACCTAGGTGATGAAGTTGAGCAGTTTTGAAAAATTGTTTGGCAAAATACCTTCACCAACAGCTTTATGCATGATATGAGAGAAAAATGGATGAGAGAGCTTGGATAAGCTACTTTTTCAGCTCTCTCACATTCCATTCTATTGTGAGAGGGAGAAAAATAGCTTCATGTAGCTGTTGTAGCCACATTAATGTTTTTGAAAGAGGTGTTTGTAAAAGAAAAACAGCTCATGAAGTTGTTTTGAGTTGTACCAAACATGCCCCTAATCTTCTCTTTGTATCTGTCACATCACTTTCTACAACATTGCGGAAAGCCTAACCGTGGCTACATGAGAAACTCCAATGTTCATCTTTGTCCTCTCTCTCAATTATTCACCTCTCCTTATTATTGGGTCTTGGTATCAGTCATGCCTACCAGTGGATTTCATGTAGTTTCTTAAACTTTGTTTTTGTTGCAAGACCTAGTTTTTCATCTCTTTTTAAAAAATATTGTTGTCACATCAACAAAATATTCTATGTGGCAGCATGTATATTAAATGGCAACTATCATAGTCATATATATCAAAATCAATTGGACTTCCCTAAAGTATATTGTACTAGTACTGGTGGGAGTTTTGAGTAATTTCTTTAACTCCCTCTGTTTCAAATTATAAGTTACTTTGATTTTTTGATTCATCCATTTAATTATGCATCTGTCTCTTAGCAATGTTGTCTCTAATATTAATTCTAAATAATTAAGACACTATATCTGCTCTCTATTACTGGAATATTGAGACGATGCCTTTTCAGCGTCCGGCACAATGTTGCTTTATCTCAAAATTTTCTCTTTCACTTGTGTGAACACTATGGACCAAAACGGTTTAAGGTACGAATGGACTCCTGAATGAAAGATGACATGGATTGGACTCGCAATGCAACACGCTCCCCATATTGATTTTTCGACCTCAACCATGCATTGTACTGCTAGTGTCCCACTTCTCATTGGGGACTACATGGCCTTCTTTTGCGCTAGAGTTGATATTTGACAGAGCTCTGACTTCAAGCTTCGCATCAGATAATAGATTTGTCAGCTTAAATCAAGAACACTGACTCTTATTTTTAGCTCACCAATAAACAACTCGATCATGTGTGTATCCCCCAACTCTATATCTACAATTTTTTGGAGTTCACTACTACACAACTGATTTTGCACAGCGTTTCCAAATATTTTCCCGTGGCGGTTATTTGGAAGACCGCCATGGTTAATGTCACGATTAACCGTGCGGTTATTTTCTATTAACCGTGCGGTTATTTTTTCTATTAACCGTGGCGGTCATAATAACCGCCACGATAAATCGGCGTCACCGTAAATTAGAGCCCAGCCCTCTACCATTTTGAAGCCCAATACTAGGCTGCGGAGCCCAATAACACCTTCCACAGTATAAAAGCGAGCAGCTCTCCTTCCTAGGGTTTCATCTCACCCCTCCCTCACTTTTCTCTCAACCCGGCTGCTCCCTCACTTCTCTCCCTCCAACCGGCTCCTCCCCTCACTTCTCTCCCCCAACCCTCCTCTCTCTTCTCTCGAGGCGGTGTCATGACCCCAGTTGGGCCAGCCCGGAAAGGGCTAATTGGGCTGGCAACGCCGGCCGCCGGCCGAGAGAGGGGGCCGAGCCTTGCAAAGGAGGGCCGCCGCCCCTTGCCGCCGCCTCTCCTCCCTCCCGTCCCGTCCAACCCAACTCTCGCCCCGTCTTCAAGTTAGGATTATCTTAGGACTTTTGGTGTGTAAAAGGGGATATTCCAATCTATAACGAAGACCCTTATTAGAAAATAAATAAATATTGCTTGTAAAAGCAATCTTATAAAGGAAACTTTATAGAGAGATTGCTTAGATTACAAGTCCCACTAGACGGGTTATATAAGCGAGAGGCATAGAATCTCTTTGGGGATAAGCAAGCGATAAAAATTAGTATCCATCTATTCCGCCTCTCAACCTCCACCGCCGCCCCCTCGCGCCCCAGCGCGCCCCGCCCGCGCCGCCGCGCCGCCGCCGGCCGCCGCCCTCCGGCCGCTGCTCGTGTCTTCTGATGCCGCCGCCGGGCGAGATTGCAACCCCTACGCCGTCTTCGTAGCTCCAACGGCCGACGAACACGTGTCAATTCCCGCCCAATCTGGCGGAATCCGACAGCGACGGCCAAAACCTGAGGCGGCCATGCGCGCCGCGCCCCGCCACCCGGTGGCGTCGGCGGCGGATGCCCGGCGTGGCGCGGATATCGCGGCGGTGGCCGCTCGTAGGATCCGATGGAAGCCTGAGAAGGGTGAATAGGTCGACCCCCCTTCAATCGACCGTTAAAAAACTTTTTAGCTAATCGTCGTCTGGATATCGCGGACCGCCCAGATAGGCTGGAAGACCTTGCCGCGTGGCCCGACGTGACGAGAGACGAGCGAGCGAGAGAATGGACTTCTCTCGGCGGCCGGTAGCGGCTGCTTTGCCCGCGTCCTCTGGGCATCTTGCAGCGGGTCACTTCACGTATGACCTCGAGGTGAATCTGTGAGTCTGCGTCCTTTGAGATGGTTATTCACCCTTGTTCCTGCACCGCGGGTATTTCCGAGAGAACTAGCCAAAAGTGACGAACCCCGCAGAAAGTAGATCGGGTCGAAGCCCTATCTCACAAGATAAAATATGCAAGAAATGTAAAGGGGACAAGTGACACGAGATTTGACCCGTGGTTATGCCGCGCCACAATGTGCTCGGGTTACGTCCCACGTTGTTGAGGTTGCCACACAAGGCTTAGCTTGCCCACCGGCTTGCTTTTTCCCTCGTTCACAAGTCTAGGGGAGTTAACCCTAGAGATGTGGGGTAATGTATTCTTTGTTGAGTGAGGTTACAAACCTCCCAAGGCTGCCACACGAAGGGGCAAGCTCAAAGGGCGACGCCCTAGCCGTCTAGGAGCAAGCTTCAAGAGTAAATAACCCTAGGGTTCCGCCAAACGTGAACAAAATGCTCTTTTGAGTGGGGAAGTAGTAGATCCGGACTCCAATCGAAGTTTCTGCATTTGTTTCCCTAAAAATCCCGGTGGGAAGTGAGAGATTGAGTGGGGAGCTCAAAGTGCTTCAATGGAGGAGAGAGAGAGAGCAAGAGGTGAGAGCCGGGCCGTTACGCCGCGAGGAAGAAGAAGGAGTGAGCCGGGTGACCGTTGTGGGAGAGGTAGAATGGGTATTTATACCCCACGGCCCAACGGTAGGATTTAAGTGTGGCACCGCCAAGACCGACACGCCAGACCGCTTTCAATGCGCTGCAAATCTTGCCCACAGCCCTTGAACTGACAAAAAGAGTGAATCGCGAAGAATTGCCGGGCCGGTCGGGGTTTGGAGTTGAGTGTTGTGTCCGATTTGATGTTTAGAGCACTTGGTCCACAGGCACCCGAGAATCCTAGGATCCCTCTTGATAGTACGGCATTTCCTAAACTCAAGATTCAAAATATAAAATAATTTAAACGCCTTGATCCGGAAACACCACCATCTAGCTTATTTGGTGCCTTTGGACTGTACATCAACTCCACATTTTAATCCCTCGCATGTCATCTTCGTAAATCTCATTAGTCCCCTAATTCGATGGTCATCAACGCCAAAACCCACTTAGAGCTTGATTGCACTTACAATCTCCCCCTTTTTGGTGATTGATGACAACCAAATTAGAGCTTACATAAGATGTAAAGTCAAACTTAGATTTCGAAGACCAAGGATGTAGGAACCTCCCCCAATATGTGAGTGAGTCTTGAATTCTCAAGATTGACATAAAAGATCAATTTCACATATTTAGGTGTAGTGAGGCCTCCCCTTAAATGTGTGAGTGAGATTTGAATTCTCAATTTTGACATAAAAGTTAAGTCACACATTTAGAAAGTGTGCAAGGCCTCCCCCTACATCCATGGTTGCTGTGGGGTGCTTGTTGACGGTAACCAACGACATATTTTTCCCGTCAACTTACTACCATAAAGGGAGTAAAATTAAACCTTTTATACTCATATACATTTATCACTAATAAATTCCACTTGTAGTGTCTTGTATTTTATTTTGCAGATTTATAATAAAAGCAAGTGGAAAATGCGACCAAAATGCGCCTTAGGGATAGCGCATTATTGCAAAATCAAGCCCAAAGCAAATCGACCCAAAAGCGTCAAATGCGGGCGAGCACGGCCCGGCCCCACAACTTTTCGGGCGAAGACGACACCCCACGAGACCCGGGCGGGCCGAGCCCAGGGGGTGCTTGGCCAGCGCCACCACATGCGGCCGCACCCTCCTCGAGGCGGTTTCGGCCCGGCCTCGAGGAGGCGGTTACGTGCACTTTCCAAGCGGGGTTTCCCGCCTGCGTTGGTCGGTTTTGCTTATACAAGGAAGGTTTACAGTGTCGGTTTTGGTGTAAATTAGCACTTAGGCCCCTCCTCCAAGTGTATAAATAGGCCCCCTCTCTCCCTCTCTCAACACACACCATTTGGAGCCTTCTCACTTTCTACTCTTCTTCTCCTCTCCTCTCTACTCCTCCACTTCTCTAGTTCTTTTAGTCTTTAGTAGTATTTGGAGCAAGGCTAAGCTTCATTGGAGAGCTTGTACTTAGGAGAAGGAATATTCGGTATGAATACATTTATGGTTTATCGTCAAGTCTTGATCTCATATGCTTGTGCAATAGAGCTAGAGTATTTACATGTTATATTCTTGACATGTTGTTCTCGACACGATCATGATAGAAGAACTAGACTATAGTTCCTATGTCGTGGTTAGTCGTATAGAACTTAGGGCCTAACCATTCGTGCCATGTATTTGAGTAGAGTAAGAGTTGTCTTTGAGGTGGCGGTTCGTTGTGCCCTTCGGGGGTTTGCTCGTGTTCTATTCCGTCCATCCGTAGGGTGGGGGCCATGGGGACATGAGTAGTGTCCTAGTATCTTGGGGCGTGGTGTCCGGATGCGGTATCCTTCGAATATGAGTGCATGCCACGGTTGAGGGGTAGGCGGCTTGGTGCGTGACAAGCCTTGACCGTCCCTTGAAATCCCCCACGTTAGGTGTGTCTTTGTAGGAGTTAAGTAAATGCCTTCCTTCGAGGCGGATGCTCAGGGAGGTCTCCCGTCCATCTCACTCTCGGCCTAAAACTCTAGTCATCTATGTTTGCATGATTATTAACTTGGTTCTTTGCAGACTACTTTAGAATGCACACTCCACTTAGGAATATTCTTTATTCTTTATTTTCCTTTTATCCTTGAGGTTGGCCCAAGTGTGTGTCACACTATCTTAAAATATCATTACTTACCCCGTATTGAGTATTGGTCAACTGCATAGACATGTCGTCTTGTTCATGCCCCCTGCTAGAGTCCTACACCATGCCTTCCTTTGGGAAAATATAAATAACGATACCTCGAATATCTCGGGTGAAATGCTACAACGGTATTTCCGAAGTGCGCTTATGACTTGTTACGTAAATGCTACGAAATGCCACGACATCCCGGTGGCGATGGTAGGCGGAGTGTAACAATTCGGCGAAGTCGTTGTGGGGAGTCAACTGTGGTTCCCAAAGTGCTCTTGCCTTTTTGGCACTTGCGCTTAGGAAACGCATAGCGGTGCTCAACGAGTGTCATAAATATATATCCGTGATGCATATGACAACGAGGCCCGATCGAGCACAAGAAGGTTATGCATGCATGCAGACGATATGCGTAATCTTTGCCCGCGCCGAAGTGCGGCTTCTTTACCCGCGCCTATCGGTCGAGACAGACGCAGAACGGCGACAAAGCAACCCGCGGCATATATGACATGATATATAAAAACAACTGCGGCCAGATTATCTAAACCACGAGTTTAAACATCTAACGACCAAATCCGAGAAATAACAGGTCATAGGTGGCATTATTACATAAAATAGACTTTCTCTCGAACTTCGCACCTAACAAGCTACTCTCAAAAGATCTAAACTCAAAGATCACCGCTTGCATCATCCTCGAACCATCTCGGGCGTCAAAAAGTTGTTTGACCCCCCTCATTTCTTCTAATTTTCTCCCCTTTGGCGTCAAGCACCAAAAAGATCATAGAAAAAAAGAAGAAACGGAGGCGGAGTCACTCCTCACCGGTGTCCTCGCGGCCCAGGCGGTGTCCTCATCCTCCTCCTACGAAATAGCGGCACTGGCTGCGTGGAGCGGCAGTGGAGCGTCGAGTTGGAATCTGGCGTGCAAAGGAACCAGCGGTCGATAAATCCTGATCACGAGCTGGCGGTGGTATTTTTTAACTACGGGAGGTCGTGCGAGGTGGTCTAGGGATAGAAGGAGGAACCGGGGAGTCCTTACTTCTCCCTAACACTCTTGAGCGCTGTCTCACCTCCTGCGCAACTCATAAGTCTGGCTGAGATGCATAAGAGCAATGCCCAAAGATGGCCTTGATCCACTTCTTCACCTTGGATCGAGACTTGCTTTGTGCCTCACGGGCCTAGAGCTAGAGGGGCTCCTCCAAGTCCTCTCTACCGGTGAGGTGCCTCATCTTTGAGGGTGCAGCCACATGCTTTGGTCTTCCCACCATCCAAGCCATGGGTCTTCTCTATATTGTAGACTTGTGGAAGCGGTCCTTGGGATAGATGTTCCCGAGAGACCCTCTCAATCATGAACATGAGGTAGGGAGCATAGGGCGGGTTCCTCCTAGCATCATCCATAGCATTAGCCCGTTTGCCTCCAAATAAACTTTCCCACATTGAAGGTCTCATCATTTACGAGTGGGCAAGGACATTTCTAGCATAGCCATTCACATCGGGTCGCCCCATCCTTAGGATCAATGGTGCATCTGCGGAGGTTGTTCATCACATAGAAGAAGTCCTTCAACCCCTTCCTTTTTCAAGTAATCGTGGATGCGCCCGGCCGGTCCACGATGGCCTTGGCCTCAATGGGGTCAATCTCATGAATATCCGTGTCTTTTGTGTGATCAGCCCCAAAGCCAAGTATCGTGAGAATGTGACAAAGTCAACTCTGTAGTGCCTCTGTCGATCATCCGGTGAATGGTGTCATTTATGCATCCCAGCGATAGGTGGCATGAAACGGCCCGAGAATCTCCTCATTCCAATCATGCTTGAAAGCCATGATATCACATCATTTCGAACTTCTCACAAGCTTCAATTGCCTCATTGAAGGCATCCTCCTCCTTGTCCGCCATCCTCTCAAAGTCAATATAGTGCATAGTGGTGATCTTGCTCTTGGATGAGTGAAGAAGGACAGGTCAAGTAAAAGTTTGAGTGGAATCTTTGCCCAAAATCTCTCATCTATGCCATCGATCACGCTCATCATTTGTACACATTGTATGCGCTCGGCATCTGTCTTCTCTCGGCTTCTTGAAGTAGCTTACCCTTGCTTTGGAATGGGAGGATCATTGGCGGTACGCCATCTCGAAAACACCCTCAATCTGGCGCATGTAGGCATTTGTCAAACACTTGAGGTGCTGCGGGTGCCTTGTTCACTGGGGGCACAATGGTGTACCCATCTCTGCTTCTTCTTTGCTCCTCGGTGAGCTCGGTTTTTTTTTCTGCCACCGGCTCACTGTTCAAATTCTTCCTTCCTCTGCCTCTACATTAATCACCATGATCCTCTGCTTCCTCTTGCCGTGGGGATCACCTCCGGGGATCCATCTATGCAAAAAGATAGGAGTTTGGTCGAGAAACTATTAAGAATAGGAAGTGGAATGACCAAATCTATGCGGTAGAAATGTTAGAAAAATAAATTTTGATGATTTTGAGCAAGCCGCCCGAATCGAGCACACCGCTGCAGCGGCCTTTGCCGTTTAGCGAGGAGAACACGGCATCGCCGCGCATGCACGGCAATTTGCCGTGTCATGCTTTCAGCGGCACCTACCGCTCCCCTTGCTCAAATGTCATCCAAATTCATTTTAATAAACTTTCTAATGCATCTACTTAGCTTACGAGATCACTTGACTATCACAATTTTAGGTACAAATTCGGAAGCGGTACAAAAATTCCATGGATTCAAAAAGATTAGTAAGAACCTAAGTGAAATTTCTCCAAAGTTTGGAGTCAATCAATTTCACGAGATCAATGAGTCAAGCAATTTGAGGGATATTTCTTTGTTTGAAGCAGCTAAAACGATTATGTTCTATTTGGGGCAAAGATTGCCGCGCCCTCCCCTAAATTACCTAAACCATGGAAGAGTGAAATTGGTCGATTCAATCATCAAAGCTACTTCCTAGAGTTCATACAATACTTAGAAGAAAATCCATGAGAAATTGTTGCCCATTGCATAGATCGAAAGCAAGAACTTCGAGGCTAGGGTTAGGTTACCTCGTTGATTGGAGAGGAAAGAGAAGAAGCTGCTTTCGGAGAGGGAGGCGGGGGCCGGCTAGGGGCGAGGAAGATGGCCGGGCGGCGCGTGGTGCGACGCTGCTTGGGGACGCGGCCGGCCGGCCGAGGAGCGGCTTGGCGTCTTGTGGCTTGTGCGGCGGCCTTTCCTTCAGCCTTGAGAGAGAGCGGGCGCGAGGGAGAGTCGCCCGCCCGGGGGTAGAAAAGGAAAGAAGAAAAACGTTTGGCTCGGTACCCCGGTTCGGACGAGCACGTCTGAAAACCCTAGGCGGCGGCCTTTGCCCTAAAAAGGCTTGCTTCTTAGTGCCACGCTGCACGCCGCGGGGCCTGCTACCGGCCGCTCGACTGTCCCTGCATATATATTGCCACCTTTTAACTTATCTCTCCTCGGACTTGATCACAAAAGACACCAAAATTCATTGCGGGGACGGATCATCGATCTGAGAACAATGGCATTGAATTTCGGATTAGAATTTGAAAACCTTTTTGAAACACATTATGAAGGTTTTTCACAAACTTTTCTTATGTTGAACTAGTGTCTCAAAATGCAGTTGCATGTGTGCTGGAATTCAAATCAAGTTATGAGAATCGAGAATGTTTAGCTCACTACGCAAAAAGCAAAACCTTGACTCATCAAGAGGCTTGGTGAAGATATTGGCTAGTTGCTTTTCGGTGCTCACATGGCGGTGCGATATCTCCTTTGAGTTCGTGGTCTCTCAAGAAGTGATGACGGATGTCTATGTGTTTTGTTCTAGAGTGTGCTACCGGGTTATTTCTGCGAGTTTGATGGCACTCTCGTTGTCACAAAGAAGAGGTATCTTTGTGAAATGACATCCGTAATCTTTTAAGGTTTGTTTCATCCAAAATAGTTGAGCACGGCATGCACCGGGCGCAACATACTCGGCCTCGGCGGTAGAAAGGGCTACACAATTTTGCTTCTTAGAGCTCCAAGGCGCTAAAGACCGTCCCAAGGAATTGACATGTCCCCTAAGTGCTTTTTCGATCTACTTTGCAACCCGGCATAGTCGAGGAATCACGAATAACCAAGTAGATTGAACTTAGAACCCTTGGGATACCACAAGCCAAGGTTAGGAGTGAGTACTAAGCATCTCAAGATTCTCTTAACAGCCACGTTGTGACATTCCTTTGAATTGGCTTGAAAACGAGCACACATACACACACTAAGCATTATGTCCTAGATGCACAAAGGTAAAGCAAAGATCCAATCATGGAGCGATATACCTTCATGTCCACGGCTGGACCCTCCTCATCAAGATCAAGATGTCCATTGCTTGGCATTGGAGTTTTGATTGGCTTTGCCTTGGCCATATCAAACTTCTTTAGCATGTCATGGGTGTACTTGGTTTGGCAAATGAATGCCCCTTCCTCTATTTGCTTGACTTGAAACACGAGGAAGTACTTTAGCTCACCCATCATGGACATCTCAAATCTCTTGGTCATTGTCCTACTAAATTGCTCAACATACATATTGTTAGTGCTACCAAATATTATGTCATCGACATATATTTGGCATACAAAGATATCATTGCTAACTTTATGAGTGAAGAGAGTAGGATCGGCTTTGCCTATTTCAAAGCCTTGTTTGAGCAAGAATTCCTTAAGGCATTCATACCATGCTCTAGGTGCTTGCTTAAGCCCATAGAGCCTTATGGAGACTTGTAGGCGTAGTTGGGAAACTTGGGGTCTTCAAAACCGGGTGGTTGCTCAACATACACCTCCTCTTGTAGTGGACCATTGAGGAATACACTCTTGACATCCATTTGGTATAGCTTGAAGTCATGATGGGCAAAACAAAGGCTAGAAGAATGCGAATGCTTCTAGTCTTGCCACCGGGTGCATATGTCTCATCAAAGTCCAAGCCCTCTACTTGAGTGAAGCCTTGAGCAACCAATCTTGCCTTGTTTCTTGTCACCAGCCCATCTTCATCTTGCTTGTTGTTGGGAAGACCCACTTGGTACCAATGATGTTCGTCTTGGGTCTTTCCCCAACTCCCAAACTTAATTTCTTTTGAAGTTGTTGAGCTCTTCTTGCATGGACAACACCCAATCGGATCCTTGAGAGCATCTTCTACTTTCTGCGGTTCCAAAGATGAAACAAAAGAGAAATGTTGACGTAAAGCGGCTAGATGTGATCGAGTAGTAACTCCCTTTCGGAGACTCCCAAGGATGTTGTCAGCGGGATGATCCCGTTGAATGGATTTGTAAATGAGTCGTGGGTGATCAACGCCCTATACGCTTGTTCTTCTTGATCTTCATCATATTCATCATCGGCCTCAAGGATTGGAGCAAGATCAAGTGGTTGAGCAATGATGCGGGTGGATCGGTCGGCCGAGAGGTAGGTGGCACCTTTGCCCGTAGGTCTTGGTGCCGCTTGCCTTGTGGCCCCGGACACTTCCGGCCGGCGTCTTGTTACTTGGTCGTTGAAATGCGTCGGTGGAATCTTGTGCGAAGCAACAACTGGTGGATCCTCCTCTTCATTAGCTTGATCCTCTTGAGGCCTTATGTCACCGATAGCCAATTGCTTGATTGCCTCACAAGGTGGATCCTCCTTTCCTACAACACTTTGATCAACTTGCTCTACTTGAGAGCCATTAGATTCATCAAATGTCACATCTATAGTGATTTCAACCCCTCTAGGTGGTTTGGTTGAAAACACGATAGGCATGCTCATTTGATCCGTAACCAAGAAGAAAACCTTCATCAACTTTAGGTGCAAATTTAGAGGTTCGGGGCCTTTTGTTCGAGAATGAAACACTTGCACCCAAACACTCTAAAATATGACACCTTAGGCTTGTTACCTAAGTAAGAGCTCATATGAAGTCTTCTTGAGTTTCTTGTGTAAGTAGAGGCGGTTGATGGCATGACAAGCGGTGTTGATGGCTTCACACCAAAAGATGTCCTAAGTCTTGTACTCATCAAGCATTGTCCTTGCCATCTCTATGAGTGTACGGTTCTTCCTCTCTACTACACCATTTTGTTGAGGGGTATATGCAAATGAAACTCATGCTTGATGCCCTCTTCATCAAGATACTCTTCTACTTGGGTGTTCTTAAATTCGGTCCCATTGTCACTTCTTATTCTCTTTGGCAGTAGATCAAATTCTCTTTGTGCCCTCTTGATGAAGGTTTTCACCTTCTCTTGTACTGACACTTATCAAAGACAAAGAAAACCCAAGTGAAGCGGGAGTAATCATTGTTGGTATTTCTTAGCTTACAGAGAGATAGATCCGCAAGCGCCGCGGATGTCGATGAGCATTTCACCGGGAAGGGTTTTAAATATCGAATCCACGAGGAAGATATGATAAGCGGTTCAAATGATTAAAGACGGTGATAGAAGACTAATGAGATTCGGTGGTTTAGCATTTACTTAAACAGGGGTGAACCAATAAAAGATAATAATGATAAGGTATATAAGGCAGGTAGAGGTGCACGTGGTGAACAATAGGATAAGATTAATTCCTAGTTAGATTAGGATTGGATTTAGGACAAATGGGGCCGGTTCTTATGTAGTATACAAAGAATTTCACGAAGTGGAAATAAAAGAGGCATAGCATAAGATCATATATAAATCAAAACCATAAATAAAAATGTGTACCCGAAGATTACTTAAGAAAATCAAGAACGAAACAAGATAATCCCAAGAACCATTATCGACTAGTCTTATACACGGGGGAGGATTGCAAAGGACTCAATAGTCTTTGTCACCACTACGATCTACCACACGACCCGGCATATAAAGGTGAATCCGCAAGTAAATTATATCTAAGCACCATGCTTACATACTCTCTACTACCTAGCATATGCGCATAATATACTAGGAGCTCTACGAATAAGTACTTCAATTACCATGAATAATGACTATATCAAATATGCTATGACTAGAATAAAGTGTAAGTAAATTAATTGCATACATAATAATGAAATAGCACGAAGGTGTATGAGAACAATAATTATATTGAACCATAGTGTAACTTACTGATCCAGAACCGGAGCATACACTCTCTCTTCTTTAAACCTGACTTTCTATCTAAACTAGGCTCTAGATTAGAGCTATGAATTAGCTATCCTATCTCGTGGTGTCTCCTCTTCTTCTCCTGTCTTGGCTCTTCCTTGATCTACTTCTTATTGAACGTGAAGCTTTAGATCAACTTGGATTGATTTGACTTGAGGGGTCTTGGGTCATTTATATATGGGTCTTCCTCTGTCTCTTCAACTTCAACAGGCGATGTGGTATTAATCCTTGAATCATCCCGCACTTCTACCGTAGCCCTCGGATCAAACCGACCATAATCATACGGATTATATTGCATCTTGGAGGCGGTTGAGGAAGCTTCCCGAAGCGGAGATTGATTGGCGGCCGGGGCAGGCCGATCGGCCTAATAGTTGGGCCGATCGGCCCAGAGTGGGGCCCACTCGGGTCCCCTGATGGGTCGTGTCTTACGGAGTCTTCTAGATGATGTATTTTCGGGTTTTGGGACTCTTTGACGTCGGTGTATTCCGGAGCCTTCTAGACTTGTTTCGAGTTGGATTGCGTTGCGTTACGTCGGTCGTGTGACACGTCATTTCTGCTGTTTTTCTGTTAAGTCCCTGTAAATCACAACTTCACCAAAACTCATGGAAATCATTAGTAGAATCTCCTAATAAGGTTATCTAATTATATTTTAATTCTTTTCCATGAATGGTTGATGCATAAAAATATGAGTTAGTGAGCATCAACAAACTCCCCAAAGCTTACCCTTTGCTAGTCCCTAGCAAAGCTATATGCTATAGTAGGGATCGGGGAGTTGCTACTACACTTTCATACCTCCAAAGTACTTGTTTTATTATCGAAATAAATTCTCCTCTTAACAAGATTGCTCATACACATTTTACCATGGGGCGTAGCCTTTTCACAAATCATAAGCAAGATAAAACAATCAAGTTAAGTACCATATCTCAAACTCTTTGATCAACTATCACCCACAGGGTTTTGCATTATTTTTCAAAAAGAAAATCGAGGAGATCCTATGTATGACCCTCTTAAGTAGATAGTACGTGAGAAGTGACACACGTATAATAGGACATACATAGTGGGATGATAGTGGTGAATGAATGAGGATGAAAGGTAGTAATTAGCCTTTAGCCTTTTCTAGTATTATTATTATTTTTTTTTCAAGCATCTTGGACTATATCTCTTTTCTAAAAATTGCTAAGACTTTGGGCTGTCCATTCTTGGAGAGGTGGGCTTTTCCCCGAACTTGTGTCCATTTTTCTCTCTCCTTAGAGATGTGGGCCCTACTCACCCTCGGACACGTGTCCATTATTCATCTCTAAATATATTTTTTATTATTTAGGAGGTAGGCCCTTCTCGCCTAGTATGACTTTTGTCCGTTACTCTCCCTCTCTTGTCTCACTTTTTCTCTCTAAATATTTTTTTTTTTTCTTTTTTTTTTTTTTATGAATGTAGCCCAGAATCTAATTGGTATAAAAACATTGAGAGAGACATATCCAAAATTGCTAGAATTTATTATTATTATTTTTATAATTATGGCTAGCGGCTTGATGGAATATGGGGAGGCGTACTTCGATTAGAAGCAGCGTATTTGGTGGAGTGGGATGTTTTGATGCGAGTGACAAACTCTCAAGGGTCATATCTAAGGAACTCATCATGTAATATTTTATAATTTTTAAAGATAAAAACCAGGGGATCAAGTATCTCTAAGAATATGATAAACAGTAGCTCAACTTTTCATGCACTATTATCTTTCAATGCTAAGACTTAGATTAAGCATGTGCTTCCCACAGTGTTGGGTTTAGAGCAAATTAAGCATTTAAAGCTTTGGGAGAATCTAAGTCTAAAGTGTAAGTACTTTTAAGAGGAATTAAGGCGAGCAACTATTCATCATTTCCAAGCATATGTCATCAAGGTCATAATTAAAGAAAAGAGAGCTAACTCATGAACTTCTAATATTTATTGGACTCTTAAAACTAATATTTTTATTTAGGACTCATTAACTCTAAGCAAAATATACTAACTAGCTAATATTTAAAATAGATAGGATAATAATACTTATCGTGATAACTGAGGGTGCTCTCCCCAAAAGCTGAATCTTGAAGTAGTCTTTTTATTCGCCCTTGGAACTTGTTCATCTCCTGTTTTCCTTAAATGTTCTCCCCGCAAATATTAATTTCGCATATACCCGAAGGAACAAATTCTAGGATTATGTTGTGAGCCTTCATGTGCTCACTTCTTTTTGGATTTTTAGAAAACGTGTGGACCTTCATGTGCCCACATTTTTTTTTTTTTTGAGAATTTTTCTATGCAATAGAGATGCTAATGTGAAAACATATGAGTGCAATATTTTTATATTTTTTATTTTTATGCCACCACAAAGAGGGGGTGCTTGCATGGGGCTTTTAAGGAACTAATGCAAATGCAAAGAAACATAATTTTATGATTTTTCTAATGCAGGTTTTTAGAAAAGTAAATATGCTTAAAGGAAATATGCTAATTAAAATATGCTATGCAAAAAATTAAATATGCGAGATAAATACCGAAGTTACCTCTCGGCGAGTTTCGAGTACTTACTCTCGTGGCGTCTTTGTCATCTATGGAATCTCGTCGGGATGTCGGGTAATGCAGTGCGGTGCCTTCAATGATCTCGATGAGTAGCGTAGATGAGGTAGCCGACGGTGTTTGATCGGTCGATGTGACGCTGGTGGTGGTAGGTCTTCCGAAGGTGTACTCTTGTTGTCTCCCTTGGTAGGCGTGTTCTTCTTTTCTTCCTCAAGCTTGTTTCTTCGGTGGAGACCTTTCGAGTGGCTGGTTCGGCGTGCTTGGTTGGTGGGAGCTAGATGGACTTTTCTTAAATCTTCTTAATGTCTCCTCTCGTCCATCGGCTCCATATCCCACTTGTGATTTCTCCGCGTCTTGTTCTTCTTAGGTTTGCTTGTCGATCTTGAAGTTGCATCTCTTGGGATTGTGATCCCGAGGATTGCATCACCCATGTTCCTTGCTTATTGTGCATGTTGTAGGCGGGACATTAACTGGCGCAAAGTGTGTCCTCCTCACAAAGTTAAAGTAGAGATCAAGTGCATGGGCTCTGGCGGGTGGGAAAAACACCAACAGAACCAAAATTGTATTCATCCTACTCTAACCTTGAGCATATATAACCATGGTAGCATAATGTGTTTCATTTATTTGTGACAAAGGTGAAAAGATCGGGGCGACGGGTATGAATGTGGCTTTTATAACATAGCAAACTAAAAGTGTAGAGAAAAATAAAACTAGAGAGACAAGGGTAAGAACAACTAAGAGCTAACATGTTGAGCTATTCAGATTAATCCAAGTGAGGTTGTGAGCTAACATATTTAACTCCTTAGTAAGCATGCCATGATTAGAGTAAAGCTTTATCGATTAGGACACTTACCTGAAGATGTTACCTTTATTGTAGAATCATGGCAGCATCGTAACACCTCATGATGGTTCTCTCATGGTATGTATGGTAGTTGAGTGTCTTGTCTTCTCTTCATTTTTCTATGTCGGAACGGCGGGAGTCTGAGAGGAGGGAGAGCCTTGTCGGAGCATCTTTTAGTGGAATTGGTCTTCCTCCCCCAAGCTCAAACTCTGTGTCACTCGGCGCTTAAAGTCAGGGTTGACTGTTCATCATCTCCTTGAGTGTGTTGTGACTGTCGGTCTTTGATGGAATCTTGTTGTGTTCGTCCTCTCCCTTGTACCAATCCATTTTCTTTTCTTCTTTTAATCGGCCCAAGGGATGAGGATGCTGACAGCCAATTGATCTTACTTTGTCAATTCTTCTTCATCTTCTTTTACTTCTGGTTGACAAAAGGATGCTCATTTGAGATGTAAACTTGGAGTCCCTCCTTGATTGCTTTGTCCTCTAACGACGTGGTGTGGAGTGTTCTTCTTGATGATGTGTAGCACACTGGTCGTCTTGATGATCGAGGGAGAAACCTCATTGGTGACATCCTTGTCCTCCATGGTCTGAAGGCATTATTGTGACTTCTCTTTGTACTGGCCCGTCATTGATTGGAGTGCGTTCCTACCGGTGTATTTCTTGTTGTAGGTGATGAGAGCAAGCAAGTCTTTGATAAGATGATGTAGGTTGACGTTGATCCTGCTTCTCTGTTTTGTAGTGGAAGTGGTAGTGAGGTAGGTCCATGAACGTGGCCACCACAGATTCTTTCCTGCAACAGATTAGTGGACATATACCCGAAGGATAGCAATGATATTGAAAATAGGGTTATTGTCCATATAATTTATTTGTGCTAACATAATGATGGTTCTTTTTTAAAAACTTAGCACGATTATATAAATTTGTTTTTGTTTTTATTATTTATTATGAAGCGGTTGCACTTAAAGCGTGGCTAAGGCAAAGGTAACTTGCGACAAAAAGACAAATTGAGTATTTAGGCACTTACAGTTAGTCCTTTAAGTAAGGAGTGAGTTGAGTCTTCTTTTTGTGCGAGTTGTTGGAGTTCATTACATATCTTGCGTAAGCTAATCTCTTTTCCCAAATTGGATTTGACAATTTTTCTGCAGGGGTTAGTCTCATAAAAGATAACCCGAATCTACTAAAGTATACTATCGGTCAAAAATCAACCTAGACATAATGTCCAACTCAATTTAAGAAGGCAATTTAATCTAAACACCATGTTTAATTTAAAAGCCCTTAGAAATAAAATCAACACACCTTGCGGTTTTCTGAATCAAACTAAACACCATGTTTAACTTGAGCCATGAAAATAAATTAAGCATCATGTCTAAGGTGTATGAAGATATTTCAAAACTTAAGCATACTATAGTAAACAAAGGCAAAGATAAAGGTTTTATAGAGATGAAGGGATATGATCATGATGAAACTAATATGATTTTAAAAAGTTTAAAAACCTTCTCACATTCGATCATACTTACCTTTACTCACAAAATAGAATGCGTGAGTTGTGCGGCTTCTTTATTCGTCACTTGAATTCTTATGACGACGACACGGGGCAGAGTTCCAATGTTAAGGGTTTATGAAGTTCGTGTACACTTTGGATTCTCCTACCGTCGGTCGCTTAAAATATTAATCAATTACCCCGCATAAGATAGACTAATAGACAATACACGGGTAATTTGTTTTAAGCGAGAGGTGCTAAGTAGCAAATCCACACTTAGTATTCATCTATCAATAATCAAAAGAAAAGCTATCAAAACCTTCCCTAAGAACGGCGCCGGAAATGCTTGTTGGTATTTCTTAGCTTACAGAGAGATAGATCCGCAAAGCGCACGGATGTCCAAAGTGAGCATTTCACCCGAAGGGTTTTAAATATCGAATCCACGAGGAAGATATGATAAGCAGTTCAAATGATTAAAGACGGTGATAGAAGACTAATGAGATTCTAAGTGGTTTAGCATTTACTTAAACAGGGTGAACCAATAAAAGATAATAATGATAAGGTATATAAGGCAGGTAGAAGTGCACGTGGTGAACAATAGGATAAGATTAATTCCTAGTTAGATTAGGATTGGATTTAGGACAAATGGGACAGTTCTTATGTAGTATACAAAGAATTTCTGAAGTGGAAATAAACAGGCATAGCATAAGATCATATATAAATCAAAACCATAAATAAAAATGTGTACCCCAAGATTACTTAAGAAAATCAAGAACGAAACAAGATAATCCCAAGAACCATTATCGACTAGTCTTATACACGGGGGAGGATTGCAAAGGACTCAATAGTCTTTGTCACCACTACGATCTACCACACGACCCGGCATATAAGGTGAATCCGCAAGTAAATTATATCTAAGCACCATGCTTACATACTCTACTACTAGCTAGCATATGCGCATAATATACTAGGAGCTCTACGAATAAGTACTTCGAATTACCATGAATAATGACTATATCAAATATGCTATGACTAGAATAAAGTGTAAGTAAATTAATTGCATACATAATAATGAAATAGCACGAAGGTGTATGAGAACAATAATTATATTGAACCATAGTGTAACTTATCGATCCGAAACCGGAGCATACACTCTCTCTTCTTTAAACCTGACTTTCTATCTAAACTAGGCTCTAGATTAGAGCTATGAATTAGCTATCCTATCTCGTGGTGTCTCCTCTTCTTCTCCCTGTCTTGGCTCTTCCTTGATCTACTTCTTATTGAACGTGAAGCTTTTAGATCAACTTGGATTGATTTGACTTGAGGGGTCTTGGGCTGTTTATATATGGGTCTTCCTCTGTCTCTTCAACTTCAACAGCGATGTGGTATTAATCCTTGAATCATCCCGCACTTCTACCGTCGCCCTCGGATCAAACCGACCATAATCATACGGATTATATTGCATCTTGGAGGCGGTTGAGGAAGCTTCCCGGGCGGAGATTGATTGGCGGCGAGGGCAGGCCGACGGGCCTAATAGTTGGGCCGATCGGCCCGAGTGGGGCCCACTCTGGTCCCGCGATGGGTCGTGTCTTCGAGTCTTCTAGATGATGTATTTTCGGGTTTTGGGACTCTTTGACGTCAGGTGTATTCCGGAGCCTTCTAGACTTGTTTCGAGTTGGATTGCGTTGCGTTCGTCGGTCGTGTGACACGTCATTTCTTTGTTTTTTCATTAAGTCCCCAGAAATCACAACTTCACCAAAACTCATGGAAATCATTAGTAGAATCTCCTAATAAGGTTATCTAATTATATTTTAATTCTTTTCCATGAATGGTTGATGCATAAAAATATGAGTTAGTGAGCATCAACAATCATCAACAATAACAAGTCCATATTTGTTACCCCGATGCTTGAAGGTAGGCCACGGTCCAAAGAGATCCATGTGTATCAACTCCAATGGTTGAGTGGTGGTCATCACACTCTTTGGTGGGTGAGGTGCACCTACTTGCTTTCCCGCTTGGCAAGGTCCATATATCCCCGTCTTTGTCAAAATCAACATTTGTTAGTCCAATGATGTGGTTGTCTTTTCTGCAGTTTGGCCAAGTTTCTCATGCCAACATGTGCTAGACGCGCGATGCCATAACCAGCCCATGCTAGATTTTGCCATTAGACAGGTATCAAACTTAGCCTCACTTTTGTTGAAATCAACTAAGTAAAGCTTATTCTTGAGTTTCCCCTAAAGACAACAGAGGAATCCTTCCTGCGATAGACTTCCACACCAACATCCGTAAAAAGAGACAATTGTAGCCTTTCTCACACAATTGTGAGACCGACAACAAATTGTATCCCAACGAATCAACATGCAAAACATCTGAAATATTATGCTCGGTTGTGATAGCAACGTTACCAAGACCGATCACACTTCTCACATCATCATTTCCAAACCTTATGTTGTTCCTATCGTCATTGGTTTGAGAATATGATGAGAACATACCTCCTTTTCTCCGGTCATATGATTTGTACGTACCATTTGTCAAACACCCAACTTGACCCACCGGAGGAGTATGCCCAAAAACAAGTTTAGTTCACAAGTTTAGGTCCCCTAAGATTCTTGGGACCTTTTACCATAGTCACAAGAACTTTGGGAACCCATATAGAGGTGTTGCAATAAAGTTTTCTTTTTACTGCCCAAGTACTTTGCAAACACCTCCCCTTGCTGTTTGTCTTCACTTCAAAGCAAGGATTGGAATCAACTTGCTTGCATTTGCCCTCGATTGATAGGAGTGTCCTCTTGGAACAGCCGGACAAGATTCTCCGACTTACGGACCTTCTTCACGGGCTTTTGGACCATCTTCTTGGGTCTATTCTGAGCTGAGGCGGTGTAGGTGACCTTCCCTTTTCTTGGGGGCGCGGCAGCTGCCGCCGCCCTCGCGGCATCCGCCGCGTGTGGGCGATCGGCAAGGCTCGGGTTGGCTTGTGTCCAGCGCTCTGTGCAAGTCTCTCTGTACCTACTGTGCCTTTGCTCAAGAACTTGACACATTCAACACCATTGATCATCTTTCGACCATTGGTTTTGTTTTCATGCTTGTGTCCAAGTCCATCCTTGATTCTTGGATTTCTCCCATCAATGTAGTTAGGCTTCTTTGGAGCCTCAACCTTGTTGCTCACTGTTGCCTTGCTGGTTTTACCTTCTTTTCTTACCATAGCAGTGAGCTTAGTGATCTCTTTCTCCATTGCTTTCATGTTGGCAAGGTTAGTGGCATAAGCATTCATATCAACATTATAGCATTTTCCACAACCTTGACTAGTGGAGGGAGTAGAGGTATCCTTTGTGGCTAGAAGATGTGAGTTGCTCTCACTAAGAATGCTATGTTCATTTTCAAGCTTTTTGTGCTTGTCTTGCAAGTCACAATATTTCCCGTTAAGGGTGACCATAGCCTTCTTGGTAAGAGCATGGTTTCCTTGCTCATTAGCTAGGCTCTTTTGCAAGGAAGCCACCTCACTTCTCTCAGCTACAAGAGCATCCTTGTTATCAACATAGAGCTTTTCAAGTCTATCAAGTTGACTATCTCTGGTTGCTAACTCCGCTTAGGTACTCTCTAAATCCGCCATTAGTTGAGCAAGAAAGCCTCTAGTTTTTAGGATCTAGGTTTTTAGTGAGTCTAGCATATTCTTCATCATCACTAGATTCATCTTCACTAGAGCTTTCACTAAGATCACTAGATTCATCACTAAGAGAGGGAGAAGGTTTGGGTTTGGATTTTACCTTCTCATGCTTGGCCATAAGACAAACATGAGTGGAGTCATTGTCCTCATCCTCATCATCGGTCATGTTATTGAAGAGCTTGGGTGTAGAGGTCTCTTGCATAGCAAATGTTGCAACATGGACTTCCTCTTCACTTGTCTCTTTGGTTGAGTCCCACTCATGGCCGATGTGAGCTTCACCCATATTTCTTCCCTTTCTCTTGTAATCTTGCTTCTTGTCTTTACCATTGTCCTTCTTGTACTTGTTGTTCTTGTTCTCATAAGGACAATCGGCAACAAAGTGCTCGGTCTTTGCCACAATTGAAGCATGTTCTCTTTTTTTCTTGTTTGGGAATCTTCGTTGCACCATCTTGTAGCCATTTGCTTTCATCCCTTCCCATACTTCTTCATGAATAGGGCCATGTCATCAATCTTCTTGTAATCAGCCCCATCATCTTCATCATCACTTGAGGGAAGAGGTTGCGTCAATATTTTCTTGCATCTTCTTCATCTCTTTGTCTTGACTTGTAGATGCTTGCTTGCTGCCCTTGACCTTGTTGGAGGAGCTTGACTTGCTTGTCTTGGTTGCCTTGAGAGCCACATCCTTGATCTTGACCCCCTCAAGCTTTGCTTGCAACTCTCAAGCTTTCTTCTTTTATTTGCCTCCTCTCTTTGCATGTCATAGGTGAGCAACCTACCAAGCACATCATTTGGAGTGAAGTGCTCAAATCTCTTCTTATCACGAATCAAGGTGACCACTATGTCATTTCTAGGTGTGTATGCCTCAAGCATAATCTTGACAACGGTGTGGTCATTTAGATCCTCATCTCCAAATCCTCAAATCTTGCCAACTAGTACCATCAACCGATCAAACATCTCTTGTGCCCCTTCTCCATCAAGGATCACAAACCGGTTGAGCTTGGCCTTCAACAAGTCAATCTTGGCTTTTCTCACTTTGTCTACACCTTCATGTGCAAGTACTAGAGTGTCCCAAATCTTCTTTGCTTCATTGACATTCATCACCCTATTGTACTCATTGCCTTCTAGAGCACTTAGGAGGATGCTTGTGGCTTGACCATTGATATGGGCGGCTGCTGGCTCTTCATTTGTCGGCTCCTTGGGGTTCACCGGTGGCTGAAATCCACTTTGCACACAACCTCCCAAAGACCGGGTGAAGGGCGCTAAGATAGGCTCTCATCAAGTGCTTCCACTTGGCATAGTTGGTCCCATCGAAACGGGGCAACTTTCCCGCGGGCACATTGATGAAGGACTTCTTATCGCGGTTAGTCAAATAAGAAGAATAGTTAAAGGATATGGCGGCGAACTTGTTGTTGTTGACGCTGCACTCATCCTTCTTCTTTTCTTTCTTCTTCTTGTTCTTGTTGTAGGAGACGTCATCATCTCCATCTTCGGAGCTACTTGATAGCTCACTTGACTCCGCTTCTTCTTCTTGCCTTCTCTTTTCCTTTGCTGCCCTCCTAGCGACTCTTACCTCCGCGAATCATCTTTCTTTGATCTTTTCTTTGAAGCTTTTTCGAAGAAGCTTGACACTAGCTTGCTCCTCAAGCTTCTTCTTTTTCTCTTTTCTTGCCGTCTTGTGTTTCGTCTTGCTAGTCTTGCGCGGCTTTTCTCTCGACGTCGGTAGCATCACCCTTGATGGTGCTCTCATTTGGTACGCACCAAGAGAAAGCTTCGGCTTTGCTAAAGTTTAACACCCCCACGGTGTTATTTACACTAAAACGACATGTCATCATGATCATTGCATAGCATCCATGTTTAGCCCACCATGTATTGCATTGAACTAAAATAAGTTTATTTTATGTTTGGTGTCGTTGTCGGTCGAAAAGACGCGAGAGGAATCAGATTCCGGAAACTACCCCCTTTGTCGGAAACCCTAATCTCAAACCCTAGTTTTTCCCTTTCTCTTTTATTCAAAATTTATCAGGATTTTGGGTATGGTCATTAAAGCATTTTTGTAGGGTTTTCAAAACTAAACAAAGTTGGTATTTTGAGTTTTCAAAGTTTAGTTCAAAATTTTCAAGTAAATTTTGAATTTCAATAAACCCTGTTTGCCCCCCTTTTCTATATTTCAAAATTTATGCAAAATTTGAGAAAACTTTCAAAAGCTAGTTTGAAGATCTTGTTGAGAGGAACAAAAGTCATGTACAAAGTTTTTCAAGTTGTTACATGATTTTAAAAGTAATTTTTGAATTCAAATTTCAAAATTTGGAGCTGCTTTTCAAAAGTCATATTTCTAGGCAGATTTTGAAAATGGTCCAATTGTGAAAGTTGTAGATCTTGAAAAATTAAGGGGGTTACTTTTTGGAAATTTTTGAGTTTAGTTCAATTTTTGGGAGTAATTTGAAAAGTTTGAAGTTAGGGTTTGACTTCTCACGATTACCACGCCCACTCTTCCTCTCCGCCACCGCCGCGCATAGCGTTAAGGCGCCGCCCCACGCCCAGCGCCTTCCAAATGCGTCACGGCGCCCGGACCCTCAGCGTCGGCGACCACCAACCCCTCCTTCCCTATAAATAGGCCGTGGTCGCCGCGTTTTTCTTTTTTTCCCCAAACCCGCCGCCGGTCTTCGCCCGCCACAATCACGCGCGCGTCGTTCCGGTTGCCAAACCATCTTTCCCATCCTCTTCGCAACTTCCTTGCGCACCTGCGGAACCTAGCCGCAGCCCGCCCGCCGTCGGAATCGCCCCCTTGGCCGTCTTCCCCAAAGTCCGGCCGGAAATACCGCCTCGACCTCGCCGTCGCCCGTCGATTCCGGTGAGCGTTTCGTCCAACCAGCTAGCTCTTTGGAGTCGCCTCGACATCGTAGTCATGAACGGCTCGCCCGTCGTCGCCGCTATTGCCGCGCGCCGCCGCCGACGACCCCTCCGGTTAAGCCTGCCCAAACCAAGACGAATCCCATCACCGCGGTGAGCCCCTGTACGCTTTCATGTCGGTTTTTCCTTTTAGACCAACGCCGGCGCCGGAACACCGCCGGCCCTTGGTGGGCCAGCGACCGTCAGCCGGTGAGCACTCACGCTGGCACGCGAACGATTAATGGGGCGGAACAATCGCTCACACCGGGCGGTCCAACACTGTTCCACCAAGGCCGGTCCGTTCTTGTTCCATTTTGGGCCGTGAACAGTGATGGGTCACGCACGCGATAACAGTAGAGAATCAACCCAGAACCCTTTTTCTTTTATAAAATGATTTATTCATTTTCATTCATTTGAATAGTGTCGATTTTCCAAATTTTGTATAAATTCAAATACTAGTTCAAAAATTCTGAAAATTTTTGTGTAGCCTTCCCATGGGTATGTTTATCCATGAAAAATTTGAAACTTGTATTTTGAATAGTTTGGGCATGATTTAAAAATACAAATTTTAATTGAAAAATGCATCTTCCTTGATTTTTAATAATTATTTTATTTATCCAAAATCATGAAAATTATTTTGGTACTGTTTTATGACCTGGCCTACTTGTACAAAATTTTTTTGAGCTTGTTTTGAGAAAGTTAAAATTTTTACCATTTAGGTGCCCTATTATTTTATGTGTAAAACAAATGGTTTAATGTTTTTCTAACTTAGGGTTTTGGGTAGATTTCGGGTTGTTTTGTGAACCTAAACCACACCACGGTCAAATGGTCCTTGAGAACTCCTTAGGCAATGGTGATGATATCTCGTAGAATAGTTCAACAAGTTGGTTTTGTTGGGTTGCAACTTTATCGTGAAGGAAAGTTGTACTCGAGTTGTTTATCTTTCCATGCACTCTCGCACCCCATGTCGCACTCCATGTTTATATGCATGGCATCATATTAAGCATATATTATTCTTTCGTATAGTGAACGAAGGAGATTGTGAATTTGTTGATCAAGTCGAAGAGGGCTTTTACATTGACCCGAGTTAAATTATTGCGATCCGTCGTCCGAAGTCGGGATATTTCGTCAATCAAGGCAAGCCCTGGTTCATTTAAACCTTCCTTGTGTTTTATAAAGCTTTATATCACCTTTGCTTTATGCTTTGCATTAGGTGATAGGAGTTGAGTGACAACCTAATTGATGCATTATCCATCCTTGATTATTGCGATATCTACCTTGATAACTTTGTTTTGCTAAAATGCTAGAACGCTTAGCCGGCTATACTAGATAGACTTTTGAGTCAAAATGTGACAAGTCTCTTATGATAGCCCGAGTGGGCTTTTGATGAGAAAAGATGCTATATGATGGAACCATACTGGGATATGGTTTTGAAATTGAGACCGGTCGGGTAATTTGCATTGAGAATGGAGTCTCAGTGTAGTATTTCCGGCTTGTCGATTAAGGACCGCGGCGTTGTAAGCAATGTGGACTGAGACTATGGAACTCAATTTGCGCGCTGAGGTCGTTGGACCAATGGCACGTCTGTCATGGGTGTCATCCCATCACAATTAAGACCCTAGTTCCGGACACATACTCCGTAAGCCTGATCTTGGGGGTGTCAAATCGAAACGCATAAACCCAAGACCGGGAGTGGAGAGATGGCGGGAGTACAAGATACCCTCGGTGGGTTAAAGTCCCAGGACGGAGGCGTACTTTGTATTCTCGGGTGGCGTGGGGCCGCGGTTCCGTTTTGAGTATCCGGGGAAAGGGTTGATATATGCAAGCTTAAGTGCTACATATGTCGTGTGGAAAGAACTCCCAATTTGGTTAATCGATTTTAAAATCGCCGTGCTTCTCGGATATGGAGACTTGGTTTCCCACTTACATCGTAGTTTAATTATGGCACGTTGAAGAGATGGAATAAGTGATGAAACTTCTACAAGTGTTTGCTATAGTATAAGATCACCTAGATTAGGTGAGAAACTTACTTGAGAATAAAATGTTGAAAGTAAGGATTTACCATTAGTAAGCTTTTCTGCAAAAAGGAGTCCTTGATTCTTGCT
This sequence comes from Hyparrhenia diplandra, assembly GCA_015847255.1. NCBI lineage: Eukaryota > Viridiplantae > Streptophyta > Magnoliopsida > Poales > Poaceae > Hyparrhenia > Hyparrhenia diplandra. The sequence goes on along the minus strand of JADLZK010011167.1, from coordinate 67,088 downwards.
AAAAGCCTTACCTTGAATCCTATTAGACCAGCATTCACGAGTCTTCTCCTATTTTCTTTAGTCGGGTAAGTCTTGTTGAGTACTCCCGTACTTTCGGGGTTTGTTGACCCCATTTGCAGGTCTTGACTCGTCTTTGTTTAACCAAGGTTATGTCGGTGGGCACGACATGATCCGGTTTATCTTCGATTCTACCTAGCTTCCCATGATTAAGTTAAGTTTACTCAAGTGTAACTTATTCATAATTTATAAAATTAATGTTATTATTCTTCCGCACTCGATCTATATTTTTGTAACAAATGTTGTAATGTTGTAGCTACTCCTTTGTTGATCCCGGTATGAGATATCAACGGGGCTTCTTAAGTTATCGGTGTATATCGCACAACATCGGAAGTCTTTGGGACAATGGCAAAAAAGCGCGGGGCCCGATAATTAGGAGGGATACGTTACACTAGCCTCCACATCCTCCACGGGGATGGTAGGCTTGTCTCCTCTGTTGGATCCCTCCGGCGCTTCCATACTTCACGCGGTGAAGCGTATCACGAAGTATCCTAGCTCGATACCACTTGTAGGATCCGATGGAAGCCTAGAGGGGGTGAATAGGCCGACCCCCTTCAATCGACTGTTAAAAACTTTAGCACACTGTTGTCAAGATAGATATGCGCGGCACGTATATAGGCGCGGCACTGCCGCGTGAAACTAAAGAGCGAGAGACAGACAGAGAATGGACTTCTCTCGGCCGAGGCGGCGCGGCGCTGCCGCGTCCTCCTCGGCGCTGCCCTTGCAGTCACTTCACGTAAGTGACCTCGGGTGAATCTGTGAGTGCGTCCTTTGAGATGGTTATTCACCCTTGTTCTTCCTGCGCAGGTATTTCCACGAGAGAACTAGCCAAAAGTGACGAACCCCGGGGAAAGTAGATCGGGTCGAAGCCCTATCTCAAAAGACAAAATATGCAAGAAATGTAAAGGGACAAGTGACACGAGAGATTTGACCCGTGGTTCGGCGCCACACCTGGTGGGTTACGTCCACGTTGTTGAGGTTGCCACACAAGGCTTAGCTTGCCCACCGGCTTGCTTTTTCCCTCGATTCACAAGTCTAGAGAGTTAACCCTAGAGATGTGGGGTAATGTATTCTTTGTTGAGTGAGGTTACAAACCTCCTAAGGCTGCCACACGAAGGGGGGCAAGCTCAAGGGCGACGCCTAGCCGTCTAGGAGCAAGCTCCAAGAGTAAAGAACCCTAGGGTTCGGCCAAACGTGAACCAAATGCTCTTTTGAGTGGGGAAGTAGTAGATCCGGTCTCCAATCGAAGTTTGCAGCTGTTTCCCTCAAAATCCCCTGGTGGGAAGTGAGAGATTGAGTGGGGAGCTCAAAGTGCTTCAATGGAGGAGTGAGAGAGAGCAAGAGGTGAGAGCCGGTTGTTACATCGCGAGGAAGAAGAAGGAGTGAGCCGGTGACCGTTGTGGGAGGGGTAGAATGGGTATTTATACCCCACGGGCCCAACGGTAGGATTTAAGTGTGGCCTTTGCCGATCGACACCCTGCATCGCTGCTTGCGGCGTAAATCGTGGCCACTTGCCGCACCAATCTTGTGCCCGAGCAAAGAAAAGAAAAGTGAATCGGTGAAGAATTGCTTTGGTGGTCGGGGGTTTGGAGTTGAGTGTTGTGTCTGATTTGATGTTTAGAGCACTTGGTCCACGGGCACCCGAGAATCCTAGGATCCCTCTTGATAGTGCGGCATTTCCTAAACTCAAGATTCAAAATATAAAAATAATTTAAACGCCTTGATCCGGAAACACCACCATCTAGCTTATTTGGTGCCTTTGGACCTGTACATCAACTCCACATTTTAATCCTGCATGTCATCTTCGTAAATCTCATTAGTCCCCTAATTCGATGGTCATCAACGCCAAAACCCACTTAGAGCTTGATTGCACTTACAGGCTCCACCCGAACCGGTGCGCGAAGATCTCGCGGTGGCGGATGGCGGGCGTGCTCTCCCCAGCGGCGAACGGCCCACGTCGTGGCGGTGGTCGACTCCCGACCGCTCGAGGGCCGTGGCGGGCTTCGAGGACCCGACCCGGCGGTGGAGCTTCGAGGCCATGACGTCGGATCCCAGCCCCAGCGTCGTGGATCCCGCCCCCCATGGCGGATCCGGGCCCGCCGGCGAATCTAGCTCCAGCCCCCCCTCCCCGGCGGCGGCGGCCCAAATCCGGGCCCAAACGGGCTGGATCTGGATTTTTCCCTTTTTTTTTTTTTTTTTCTAGATTATCGGTGGCGGTTATTTGGCCTCTCAAAAACCGCCAAGATTTACCGTGACCCTACGTTTGTGGCGGTTATGAAAACCACCACGGAAAAAAGATTTTTGCCCGTCACCATTAATCGGACGAGTAGTAGTGGTTGTTGGGACTCTGACAAACATGGCCTACGACTAGTATGGCTGTATGGGCAGAAATAGCATACTTTTTTTTTTTGAATTTCAGATAGCATACTTGTGTTGAGTTGTTCTCGTGTTCTGTTGTGTGAGAATATAGCTTTCTTTTTAGAGAGTGATCTGATTACGAGTCCTCCATCGGGAAAATCTTCCTTGTTTATCACAATTGAACACTGAAATCTCACTCTTAAACTTGTAATCCCCATCGCTCAAATCGAAATCTGCGGCCATTTTGTGTCACTGCTATTCAGATAAGGTAATGCTGTTTTTCAATAGAAACTTTAACTGATATCAAAACAATTAGGTCAAGATGATACAAACATTTTGAAATCAATTCCAAGACCTCTATACAGCCTAATAAATAAATGAAGCTTTGATACTAAATACAAGCACAATATACTGACTATCAGTTTGTAGACTAGATCATCACCTACGTGCCCTGAAAAGTATCTTGCCAATTTCTCCAAACATTGAAATGCCATAGTAATCAAATATCAAATATCCCTAAAGTATATTGTACTAGTACTAGTGGGGTTTTTGAGTAATTTCTTTAACTCCCTCTATTTCAAATTATAAGTTGCTTTGATTTTATTGATTCATCCATTTAATTATGTATTTATCTCTTAGCAATGTTGTCTCTAATATTAATTCTATATAATTAAGACACTATATCTGCTCTCTATTACGGGAGTATTGAGACGCTGCCTTTTCAGCGCGACACAATGTTGCTTTATCTCAAAATTTTCTCTTTCACTTGTGTGAACACTATGGACCAAAACGGTTTAAGGTAAAGAAGGCTACACGAATATACTCCTGAATGAAAGATGACATGGATTGGACTCGCAATGCAACACGCTCCCCATATTGATTTTTCGACCTCAACCATTGTACTGCTAGTGTCCCACTTCTCATTGGGGACTACATGGCCTTCTTTGCGCTAGAGTTGATATTTGACAGAGCTCTCACTTCAAGCTTCGCATCAGATAATAGATTTGTCAGCTAAAATCAAGAACACAGACTCTTATTTTTAGCTCAACTAATAAACAACTCGATCATGTGCGTATCTCCCAACTCTATATCTACGAATTTTGGAGTTGTTGGGACTCTGACAAACATGGTCTACGACTAGTATGGCTGTATGGGCAGAGATAGCATGCTTTTTTTTAAATTTCAGATAGCATACTTGTGTTGAGTTGTTCTCATGTTCTGTTGTGTGAGAATATAGCATTCTTTTAGAGAGTGATCTGATTACGGGTCCTCCTTCGGGACAATCTTCCCTGTCTATCACAATTGAACACTGAAATCTCACTCTTAAACTTTTAATCCCCGTCTCAGATCGAAATCTGTGGCCATTTTGTGTCACAGCTATTCAGATAAGGTAATGCTGTTTTTTTTTTCAATAGAAACTTTAACTGATATCAAGACAATTAGATCAAGATGATACAAACATTTTGAAATCAATTCCGAGACCTCTATACAGCCTAATAAATAAATGAAGCTTTGATACTAAATACAAGCACAATACTGACTATCAGTTTGTAGACTAGATCATCACCTACGTGCCCTGAAAAGTATCTTGCCAGTTTCTCCAAACATTGAAATGCTATAGTAATCAAATATTCCTATAGTAATCAGATAGCCTACATATTAAAGAATACAGTTCATGATATTTTGGTGCACATAGCCAACTCTCCTGAAACCCCGGCCGGCGCATCCTATTCGCAGTTCACTATAGGCGCACGAACAAGAGCGACACGCAGGTACCACTAACTCTCTGCTAGCTCATCGAGCTTCTCACGCATTGTTTATCCGGTCTCCAGCGTGCTCAAGACGACATGATGGATTATGAACAAATAATGCAATTATGCAACGTGATTATATTTTGAGGGACGGATAGTACCGAGGCACCAACAAGCCAAGATGCGTGGCCACGATTGAGACGCTTCCAGGCTTGGCGTTCGCTCCTGAGGAGCGACGATGCTGTCATGCGGACCAGATCACCAGCTTATTCTATTCCATCTTGCAAGTTTGGCAGTCAGGGAATTGGGTGCTTGCATGCATTTACGTGCCCCCATTCAGACCAGGGTACATCCATATATACATTGCTATCATTAGGCAAAAGCCACATTTCAAGACAGCAATGACTTTGGACCAATTGAATTGTACCCCCAAATAGACCATCCTATATAGTATGATTCTAGAAAGACTAGCTACAATTATATCAATGGCTCAATTTTCTAAAATCATGCCCTGATGGTTATGATACCATGTCTCGGTCCTCTTCATTCAACATTTTAGCGCCTGCAGTCTTGCCATTGCATATATACGCTTAGAAGTAATTGATCTTGAACGGGATTGCCATATTTCGATCCAGCATTTCTTCCCCTTCCTCACTTGATTTTGGCTGCATCATATTTGATCCAACATTGTTATTCAAAGCTGGTGAATATACAAATTACAAAACATATAAATCTGGATATAAAGTAAAGCATAAAATCACTGGAGCCAACAGCAAAGAAGCGAAATCAAGCATAGCAAGAGAGGTTATGACAAAGGTTAAAAAAAAAGGACTTTTCAGTTTAACCTGATTACAAAAGGCCAACCTCCGTTTATTTACTTTCAGGGTGCATATAATACGTCCCCATCCATTTTGGCACATGTGTTAGTACATGAATGGATTGGTCTCATCTACTTTGCAATTCCCAATAGGACAAATATAAATCTGGCCACACGCCGTGGGTTCCCTAAATATCATTATGTTCCATTGCAAGATTTGCAACCACAGAATTGGGTGCTTGCATGCATTTGTGTAAACCCCGTTCAGACTATATAGCCATGGTTATGATACAATCTCTTCATCCTATCTCTATTCAACATCTCTGTGCCTATAATCTTCTCACTAGACCATTCGTCAGTCTTGAGGATGCGGCGACAGGCGTGGGCGAGTGGCTCCTGGAAGTATATATGCGCTTAGAAGTGGTCGATCTTTTATTCGATTGCTGAAGGGGATTGTTATGTTTCATTCTAGCATTTATTTCCTCCTCCAACCTGATTTTTTTATGCATCAGATATTGTCCTCATTTTTTGTTTAAACACGGTGGATATATGAAGTAAACAATAAAAATCATAAAAGGTAAACCATGGAAAATATGCATGTGTTTCTTCCAATACCAGGTCGTTGTGTACCCTCTCTATGCAGGTAGCTTGCAACATGTAGGCAAAGCTGCTCACTAAGATTTCATGGGATGAAGGACACCTAATTTTGACATTTCCAAAAACGAAAACAGGGCATGCAATGATAACAGTCATCTTTAGTAAAAAAAAAAAAAAAAAAAAAAAAAAAAAAAACTAAACTGAAGCCAACAGCAAAAGGAAATCAAGTATAGCAAAAGAGAGGCTTCGGTAAAAGTGGTAATTACGGGATTTCCCCTTTAACCTGGATACAAAGCCAAACATAAACTCCATGATTTACTTTTAGAAAGCTTGTATCTCCTCCATTCATTGTGGTGCATGCTTATTAATACATGGATCGATCTTGGCTAGGTTTCAATTATTTGGGACAAAACAACATTGGTTATATGCCGTGGGTTCCATATATGCTATTATTATTTTGATTGCAAGATTTGCGGCCACATAATTGTTTGCTTCCATGCATTCACATACCCCCTTTCAAACTATAGCCATGGTTATGATACAATCTACCCATCCTTTCTGCATTCAACATTTTGCAACTACAATCTTCTCACTAGCCATTGATCGATATTGAGGATGCCAGCGACAGGCAAGGATTAGTGGATCATAGAAGTATATATGCGCTTAGAAGTGGCTGAGGTTGGATTCGATTCTTGAGGCGGATTGCTATATTTCACTCTAGCGTTTCTTCATTCTCTGCACTTGATTTTTTTGGCATATCAGATTTAGCCAAAAAAATATTTAAAAGATGGTGGGTATATAAAAAGTTGAACATGATGTTTTTATTTTGAGTGAGTGGTCCTGTTCAAAAAGCTAAATTCCACCATCATTTTAGGAGCATGGCAATCTGTAATCAATGCAATCGTTGTGTTTTTTTATTGAATTTTGCTAAGCTTGAATGAGGTGCTCGGTTTCATCGGGGAGGAGCTACAGCTTTGGTGTTTGGCTGGAGCACAAGGGGTTCCTCATTTCTTTGCCCTTGCCCGGTTGTGCCAAGTGACAATTGATGTTTGGCTGAGGTCAATTTTAATGTATTGAGTTTAGTGTCAAGCTTGTATTTTCTTGTTCGAGTGTTTTTTTGCCTGTTTTGGTGTACACATTACAATTTACCAAACCTTTTCTTCTTCTTAATATAATGATACACATCTCTCCTGTGTGTTTGTAAAAACAGGAAAATATATATATGTATGTTTTAAGAGTTTCCAATACCAGAATTTAATTTAAACTCGTGTTAAAGTTTGTTAATCTTAATATTAAATTGAGGTTTGCACAATCATCCTTTTATATAAGTCTCAAACTATGTCTTCGTGTACCCTCCTCCATGGTGGTGGATTGCAACAATGGTGAAGCTGTTCATGGAGATGTCATGAGATGAGATGCACTTAATTTTGTCATCTTAGAAAAGAGAATGTGTAAGTGCAATTAATAACAACAGCCAACTTTAGTGGCAAAAAGAAGTAAACTTGTAGCCGATAGAAGAGAACTGAAATCAAGTATATCGGAAAAGGCTTCACTAAAAATGGTAATAAGGAACTTTACCTTTAACTATTATTGTCATGATCTTTGAGAACAATAACCATACTTAGTTGAATATAAATATTTAACTTACTCTAGCCAACAAACCTGCAAAAAAGAAGCTAAATACATCTAAGCTTAAACCTACCAAAGAGACAGTAATGTAAATTAAAACTAGGATCATATGACAGCTGGATGATACAATATCCACAACCATAATAAAAGTGCTTAAATGTAAATATAGAATTCAAAGATAGAGAACATCCTATGTCACGTAGATGGGGTATGGCAATAACACTAACTGCTGCTTTAGTTTGTAAAATATTTCAGTAAAGCTTATTCATCCCCCTAGTATCCATAATAAGGAATTCAGAGGCTAAAGTTCCATTTCGAAGTAAAATTCAATTTATTCCATAGTTTCAGCTAAGATGATAAGTTCAATGATAAATTAGCAGGACCTTTAAAAAAATGGGTCAAAAGACAACTTAGTTCAATGTTTATGATCCATAATAAACAAGTTAAAGCAAAAAGGTGCGCAATGCTTGAAGGCACCCAGATGTGAAATGTATGTGGAAAAATGAAGACACCATGAATTTGGAAGAGGGTTACATATCCTATGAAATTTGCCAGAGCAGTCATGCAGAAACGTCATTTGTTGTTTAAGCTTTTGTATATTTACTATTACTATGATTTTAGCAAACACCTTAAGTTCATGAAAGCCTTGAAGTAAACGCATCACAAAAAGATTTGACCAGTTCTGATCTTTCGTTCATTGTCATGGGCAGTTCGCACTTAGACTGGTAGTCTGACAGACTGACACATAAGTTTGTCAGAGTAGCAAAATATATACTCTATAAATGTATCTCTGACACACCAGATGAACGAAACAAAACAAAGTAGGAGCAAAAGGTGTCTGATACCTGAAATTGCTTCATTGCTTGGCATAGTGGAGCTGATGGCACTTTGCTGAGCGATGTGCCCGGAGATGACTGCAATCCACACCGTGGCATTCCACTCCATCGCCGCCGCGAACGTCCAATGCGCTTCTGTCTCGTACTCTTGGTCCCGGGCGACGAGGCGAGCTGCCCGCTGGATATGGACTTCCTGCAACAGCTGCTCGAGACTGACCCCGCCGTCGACGGCCTTGAGCGCCGAGCGAGCGGAGCAGGCGTAGGAGCGGCTCACGGTGGATCAATCGCAGGGCGCGGCGGTGCATTGGAAGGTGTGGTGGGAAGGCAGCACACGTTGCGGTCACGGTGGCCGGGCCGCGGTGGAGGCTGGGGAATGGTGGGGAGAGATGAAGGTAGAGGAGAAATGGTGGCGGCCCATTTCGATTTGCGCAGTGGTGGAGCGCGGACACGGTTGAGGAGAATGGGCAGCAGCTGCCGCCGGGCTGGTGATGCAGGGAGGAGGAGGAGGAGGAGGAGCGGGGGAGAGGAGACGGCGGTGGGCACGGGAAGAGGAAGCAGCGGTGAGGAGGAGGAGCGGGGAGAGAGGAGAGAGAGGAGACGGCGGTGATGCCTCAGGTGACGGAGGCAGAGGAGAAAGCTGGGCCGCTGGCCTGCTTCGTGGCCCAACAGACGTCCCAGACTGCTGCTGCCAGTTGGGCCGGACGCTGATCCTTCCCGAAATTTCGCGTATGAAGAATTTTTCGAGTATAAAAACCATACCCCTAAAAATAGAGTATAAAAACTCATAAATTTTGGCATAAATGTTAGGATGTTTTATTTTTCTCTAAAGATTTGGAATTTGAACCACTACTATGTTATCGTTGTGAAAATGAAGATGGTCTTAAAAACCATAACTAGTTTTAATCGTGTAGTACACTTGAGGCAGTAGTTGAGTAGATTCATGCAATCCTACAAAGAGTGAAAGAGTGTTGTGTGGTTTTGTTTGCGATTCCATTGCAATCTGTGGTTTCGTGATGTACTACGTCTTTATTACACGTGAAGATTCAGTTTTAATTCAGCAACTGATGTCATTTTGGGATCTGAGGCGGCCACCGACTGGAGATTCGACATCGACACCCTCTACGCCGGCCGGCTACGGGCGGACCATGATCCGCTGGTGGCGCCGATCACGGAGGGGGAGGCGGGGCGGCCGTGCGAGCCATGCCACCGGACAGCGCTCCCGGCCCAGATGGGGTTGGGCCGGCTTTCTAAGGCGGCGGCCGACCGTCAAGGCCGGGGTGATGGCCTTCCTCCACGCCTTCCACGACGAGTCCGTTGACTCGCAGGGCATCAACAGGGCGTTGATCGTCCTAATCCCCAAGAAGGACGCGGCCGTGACACCTGGCGACTACCGCCCGATCTCCCTCCAAAACTGCCCGGTGAAGATCCTAACTAAACTTCTCACCACTCGTTTGCAGCTGCAGATTGCTCGCTTGATTGATCCTTACCAAATCGGGTTCATCAAGGGGCGCTCCATCTCAGAGAACTTCATCCTTGCCACGGAGCTCGTCCAGCTGTGTCACAAGTGCCGAGCTCCCACCTTGGTGCTCAAGCTCGACTTCGCCAAGGCGTTCGACTCTGTCGATTGGCCCGGCCTCCTAAGAGTGCTGCAAGCGAGAGGCTTCCCCGACAAGTGGTGCCGCTGGATGCACCAGCTGCTCGCCACCTCCAAGTCGGCGGTGCTCGTGAATGGCATACTGGGGCCATGGATCACCTGCCGTTGTGGACTGCGCCAGGGGGACGCGCTGTCCCCATATCTGTTCCTGCTCGTCGCGGACGTCCTACAGTCCTTGGTCAAGTCTGTGCCCGGCATCATGCACCCGCTCACCCAAGGTGGCGCACCCGTCCTCCAGTATGCCGACGACACCATCATCCTCGTCAGGGCCGACCACGGCAGTGTCGGCCTCCTCAAGCGGGTGCTGGACGACTTCTCCGCGGCCACCGGGCTTAAGATCAACTTTGGGAAGAGCACGGCTACCCCAATGCACGTGCCAGCCCCCGAGCTCCAAGAGGCGCTGGCCATCCTGCAATGCAAGCAAGGTAGCTTCCCCCAGACCTACCTGGGACTACCTCTGTCCAACGTCAAGCTTCCGCTCTCGACGTTCGCCCCGCTGATCGCCGCCGTGGACCGGTACCTGTCAACTTGGAAGGCCATGCTCCTAGCCACGGCCGGGCGCGTCACACTCATCAACGCGGTGCTTGACGGGCTGCTCACTTATGCCGTGGCCGCCATGGAGTTGCCTCCCGGGATCATTGCTGCGGTCGATAGAAGACGCCGAGCTTTCCTCTAGACGGGGACGGGCGAGGCGAACGGAGCGCAATGCCTGGTCGCATGGGAGAACGTCTGCCAAGACATGGAAGACGGTGGCCTCGGGATCAAGCGCATCGACACCAGGAATGCATGCCTCCTACTGAAGTTGATCCACCGACTACACCACCCCGACGGCTCGGCATGGGCAACATGGGCGAGAGAGCTCGTGGACATGTCCACGTTGGAAGGAGGACTGCAAGGCACCCACTGCGGCGCTTACGCGACCATGCCCGGCCAGCTGGGAAGATCATGACGGTCGCCGTCGGGGACGGGCGCTCGACATCCTTCTGTCATGATTGCTGGGCAACGGATGCCCCTCTGGCCGAGATGTTCCCTGCCCTGTTCAGCCACTACGATGGCAGGGGAGCATCGGTCCACGACGTCGTCGCCGCCCCCCTCCGTTCCCGCTTCCAACCACGACTGACCAGACGCGCGGAGGAGGAGCTGGAACAGCTCGCACCCATCCTCCAAGGTGTCGTCCTCACCACCTCGCCGGATGAGCGTGCCAGTTTCTTCAAAGATGGCCGGCACCGCCTAATGGCCGGCCTCATCTACAAAACCTCGATGAAGGGAGATCACCAAAATGCTGCATACAGCTTCGTCTGGAAGAACTTTGCTCCTCCCCGAGTCAAGTTCTTCGCCTGGCTGCTCACACAAGAGAGAATCAACTCCCGTAGCGCCCTCGCCAAGAAGAATGTGGTGGATGACTGCCGATGCGAGCTTTGCGGGGCGGCAGAGGAGACGGCTGATCACATCATCTCAGAATGCAGCTTCGTTTCCTCCTTTTGGGCTGCAATCGGTTGGAACCCAGCAGACATTGCCAAAGTGATAGAGCTATGGACCTCACAACCTCCACCATCGGTGCACAAGGACGTTCTCAACACTTTGCTCCTCCTCCTGACTTGGGAAATTTGGAAACACCGAAATGAAGTGGTGTTCAGGGGTGCGGCTCCAGATATAGGCCGCTTGAAAACAGCCTGCAGAGGAGCTATACAGGATTGGAGTTGCCGCATACCAAGGAAGAAGGAAACACTAGCTAGACATTGGAGGCAATTGAATCTCATGTAATCTAAACTCATCCCCATGCTAAACGATCTTGTTGTATCACGGGCCACTTATTCCGCCCAACGGCTTCCCGGCATCTGTGGAATATAAGCGGTGGGGATGACTTAATCCCCCGAGTTCTCAAAAAAAAAACTGATGTCATTTACTATTATTTTCTTTTACCATATTTTGAACGGCAAATTTTAATAGTGCACACCAATGACACCATGCGTAGGGATGAAAACGGTCGGAAACGATCGGAAGGAGGCCAAATCATTTTCGTTTTCATTTTGTTTTCTTGAAAACGAAATCGATACACGTATTGTCGGAAAGGAATACAACGCCGATATTTCGGAATTTCAAAAAACGATATAGTCGGCCGGAAAATACAACGATAACGGTCGAAATCTATGATAACGGTATCCTCAAAAACGATAAACACACCAAACTGTAGGTAATGAGAAGACCCATGTAACTCACAACATCACCACAGTTCTTGATAAGGACACAAATAAACGGTCAAGTTCTAAGTTGACTTGACATAGCATAGTGATAAAAACATGAATTATTAGAGTTCATTCTTAAGTAGAGGTTGTTCCTATATGTGTACAATCTTTGCCATGTAGTTAGTTTCTAAAAAAATATTTGCCTTATGTGCGTGTTGGTTGTGTGTACCTTTGATCGGTAATTACCAACGGTAAATTACCGCTTAAATACGGGAATCTTCGGAAACGATCGGAAGTGGGCTAAATTGTTTTCGCTTTTCGTTTCCATTTATTTTGACCATAATCATTTTCATTTGTTTGGTTACCACTTTCGTTTCCGTTTAGACATCAAAATCGGAAAAAACTCGAAAAACGACTTCAAAAAATCGGAAACTATCATTTTCGTTTTCATCCCTAACCATGCGGGTTTATACAGCTTCTTTGTGGAATTGTGGTACCACCACGCGGGCTGGGGCCCCACCAGGCTGCTTCGCATTCTCGCGGCACGTACAGGGAACCAACCGGCTCCACTCGCCGCGGTCGTCATCGCCATACCCATATCTATCGTGGAGTTCCCAGAAGAGCACAAGGGTTACTGTACATAGGAGTACGTTACGTGGCGGTCGTCGTCCTGGACGAGACGACTGGACCCAGGCAGGCTCTGGCTCTGGCTCGGGGTCGGGGCGAGGTGAGGTCATCCGGTGCGTAGCGGCCCAGCGCTGGTCGGCTGGCGTGCTGTACGGAATCGCCGGATTTGGACGGTTCCCAGTCCAAACAGCGACCAGTCTTGACTTCCCATGCATGTCCTCGAATGTCGAAGGGGAAGCTGGAGATGATGGTGCGTTGCACTTGCACGCCCATCTCCATTGGTAACCAAAACCAAAGGGGGCAACTTCCAAGTTCGCGTCTTCCGTTGTTCTACACAATGCAATCTTCGTTTTCTAGCGAATTTATTTATTTATTCATTTGCTACAAGCTGGGTCACGGTCGACGAGAAAGAAGATAGGTGTTGCTTGCACCGCAATCTGGCTTGAATCATGAGCAGAAAACAACAACGGTAATGGGCGAAGAAAATGACAGGTAATAATTGATCAAGTTACTTGCCCACTTCCTTCCTCGATCGAATCTTCATGTCGTCTTCCTGTATACGACTGCTAGCTGCCTTGCGACTTTGATGTTGATGTTACCATGTTTGATATAGATATAGGAGTATGTATACATCGGGAAATGGAATATTTACTGTCCTCATGTACAGGTATAGAAACATATATAAAAGAAAAAAGTTACATGAAAAATAAAGCGACGAGTATTTGTAAGATAAAGTGCGACAATAAGGTCCCGTATATATATATCATTAATTAGGGAATATTCTACCACAAAGAAGGCCCCCTATTGCTTTCTTTAGGACTGCGATATGATTTATATTCCGTTTCTTTTTTGCACACAGGAGTAGCTGACAGTACCTGCCGTTGCTAACAACAAGAGAATCAGGCAGTCCCCTTTTTCAGGAGATGCGAGAACAAGTACACACACACACGAGACCCCATGCAACAACCAGCTAGTGTAGCATCCAGATTAGTTATGCTATTAGAGTATACTCCAGAATCGCCCTGCGAAAAAAAGCTAGAATTGATCCGGATCTTAGTAATAATAACGTTCCCGGCGCCAAGAAAAAAAAATCAAATAAAATCAAGGAAAGATCCTAATTCTGTTTATTTTTAGAAACAGCGGTCATTGTGCCGGCCGATCGATTGTGGATCACATCGTTCCTGATTCGCGTGCTCCGCGTAGTTTATTTACGAGCTCTCTGGAGAAGTGGAACTTAAACAATTTTTTTTCAAAAAAAAAAAAAAACTACCGAGTACGTAGAAAAGTGGATAAAAGGAATCTTCCTCGCAGAAGCTGTGTACTACGTACATTGTCTGCCTGTCTCTAACACAACAGTCAACAGCATGCATCCCGTTCCTGCTTACGAACCGACACAGTTGCTTCGCCGGCCAAGCAATGCATGCCCGTTGTCGTTTGACGAAAATGCTTGGCCCTATCCTTTGTCAGGAGAGAAACTCCGATCTCAAAAAAGAGGAGCAAGGAGCAAGCTCAAGCTCAACTTGCAGCATTGGCATTGCCGGCACGAGTTTGGAAAGTGGACAGAGGAATCTTCCTTGCAGTGGTAGTGGCAATCGGACATCGGACAGCCAGCCCGAAAACCACACATGTTCGTCCTTGTTGCATGTTTGAAAAGGAGACTCCAACAGAGTGGGAACTCGGTAAGGGACAGAAATGTGCGTACCAGGCTGTGCCACATGCTGGTAATGGTAATGGTGCGTGGTGTCCTTCTTTATTCTCTTTTTCCTCTTGACCGACCAGCCGATTATGTTGCTCCCCTCAGCTTCTTTTTAGGATTTGTATAAATAAAACTTATTAAGCTTTGTATATCTTTACACTATAGGACTAGGTAGATTTTCACCGAGAACCAAAACCGAACCAGACTGAAAAGTCAATTTGATCGGTTTCTATCTCTATTTCAGTTCTTGTGTTTTAGAGCCCAGACTCCGCGCGAAGAGCAGGCCACCACAGCCCACCACGGCCCAACACTCATTCCCCAAGCCGAACTCTAGGAGACCCCAACTTCACTCGATTGACTCTTCTGTGTCTTGGATAGCATATCCACTCCCCAATTCCCCTTCGCACCCTAAACCAAGCGGTGCATCTCCACAAACAGTCACGACACAGATCACCTTTAATTTGCGCGTGGAGCCATTGACACGGGTCACCTCCTCAAGTGGACTTGGCATGCACCGTGTCTAGGGAACTAATTACTGGTCATCATAGGAACTGCATGCTACCCATCTCTGTAACGAAGGTTGGAGGCAATGAGGGCTCGGTGTGGCTTGAAAACCTTGGATGGTGACTACAAGTGCACTGTGGTTGGAGGTGCCAGTTAGAGGAGATGCTAAAGACTGGAGGTGGCGGTGTGGCGGTTTGTCGATGACGATGGACTAGCCCCGCCACGTGGTTGGTGGTGCAACTAGAGGAGACGTGGCAGACTGGAGGTGGCGATGTGGCGGCTTGTCGATGACGATGGACGAGTCCCTCCACGTGGTTGGAGGTGCCAACTAGAGGAGATGCCGCAAACTAGGGGTGACCGCAAACTAGCGGCGGTCGCGGGCGGCTTGTCAATGACGATCGATGGACGAGCCCTGCCACGTGGGTTGGAGGTGCCAAGTAGAGGAGATGTTGCAAACTAGGGGTGACTGCAAACAAGGGGCGGCGGTGTGGCGGCTTGTCAATGACGATCGATGGACGAGCCCTGCCACGTGGTTGGAGGTGCCAAGTAGAGGAGATGCATACTGGGGGTAGCGGTGTGGCGGCGTGTTGATGACGATGGACGAGCCCCTCCAAACACCAATGTGACATTAGCTTATTTGGCAACCTTGTTCAGCCGGCTTGTTTCGGATACACATTTTGTTGCTTTTTTGCCTTTAGCATGGATAAACTATGTGCTCATTTTGTGTAGACAAATTAATTTATTGCGTAGGGTCTTATCCTTTTTTTTTTTTGTTTGCCTTTGGAAACTTTGGTCGTTAGCTCTTTCTTGTATCTTACTTGACGGTAAACTCTTTCTTCTCTTATTTGTCTTTATCATAACAAAACATGTGTAGGTGAGTTTCGTAGCCCACGGTTCGGTATTAGAGCAAGATATTATAACTTATACCAGGTGGTGTATATTAATAAGGTTATTTAAGGTAATTTTCATAAATAAATAAATAAACAAAACTTCGTAGGCCATGGTTAGCTCGGTAGAGAGTTCCACAGTCTAGAAGACAGCCTAGGCCGAGGCCGGCCGGTAGGGTTGGAGGCGTGAGTGGGCCCGCCCACCCAGCAGATCGTCGGCGACCGATGTGAAGGAGGCTCTTCCGGTGGTCGTCGTCGGCCATCCGTCTCCAGCCCAATCCATCCAGAAAACGAATCGTCGTCCGCGTTGCCGTACCGTGCCGCGAAAACGAGCTCCGATGACCCGGTTTGCCCCGTTCACACGGCACCACCCTCTTTTTCCCCTAGCCACGAATTTTACCGCCCTTTTTAACTCTCTTTTTTCGATTCGATCGATCTGTAGAAATTTCGTGTGAACGGGGCAGTGCATTACTCTAGACCAAACACGTTAGGTTACACGTCGTGCTGACTGAAGCAGCGACTTTGATTTTTTTTTCTCTTTTCCTCTTCGGATAAATAAAATAGCAGAATATTTACAGAGCAGAGCTTCCTTCCTCGCTCATCAAAACAAAAAAAAAACATTAATTAATCTACAACAAAACACAGATTAAAAAAAAAAACTGAAAATTCTATTAACAAAATCCTCCTCCGATCCGACGTCTGCAAGAGGATGATGAACCTCCCGAAGTCAACAGCCTGCCTACCGAACAAACGAACGAACCAAGGAGAAGCAACCAACCAATCGAGCTCTCCGTCTCCGACCATGCGCGGACGAAACGGCCGGCGGCCGGGTACGTCAGTAGGAGCAGGTGTACCGGTGCGCGGAGCGGTCGCGGAGCATGCCGCGGTAGAGCGCCTCCCTGTTGGACGGCATCGTCATGCGGTTGTCCTCCGACGACCCCGCCGCCGCGTCCCTGCACGTGGCCGACGACGACGATGCCGTGGCGGCGGTGGTGGAGGCAGCGGGTGGGGATAACCTGGTCGGGCGTGGCGCGCCCTCATTGTCGACGACGTCGGCCGCGAACCGCACCCGCTTGCGTCTCCTCGACTTCGCCTTCCCCACGCGTCGTCCGCCTCTCTGTACAGCAACAGCAGCAGCGACCAAGGAGCAGAGGTAGCTGTGAGAAACTGAGAATCCATTCCGCCGCAACCGCAAGCAAGCGAAAACAAGAGAGACGGCAGAAGAAGACGAAGACGAGAGACGGGTAGGTACCTGGCGACGAGAGGCATGGGCGCAGGGCGTGTTCCGGCGCGGCCTCCTCTGTTTCGGGCTCCGGCTCGGGGTCAGCGGCGTGGGAGAGGTGGGCGCGGCAGAGCGAGAAGATGACGAGGGAGCCGGAGAACGCGACGGCCGTGGCGGCGGCGAGCGCGAGGGAGCCTCCCATCGACGACGACGACGAGGATGACGAAGGAGACATGGATGGTGTTGTGTGTGTTCCGCGGTCAAGCCTTGCTTGGCGCGGTAGGTGGTGGGGGAGGGTCTCGTCTCCTCTTCCCTCTCTTTTTCTAGGAGGGCGGTGGCGCGGTGCGGTGGGCGGGGCGGGCGGCGTGCGGTGCTGCTCTCTCTCGGCTTGTTCCGCTTTCCTTCTCCTTGACGGCTTGCTTGGTCCGCTTTGATTTCTCGGGACGGAACGGCGCGTGGTGTGCGGGGGCGGCCTCCCGCGCGCGAGAGGGGTAATAAAGGCGCGCGCGGGGGCGGTCCCGACTGGGTCCAAACTCTTTGGTAGAGTAATTACGGCGGCTAATCTCATCTGAATCTGATGTGCTTTTTGGAGCTGACGCCGACGCTTCATCGGTCATTCTCTCTGGGTCTCGAGTGAGGATTTTCAAACAGAGCCGCGGGATACAAAAAATCGCGAACGGGCCTGGCTGGCGCCCCGCGCGCGACGCGCCTGTGCTTTGATGGTCATCACGGGCCCGGTCGGCTGCACCTGCGCGGTTTCTTCTCAGTTTTAGCCGAGCAAGCACGAGAGGGGATGACAGTTTGTTTTGAACCCTTTTTTTTCTGCTACGGTCCCTTTAATTTACCAGTAGAAATACGTATGAAGTGATATCTCACATGTTTGAGGATTTTCCACGCTCGTGATGCGAGACTGGATGGACCGCTTTTAATTTGTCGGTAAAAATGTGCCACCATGCACCTGCTTTTCTCTATTCTGTTGACAAAAATATCGTTATAATTTACATTCACATGGTCCATATCTATTTCTAATTCTAGGCAATGGAAAAATTGGAATGATCTAACCGTATAGGTCCATAAAATTTTCATTGACACTTTAACAGGATGGACTACTTTTCAGATGATATTCTCTAGTTTTGAAAAAAAAAAACTCATTGATGGCATTCCAATTCTTCAATGAGTCAGTCATTTCTTTTAGAGTTAACGTTTACTCAAGGCAACAATAGGGTAGGTAAAAAATGGTCAATGGCAATTTCATTTTAAGAAATATCAGCACTAACCGTGTCTATTTCTATTTATGCTATAACAGAAGTTACTGCAAGCAATTAACCTTCGGAGACTACCTACGTCTTGCATGCAACTACATCACACATAATTCATCACACATGGCCCCAACCAATCATGTGATAGTACCAAACTAGCCACTGTCAATGACAAGATCAATAGTGTTGGTCGATGACAAGATCAATAGTGAAATGGGGGTGCATGTACCTAATATAGGCACTACATGCCATGGGGGCATTTGCCCCCCTTCCCCATTTGCTGGGCAACCAAGGTAGAGATGCTACAGCATTGGGGCAGCTCGTTCAGCCTCTGTATCAGTCCTTTCAATTTCAGTTTCAATAGAGGTATTCCTGTGTTGGAACGTAAGAGGATTGAACAGCCCAGCTACAAGAGAGGTGGTAAAGGCAATGATGTTTAAGTCAAGACCGTACATAATCTGTTTGCAAGAAATCAAACTTGATGACATAGATACAACTTGTGCAATGGAATTTTTTGGGCCAAAACTTCTATTCATCTTTTGAATTCATACCTGCTGATGACACTAGAGGGGGTGTCTTGATAGCCTGGGACAGAAATCATGTGGAGTCTGCCACAGTCGGCAAGGGGGTGTTCTGCTTGTCTGTGCAGATAACTCTTAAATCCTCTAATGCCTCTTTCAAGATGACTGTGGTCTATGGGCCGACTGAAAGCTCTGAGAAGCCCAGGCTGCTCTGCGGGAAAGGCACTACTCACGCTATAGTTGATGTATGCTTACCCCTCTTATGATTAATCAAAGCCGGGCTTTGCCGGATCTTTCAAAAAAATAATTAATGGTCATATATTGTTCACTCCTTATAGCCCTATAAAAATGCCCCATCCCCCATTTATCACATAGTACCGCAGCCGTAGCCGCAGCCACTGCAGCCGAACATTATTTCGTACTAATTCTTCTTAGGTGAAACATATTCTGCCGATGGGGCCATTATATTTGATTTTAACAATCCCAAAGGATTATTTGGCACCACAAAGGCACATAAAAAGCCACAAACCGCCCAGCAATAGAATAAGAAGACTTGTTCTTGGCGAGTGGTCTCGTTCCTTTGCTGTGGTTGAACAGTCCATGCATGATGCATGATGATTTGTTAAATGAGCGGAGCAGGAAGGATATACCGAGTACCTGACAGCATAGGAGTTTTAGTTAGTGTTATCCATCCACACAGCAGCTGCACTTGACTTGTTTTGTTTTGTACTGTACGCCGTCGTTCGCGGAATCTTCTCATGAATCGTCGTGGGAGTAGTTCCCACTGGCCGGCTTGTCATCGTGTAGGAGTACGTTTTCGTTGAAAAAAAATTCGATCGGTTCAACAAGAACGGCAGTCAGAAACTGAGACGTGCCGGTACAGTCTGTACAGCCCAAAGTCAAACAGCTCTGCGTCTCGTCACTCGGAACGCATGAATCTCACATGCACCATTAGAAATTTCACATGAACGAGACCTGACTCGTGTTCCTCCCAGCTAATTTTCAGAAGGGAATGAAATCAGTGTGGAAGCTGGGAGTCGTATGATCTCTATCTTCTCCTGTACGAAATCAGCAGGTATTTAAAGAGGTTAAAGATAAAATAAGCTTACAAAAAAATTAAAAGAGCTTAACTACAGGTTTATAATAACCAGGGCCAAGGAAAAAAAAAACAGAGAAGAAAACAAAACCCAATGCAGTAGCGGCAGGTGATGATGTGCCCTCTAAAAGAGGCCTGAAAGATTTGGTCTCATCCAACTTTGACCTGGAGTGAAGTGTCTAGTGAAAAACTCGTTTGGGCTATAATCAGCATACCATTGTCGCGTTAGTGCAGAAAGTAGGTAGGATTTGTCTGGATATAAATGACACATGAATTGAGACCCACGTTAATAGAGATCAGAAGTTGCATCACTTAAGATCGGAGCCAAATTTAAAAAACAATGTTTTCTGAGTTTTAAGACCAGAACGATAAAACTGTGCCTCGTGGATTTACTCGAAAATTTTGAAGAAGCACGCGCGTGCAGGATGTACTCCAAGTCCACCATACTGTACGCGTGTGTACTACTAGGTGGCATCCATGCGGCTGGTGTTTGAGCAACGGAGTCCTCTCTGGTCTCTGCTCGTGCCGGGGGCAAACGCCAAAAACGCCCGGCGGGCCATTCCAGTCTCGCTTAGTCGCTGCTGACCCAGCTGTTTCCATTTCAGAACGTTCCGATGTCGTCCGAGTTTGTCGCGTCGTGGCATGCCGTCCACACGGGTTGGCACACGGAGAATCTTCGTGCGCGGCGATGGGCAGAGGCGGCGTGGGAGTGGGATGTACTGTAGCCGGCCGTCCGTCTAGAAGGCTGACGCACATTTCTTCAGACGGTCAGAGGCTCCCCTGCTTCCATGTACAGGTGTCGTGGGCACCCAGAGGCTCACCAAACGCGTACTATACAGTATAAACGTACAGAGTAGGGGTACCACTCTACCAGTACACGTACTACGTATACTCCTCCACGGCCCTCCTCCACACGGTACACAAGTCGACCTGGTCCTGGGCTATTTCGTCATGTGTCGTCATGTCAGTCCAGTTGTTTCGCCATGTGTTGTGTCAGTTTAATTTCATCTGCACTGCACAACACATGGATAGTTTCATCTACCGTTTGGATTTTCAGGGATCTTAAGAATAGACATCAACAAAATTCAAAATCCACACGGTAGAAGATTATTACTACTTACTACACAAGCCAAAACAAGAGATTGTAGATGTAGAATCCAATAAAGCATACTATAATTTTTTATCTATATTTTTATAAGATCAGTAAGGATCCAAATTGGTACTTAACTTGTATGCTAAGGGTAGAGCCAGCATCGGCCTCGACAAAAGTTCACAGTCCACCACTTAGTCTAGTGGATTGGGCTGTCAATGCCCACAAGCCACAACGCAAGTCAAAACTCTTAGGCCTCCTTAGGATCGAATGATTCATAGAGGAATTTTGTAGGATTCCAATCCCATAGGGAACTTTCCTATGTTGCCCTTTGGAACAAAGGATTAGCTATCCTAAATTTGTATGGAATGGCTCGATCCATAATAATTTTGGAGGAAATCTAACATGAGGTCAAACCTTTTGGAAACTTTCCTTTGTGTTTATCTCTCTTCTAATTCCTATGTTTTCTCCTAATCTCTAGCCAAAGGTCATTTCATGCAACTTTCCTTGGCTTTAAATTCCATAGGATTAGAAAAGTATGCCGTCTCAATCCCTATATTTTTCCTTTTCTTGTTCTTTACCTATCTTGCAATCCAAAGGGGTCTTTTTATTTGTTGTCGAAATTACGGTTCCTAGCAACGAGAAGGGGACCTTCTCCCGTATACGAGTAAGTGGATGACCTCCGCCTGGTTGGTGCTCCGGCAGAGCTTTGAAGGATGAAAGGAACCTCTAACT
Organism: Hyparrhenia diplandra; assembly: GCA_015847255.1. NCBI lineage: Eukaryota > Viridiplantae > Streptophyta > Magnoliopsida > Poales > Poaceae > Hyparrhenia > Hyparrhenia diplandra. Next base: position 45,566 of record JADLZK010011167.1, on the reverse strand, counting down.
AAGTCAATTAGTGTTTCAAAAATGCGTTCACCCACCAACCTTTACATAGGGCTCGAGCTTCTCCCTTTTATAGATCACTGTAGTAATTAGTGGACAGTCTCGACATATTCCTAGGATATTCTCTGCATCACCTCAGTTTTTGGCAGGCTAATCCCTACAGTTACCGCCTTACCTCATGGGCCGGTTGCTGAGCCCACTAGAGGCCCATGTCAGAAATCGGACCGGGCTGTCCCAGATCGCCTATGCTTTACTCGCCTAAAACCCTTCGAAGTATTTGCCTTGACTTGTGTCCGGTCAACACTTAAGGTGGTCTCCACCACGGTCCTTAGCTCGAATCTCCACCATAGGTGGTTACGGCCCTAGTCCTTGTCGGAGGGCCTCTGTCACGTGCGCACCCCTTGGACCATCTCCGCCATTGACTGCGAAGACTTTGCTTGGTGAGTGCATTCGGGCGACGGTTAAGCCCTTACCTACACTGTAAAACTCAAAACATTCAATTAGCTTACTGTTACTTAGGGGTTGTTTGGTTCATCTTGTCAACTTCGCCACTGTGCGTCTGTGGCGACCACAGCTTGCGGCAGGTGATTTGTCCGCCACACTCGCCCGCGACCACAGACAAGAGCTGCAGCAAAAGACAAGCACCAAACGACAAATGCAGCTGCAATCATTACACCAGCAGAAGCAAACGACAAGAACAAGCTGCCTAAGACTACACACCATCCAAACACCCAGTAAACTGTGGCCGCCACGACCGTGGCGTGGCGAACTGACATGCCCAACCAAACAACCCCTGAGTAGTTCATGTCCCAACATTTGTCGTCCCACAAAATATCAACTTTTTCTACCATTATTGTGGTATACAAAAAAACGTGCTAGGGTCGTTGTTTTTCACCTTTGCCACATGCTTAGATATGACTTGTTTATGTCATACTAAGCATGCGCTGCTCCTGCGGCATCTCATAACCCCTTGCGCAGCCACTAGTTGAGCTAAATCGTCTGCTTGGTGCAAACGTGGAAGCAGTCCGGGATTAACAGCCACAGTGTAATGTTGTGGGTGGCCTAACTACCCGTCGAAACCACTACTACTAAAACAGGATGTTGCCGAAAGGCCCTACAGGACTCGTTAGTGCGAGGACAGCGTCATTCGTGCCGGCGCGCCGCATGGCCGAATTTGCGTTGCGTCATGCTGCTTGACTTCCGGTGCCTGACGCCATAAACCACCACGCGACACAAATAATCGCTCGAATCAGATCTGCTCGACCACGCTGACTGTCACGCCGAACTGGTGTGGGAATTTACTGTATCGCGGATGCAGTTCAGACGTCAGCGTATAATCCACCCGGTAAGAAATGTTGACGCCTTTGTTTGGACACGGCTTCAATTATTTGCTGCAGTTGGTGGAAGTGCCGGAGCCAATGAAACAAAAACAAAAGCTGGAGTTGTTCTCTTGATTTAAGCCGGCTGATTTTTTTGTGAGTCAATAAAAAAATGGTTCTTGGCTATACCACACGACAAAGCTTGACGGGTCCTGAAATTTTTTAGAGCATCGACACTACTTCTTGTACTAAGGCTAGTTTTAGTGGGAGTGTCATCAGAGCTTAATTTGTATTATGAGCTACCATATAAGCATTTTAGATGATATGTCACCGTATTTAAGAAAAGAGAGAAGAAATAAGTTTCACGTGGATGAAACCCTTTTGACCCGAATACTAGCTCTCTCTGATCTTGAAATTTAATGCATATGAAACTCTAGAAACTCTCCAATAAGAGTGAGGGTTTCATCTGTGTTTTATTTTCTTCTATATGACGTGGTAGTCTTGAAAACAATACTATGAAACTCTTTACACTAGTACTGAGTTGTCGGTGGCGGGCCTTTTGGATTAACCGTGGCAGTTTTGGAACCGCCACGAGATAGGTCACGGTTACGTCCAAAGAAACCCCGACGAGGCCACGGGCCGCCGCATTACCCACCACCCACCGCGCCGCTTGATCCGCCGACGCTCAACCGCCGACGGCGCTCGATCCGCCAGCCACCGCTTGTTCCGGCCGCCGCAGACTCAACCCGCAGCCGCGCTGCTCGATCCGCCGCGCCCGCGCTCGATTCGCCCCCGCCCGCCGCTCGATCAGCGCCGCACCGGGCTCGATCCGGCCAGCGCCCGGCGCGGTGTTAGCGCCCGCCGCCCGGAGAGGGAAGGGGAGGGGAGAGGGAGGGCTAGCGCCGTGGTGGGGCGGACGCCGGAAACGGATGGGGGAGGGAGGGGAGCGAGGGAGGCTCGATTGGCGCTAAGTCTGGTGGGAGAGAGGAGAGACTTGGTCCGAGGAGTTGGTGGGATGCTTTGAAGAGAAGTGGAACCCTAGCAGATGGTATATATATTTGTGGCCATCGAAACGGGCTTTTGGGCTGATGGGCGGGGCTTGATTTTCCCGACGGGCTAATTACAAAAAACGCCACGGTTAATTTAAAAACGTCATCAGAATCAAGCCATTCACTGTGGCGGTTTTCCAAATAACCGCCACCGCTAATGTTTTCCAAGTGTCTCGCAAAATCAAATCTGTAGTAGTGTGTTATTGGCCTAAGTATCGTGATATGCCATTGTTTCCTTTTTTTCCATGAGGAGATTCCATAAATTCAGAGAGGGATGCGATCACAAGGACAAAACAACACATTTGGTTAGGTGTAACTGAAAAGACAATTTTTGAGAGTTCGATGTGCAAGTTCAGAAATATTGTTTGTTTTGTGGGAGATTTTTTTTTTTTTTTTTTAAAAAGATGATTACAAATTCAGAGGACTAAGCCGAACTACTAATCCTTAGGATTATGATATCAAAACATTATTAAACTTATTTAGAGACAGAAATATCAATATTATTTTCTATAAATTTAAACAGTTTTTAAGATTGTTTGATCTCCCAAAGTTTGAAAGGTGTTGAAACCACATGTTAGCTACTTAGCTGTACCTTTTCTAGTTTGTACAGTACTACATATCAAAACCACATGTTGTCTTAAAGTACTCCTAGTAGCTAAAATAGTTCGGCCGTGCTGGTGGAAGTGCGTCAAGCATACCCTTCTCCGTCTTTTTGCAATTTAGCCCTTTTTTTGAAAGATTTTCTCAAATCCACCCTTTTTTAGTTTCCGTGTGTTATATGGACCCCTTGCTCGGCGCCATCAATCGCGGCGCCGAAGTATAACGTGTTGGCGCCACCGTCGGCGGCGCCGAGCTTGACGGCGCGATCGGACGAAACAGACAGCGGCGGCGGCGGCGGTAGCTTCGGCGCCCGCGGATCACGGCGCCCGACCTCGGCGCCACGATCACGGCGCGGCGAGCTCGGCGCCACCAGCGACCACGGCGCCGACCCCCATACCACGTAAAAACAGATACCCCTTCGTATGGCGGCGTTCTTTCATTTGCAAGGAACTCTCTCGCGTTTCCTCTCCTCCCCACGTTAAGCCCTTGGTGTTGGATCGAGTTTTTTTTGCGGTAAAACTTGGATTTGGTCCATACATCTTCATTTGCAAGGTAATCTCTATCCCCTTGTCTATTTATAGCGCTTGATTTGATAGATTTCGGCCATATTTTGTAATCCTAGTTTTGACACTTTTAAAAAAACGTTTGTATGTAATTGTAGGATGCCAAGGCGTGGCAAAGCTAAGAATGCTAGGTAAATTCTCGTCATCTTGTAGTTCTTATTTTATAGTTAGTATGCAAGAAATGTGAAACCCTAGCTTTATGGTAGAATTGTAACCTTAGTTGTATTTTCTAGAGGTAGCTATGCTCGTTTGCTTGGAAGATCCCTATGTCCATAAGCCTCTCCCGGAGGGTGTTCCGTGTGCAATTGCTATTGTGGTGATCCTTGCAAATGCGAATGGGATGATGAAGAGGAGACATTTAGGCGGAGGTATTGGATGTGTGCCAATTTTCAATGGGAGCCCCTGAGAACAAATTGCCCTTGATCGGATGTTTGTGAGTATATAGCTTTTTCCTTTTTCATTTTGTGGTTATATATTTGTTCAAAACAATTTATTTGTTGCAGACCCTCCACCGCTTTGTGATTTTGAGCAGTGGATCGACCTTGAGATCGGTGAGCTTAACAAGGGTATCTGCGATGCCACAAGGAGTTCGTTGCGCAGTGTCAACGGAGGCATGAGGTGAGGAAGAAGGAAGAGGCCGATGAGAAGGAGCGGGAGCAAGAGCAAAGGAGGAGAGCTGTTTGCTCGAGGAAGGAGAGGGAGAGGAAGCTCAAGAATGTGCGCCGTGCCAAGGCCGAGTTGGCTAGAAAGGAGGCCCAAGATGTGGATGACGACGGTGACACTTCAAGATTGGGCGAGCTCTTAGCCCTCGCTCGGGTGACATGGCGCAAAAACCCAGTCCTATGCAGATGTGGTGTTAAAGCTAATTGGGGCCTCACTCCTACGGGGGTTTGGAATAGGGCACCGTGTGGCCATATGGTGGATTATGATGAGGTTGGTTATTGTTTTTCGTGCAACGACATCAAACATAATTTTTGTAACTAATGTGTATGTTTTTTCTTGAACAGGGACACTAGGAAATGTTTGTGGGAGGAATTTGTTGGGCGCGATGAGTTCCCGGACACCATCGGGCGAAGCGTAAGATTGGGTGTGAGATGGGTGTTGGGAATGAGCTTGTCAACGAGTACATCGACGTCCCGTAGACGGAGCAAATCGGCTTGCCATGGAGTTGCGTGTTACCCTCCCCCGCGGTTGCCTGATCAAACAAAGTTATTCCAATTTTCGGAAGAAGCTAGAAGAGCAATATGCACTTAAGATGAAGAGTAAGGCGCGGATGAGGCGTGAGAAGGACCCTCTTGTGAGCACTGTAATGAAGCGACTGTTAGACGCCCTAACACATGAGCAGCCTGTACCTGATGACAATGATAGTGACTTTTGGCTCGAGGCTACACACGTAGCGGAAGAAGTTGAAGCAGGCAAAGGTGTAGAAGTTGGGACTAGTCACAACAATGAGGTGTTGGTGGAGGATTGGGAATCGGACGATGATTTGCTTCCAGGCTATGTTTCCGGTTGAGGTCGCAGATGATTCTGATGTTGAACTATTATGTTTATGTTAGTTGAACCATGTGTTGAACAATGTATTCATGTTTATGGTAGTTGAACCATGTGTTGAACAATGTATTGTTTCACTTTCGATATTAATCTTTAATAACCTCCTGATCGATTGCCGGATGTGAAATGGTACGCCACCACTTTTATTGGACAATATTTTGGACTCACTAGAAAGAATCAAGTAGTACTAAAACTAAATGGTACGCCCGACGACTTTTTTTTTTGGCATTTGTATGAAAACAGGGGGTACAACACAACATGTGAAATGGCATGTGAGAACCTATACCAAACAAGGGTATAGAGGATCGAGGACTAAACACTACATGCCTTAGGTAATTAAAGCAACACTCAAGCGGCATCGAAATGGCGTGTCGAGAACTCGTACCAAACTAGGGTACAACAGTTCCAAGCTAACCCTAACACGCCTTAGGTAATTTTAAAGAAACAACAATCATCCATAGGTGACCATAGAAAGAACTCTGCCTAGTAATGTGGCCACATAGCGTACTGGGTTGCGCCTTCTCCATAGTAAGCATCATGTGACGGTGCTGGTGGAGGCGGCGGTGGGTGGCGGTGGCCCATTGTTCTTGTGACAAGGGCACAAGCGATGCGAATCGGTGCATGGTTCATCTTGTGAGTTCTCACCGTTGTAGTCTTCCTCCTCTTGGTCGTCTGTTCTTCCGGTACGTGCCTCCATTTCGAGATCAATGATTCTTTCTTGCAACCACCAGATGTATTCCTGATGTGGTGGAAGTGGCCGAGGATCGATCCACCTAGTGAAGCCGCAGTGGTCGGGTGCCCTTGAACTCTGAAATAAGTGTAAGCATGTTAGAGATTGCTTAAGTGAGGATCCAGTATGCAATGATGATAAGTAATAGCACTTACATAAGCGTTTGGGCATTTCCAGAAACGGCGACCTCCTTCCGTCCCATCTGTCATCATCTGCACCAAACAATCCATACCATGCATACATTTTGGCCGCCTTCCCTACGTTTGTCATAGGCCTTGAGAGGGTTCTCTCGATTGAAATCTCCCTATTTTGGTCACGCCAACGATCCGGGTCGGGTTCATCAAACTCTTTAGGACCAACACCTCCCCCCCACACATCTGGATCTACTTCCCACGGGCTTGCATTTCCCTTCTTCACCCCCTTCCCTCTCCCACCCGAAGAACCTCTAGACATTTCTACTAGTTTGCTTCTTCGTATGCACTGAATGGAGTTGGTAGTATATATAGACCCGAGAGGCGTCACTAGCCGGTGCATTGTTCCGTTGGGGTACTATAGTAGTTTGGACCCATGCATTTTTTTTAAAAAAAAAAAAAACTAGCCCTGAAAAGCTAGACGATGGATTTGATGACTCACTGTAAAAGGAGCCTAGTTTTCTGAAAAGGCTAGTGTATGATCACTTCATGTAGGACTGAAAAGCCTACCCTTATCACTTCACTGAAAAGCCTACCATGAAAAGTCGAGATGATGGTTTCGTATCTGGTGCATTTTGCTATTGTCGTACTTGAGTGATGGCAACCCCGAAAAGCCTAGGCGATGGATTTGATTCATCACTTTGAAAAGCCTACACGATGGATTTGATCACTTTCATTTGAAACTAGAAACTTGTGCGGGCATATGAACACTTTAATTTGTGAGATGTAAACTTCATACGACAACTAAGTTAGTTTTTGTACAACACTTCTCTAAAATTTTGGATATATATGTACCAAAAAGTTAGATATGACTTTGACAACTAAGGAAAAGAAGCCTAAACTATTTAAATTCCTTCCTAATAGCCTAAACTATTTAAATTCCTTCCTAATAGCCTAAACTCTAAAATTCTTCTAGTTTTATTTTTCTCGCTTACCTAAATAAATTCTATATTTATCATACCATCCGTAATTACATAAATAAATTTTGGAATATAGAACTTGTGCCGACCATCTATTGTAAAAAAGATTAAGCATACAAATTTAAGCGAGTTTCCCTGTTTTTCAACATTCCACAATCACAACACATATATTAACATGATCCATAGATATAATGGTTCCATAGGAACATCAGAACGGAAACAAGTCCATGCAAATATAGAAGTCAATACAGTTCAACAAAAGTCCATAATAATAAACTAGAGAGTCCATTACAGAAGTCAATATAGCTCAACATTAGTCCATCCATCTACCTCCTCCGAGGCTTAACCATACCCTTGCCACCAAGAGCGTGGGTGCGGGGAGTGTACTTGTGCAGGTGCATGCATGACGCGGCGTGGTCCAAGTGGCTGTGAAGGCTTTGTGTCAAAGGGGCATCTTCTAGGCTGCGACATTCCAATCTCCTCATGTCCACTATGCACATCTTGACAAGGTGAGAAGTAAGTGTCTGATGTGCCATGGGAGGAGCTTGCCCACTGCAGTGCCTATTTTACATGAGTACGGCCACTATAATTGTATGTATACAATCAAGACAAAGGACTATTCTAACCTGTGCCCCGAAGTGTTGAAGTTGCCTCCTCGTTGGACTTCTTCTTCCATTGTCCCGCTACCCCAAAGACCCACAACGAGCCGCTTTGCGGCAAGAACCGTTTTGCTAGCCTCTATGGAGCATAGATAATATTAGTTAGTTAGAACTAAAACTTTTTTAAGCCTAAATGTATGGCAACTACAATTTATGAAAACCTACTCCAAGGAAGTTGCCAACGCTGGCCTCGTCTCCCCCTTGTCCTTCTAAACTCTTCAATTTCCAAGACAGTTGCCTAAAGCGTGTTGCCCTGCAAATGAGGCACAAACTTTCAATTATGATGCAATTTACACACAATATGAACAAAGCTCTACAAAGGAAGGCATATTGTTACCACTCGGTGCAAGACAGTGCGGCCCACACGCGGTTGTGCCCTCTTGTGCCGCCAAGTCGTGATTACCACAAGTGTGAGGCCCAACGACTTTGGTAATCTTCCAGTGACCGGATACCTTTTTGCTTCCTTGCACAAACCCTCCATGGACAACGTTCCTTGTCGCAAACAAGCGTAATAACGCCGCTCTACATATGAATGTAACACCACGAAAGGCCTATAGCGGACAACGGCATAATCTTTGCAACCACGTCTTCAATTCAACTAAGTCCTTGAAAACAGTCCCTTTACAATTCTCATGCTAGGACCAACCTGCGGGGCTTGAGGAGCTCATCATCCCGTCCTTACGCAAAAGCCATATCGAGAAAGTGACCAGATCACTGAACTCTCCCACTCTTGGGTCCCGACACGGGAAAATACGCTGGAGTATCTCTACATCACTCTTCGTCAACTCTCCCACAGGCGATCATCATCGAAATCAAGGGCCATCATGTCTCATACGGCGGCTGCTCGTCGGGCTCAACTTCATTGGAGGCCGGAATGCCTCTTCACATGCCGCATTTGAACCAACAGGGCAAAACTACATTATCGGTGTGGTCTCCTACAAGCATAGATATAAGGAAAGAATTAGAACTAACGAAGAATAGAAGCATGAACAAAATGAAAGATGAGGACTAGGCTCTTACTAATAGGATTATTTTCACTTTCGAAGGGATCATCTGTGGAAGATTTGCTGGCAAATCTCCTGTTCGACAAGTGTCTCCTGCTGAACTTCCAACGTGCATCACATTAGGTGCAGATTGAGCATCGGGGACCAAAGGAGGAACCTCTGCATCCACAACATGACCTTGCACAGGTGGGACAAAGTGTGCCTCCGCCTCCATCACCCGACGTCACGACCATTTCCGGACATTGCAACTGGCTCTTCATAGCTACCCTCAAATACTTCTCCCACTGATCCGCACGACCAATTGGAATCAACCTTCTGAATATATTGGGAGGGGAACCAATATGAAGAACACCCTCAATTTCAATGCCACCAAGACAGTGCACCTCCTCTCGAGCCTTTTCAACTAACTCACTAAATGATGGTCTTTCGTCAAATAGCACAGGCACACATTGCATCTCAACAAACTCAACATATCCATAGCGATCCTTTTCCACTTTGTGCCTCCATGATATATGGTAACTTGTTGTCCATCTAGTTCATACACAAATCGAAACTGTCTTCCTTTTAGTCCAAAATAGAAACTTCACATCATCGATAAGTCACTAACTACAACTAATAATATGTTAAGTAACTAATACTATGTCCTTCCTAACTAATAACTAATAATATGTTCGAACTATGTTATTCCTAACTAATAACTAAACATATGTTCGTAACTATGTTCTTCCTAAATAATATGATAATATACTAACTACTACTAAATATGTTCCTAACTATGTTGTTCCTATCTAATAACTATGTTCTTAACTAATAGCGAATCTATCCATAACTAATATGTTCCTTTAGTCCAAAATAGCAAATGTTTACCAAAATAGAAACTATGCATAACGAGAGGAGCAGCTTGACAAGCAAATGTACCTTGACGATGACGAGGGGAGCTGGGCGCGGGGGCAACAGCAACAGGAGCATGGTCGCGGTGGAGAACCCTTGCCGCCCGGAAGAGGAGGGGTCGGCGCGGACTAACCCGCCCGCGCGGGCAGACCATGCCGGAGTCGCATGCCGCCGGGGCGGCAAGAGCGGGCGGCGGGTGCAGGCTGCGTACGGCGCGCGGCGGCGTCCGGGGGCCGGGAGGGCGTCGGCGACGCCCGGGGCGGGGCGGGCGACGGGTGGCGGCAGCCGAGCGAGCAAGGCGGCCGGGCAGCTGGTTGACCGAGCGGCGACGGGAGGAAGAAAGAGAGGAAGAAAGAAAGGGGGGCCCGCTTATTTCGGCGCCAGGCTGGTGGCGCCGACTCGGCGCCGGCGGGCGGTGGCGCCGGAAGCTCGGCGCGTGATCCGCGGGCGCCGAAGCACCGCCGCCGCCGTCGCTTTCGTCCGTCGCGGCCAAGTTAAGTCGGCGCCGTCGACGGTGGCGCCAACACGTTATACCCGGCGCCGCGATTGATGGCGCCGAGCAAGGGGTCCATATAGCACACGGAAACTAAAAAGGATGGATTTGAGAAAATCTTTCGAACAAAGGGCTAAATTGCAAAAAAGACGGACCCTTCTCAACGGTGACTTTGGCAATTTGGCGCACTAGTGCAGGGACGTCAGCGGCCTACTACACCAGACAGTAACCTACGGAAGGAGCAGGAGAAAGCGACAACCTAAGGTTCGGCACACCATCAGACGTGTTGCTAATCGCTTTGCACGTTGCCATACCGGAGAAGCACGATCGATCAGTGGCCGGCCGCCGCCATCTGAGCAACAGCGGCGGAAAAGGAAATCGGCATGCAGCCCACGGGCCACCACGGACGGACCCCATGCGCCGGCTCGGCCGGGGCTGGGTCCATCAAGGCGGTTGTGGGCTCGTGGCGACTTGGCGGGTTGGTGCGGCGTGGTGAGAGCACGGGGACGACAGGTGGACGAAGCGAGACCGAAAATATCTTGCCTGCCCCCTGCCCTGCCGTGCCCTCGTCGCCCGCGGAATCACCGATGCCATCCATCGCCGCAACGCACGTTGTGAATTGTGATGCGGTGGGCTCGACGAGCTGTTCTTTGCCTCAGGAGCCGTCCGTCAGGTGTTGCAGGTGTCGGCTGTGTGTTGCAGGTGTCGGCTGTCCCGTCCCGTCCCGCCCCGTCGTCGTCTCCTTTTCGCGCCGGCGCCTTCGGTCGGATCAGGTGACGGCAGCTTCCACCACCGGAGAGCCGTCACTCTCGGGGACACTTGTCGCGGGCCTGAGCTATTTTGAGAACTGTACGAGGCCCTACGAGAGGCCCTCTCTCCCTGCAGCGGGTGCCAGGTGTCCGCGGCGAGGTTTCGTTCGGCACCGGCCTCGTCGCCACCTGTCCCGTCGCGTCCTGTGAATCTGACAAAGACGAAGGCAAGCCGCGGCGTCCTGCTTGACCCAGACGACGTGACCGCTGGATACGGGGGGACGGCAGCACACAACACGTGGACAAAGCTGTGGCTCAGGCAGCAGCGAGAAATGGCGTCGTCCGGCGTTCGAGCACTGTGCTGCACTGCTGCCGCGTGCAGCTCGCCCGCACGGGCACAGCGAGCGCATGGATCACGGTTGCCTCGTTTTATCCGGAACCGAAAGGGGAGCAGGGACAGAGGGAGGGACCCAGTGGGTGGGGGCGGGGCTGAGAAACGTCTCGTCGCCGTCGCGACTCGGCCGAACGAAGCGCCGATGCATGGCAGCGGGCCAGAGCCAGGGACCGCCGACACTGAAGAACCGTGGCTGTCGCGGGCACGGAAAGGCAACGAGTGACATGAGAGCGTGAGAGGTGCAAGTGCAACGGACCCAGGTGTCCGCCTGTCCGGGGAGAGGTCGTCGGCATCGGCGAGAGCCGCCACCTGTCCTGACTGCACTGTCTCCGAACGCCTGCTGCAATGCATGCCTCGGTCTGTTCCCTTTGAGGCGTTCTCGTGTCATCTCCTTCCGGCTCTTGGAGCTTCTAGAACATGCAGGTTACTTGGCGTTATCCAATTTTCACTAGCACACTCCTAAGATTTGGTCTTATCCAATTTTCACTACAAAGTGTGTACTCCTCCGTCCGCAATTAAGTTCACGTGTAGGTTACACATTGTCGGAAACCAAGAAGGGGTGTAAAATGACCAAAATGCCCCTCACAAATACTACTGTCTAGAAGGTCCAGAGGCCAGTAGCGGGGCATCGAAGCTTCACGAAGCCCCTCGTCATGCATGCGCCCGTCAGATGAGTTTGTGGTTGGGAAAAAAAGGAAGCAGTCGAAGTCCATCGGTTTTATTTTTTACCATTTCTTTGGTCTGCCATATCCTGCTAGACATTGGACTTTGTGCAACGTGACCTTTTATTTTCGGAAAAAATTGAATCCTAGAAGTGAGGTTATTCACGGACGGAGGGAGTAGTGAAAAACGTTTCTGCTATTTATATATGTTGTGTTAATAACGCATAATCAGCATACCACACCAATTGTCGCGTGCATTAGTGTAAAAAGCAGGTAGGACCTGTGATGACACATGAATCCACGTTTATTTCTATAGTAATTTACAGAGATCAGAAATGGGGCATCTCGAGTTGAGACAGAGGATAGGAGTCAAATTTACAAAATTACTTTTTTTGGAACACCAGAATGATACATTTGCTAAATTGAGAGATTCCGTCGTGAATTTTACTACAGTACTCGAAAAAGCATTGGAGCTGCACGGCGCGTGGAGTGAACCAGTGATGCACGAATTGCTAGATGGCATCCATGCGGCTGGTGTTGCACCTGTTGTCTGCTCGTGCCGGTGTGCCGGTGGCAAACGCCAGAAACGCCCCGGTCGGGCGCCGGTCCTGTCGCATCTACGTGCGCGGCGTGGGATTTTCCCCAGTACAGGGCCAAGCATCCGCCCATCTAGAAGGGTTACGCACGGTCAGAGCCTCCCCTTCCTCCTGCAACAGGTGTCCTCGGCGTCCTGACTCCTGAGTCACGATGCAGGTGGGGCGGCGGCGGGTAACCCACCCCACGTCCGCACAGCACGCAAATGCCTAGCGGGCTGATGCGGCGAGCCCGCAACCGCCGCACAATGCACGCGGCAACATGCGGGTTCCGCCAGCCCACAATTAGCTCGTCGTCCACATACGACGGAGCATGCGACGGTCGATCGGCACGTGTAATAATAGTTACCATCCTGGGCAGCAACTCGAAGGCAAGGCGACGAGCTACATGGTCGGGTACGGCGCCTCCATTGTGTCTGTCAAGGCCAACCCGTCGTTCGTCAGATGCCAGGCCGGTTGTGTCTGTCAAGGCCAACCCGTCTACGGCGCCACCTATACAACAACGCGACGCCCATGGGCGTGCGCTCTCGGTTGGCCGCCGGTCATGGCGGCGGACGGTTTGGTCACCACTCTGTCATGCATTCTGATCTGATGAGCTTGATGATCAGCACCGTGGATCGGACATGGCCGTGAACAGCACGACCTCGCAGCCGATGACGGTCCCGCTCGCAGCACCGCCGCCAGAGCGGTCGACGAGGTTCTGGAACAGGGGATCAGCAGTGGCCGACGAGGTCCACGGCGATGAGGTAGCGGCGGCGCGACTTGCCTACGTACACCGGGTGGAGGCTCGGGGGCACGCCGTCGGTGCCGTGGAACGGCGCGAACCTTAGCGCCGAAGGCAAAGACGGACGAGGCGGCGACACCCTTCCTCCACTAGTTCTCCAAGGCCAGGCCCGGCCCTGGGGTGGCCTGCGGTGTAGCTGCGCAGGGCCCATGAGGCTAGGGGGCCCAATCCCAAATATGTGAGCACCTATAGTATTCAGCCCAACAGTGTGTGAACAAAAGAAAAAAAGCACCGTGTGAACAAAAGAAAAAATGACCGATTCAGCTGCCTCCGCGTCCGTCGTCCGCGACTCGTCGACTCCGGTGCCCTACCGCGTTTCCTTCCTGCACACGAGAGTGAAGGGGTGATCGACATCGTCAAATCCACATCGAATCCGTCCGATCGACGATCTTGTTTCTGTGCAATTCCGAGCGGACGCCGGCTGTTCGTGGGCAGGGCTGTTCGTGGGCGTGGCTTCCCACCTGCTGCTCGCCGGCCATCAGGTTCAGCAGGTAAAAAGCTAATTGGCCCCAAATCTCCAATCTTTTCTTGTCAACAAAAACTCTCCAATCTTTAGTTCTTTAGTATTTACTTCATTAGATTTGGGATCGCATGTCTGACAGCAAGTATGGCATAGTTTTATTTAATTACTCACTACTTTTGTAGACCTCATGTTGCCCAAAAGCATGAATCTGTAAGTGCAAAAAAGAAAAAAAGAAGAGAAGGATAGAGGACTTAAAAGTTGGGGAGTACTTTCTTGGTTTCTTGAAGGTGGATGACACATCCGGTGAGGGGCTTTTCAAAGTATTGGTTGACTCGATCAAATCATTTGGTCTTAATATTGATGATATTAGAGGTCAAGGTTATGACAATGGCTCTAATATAAAAAGGAAAACACAAAGGGGGTACAAAGCCGTTTGCGTGAGGTAAATCGAAGAGGTTATTATATGCCATGTGCATGGCAGTCTTAATCTGACTCTCTGTGATATGGCTAAATAATGCAGTAAAGCTATTACATTCTTTGGAATTGTGCAGAGGATATATGTATTATTTTCAAGTTCTACTAAAAGATGGAATGTTTTGCTTGAACATGTTCAAGATTTGACTGTGAAATCATTAAGCAATACTCGTTGGGAGAGTCGCATCAAAAGTGTCCAAGCAATTAGATATCAAACTCCTCAACTAAGGTCAGCTTTGTTGTGGCTCAGTAAGGATCCAGATACTGAAGCAAAGGATAGAAGTGATGCAAAAATTTTATATGAGGTGCTTGGCAGCTTTGAGTTCATACTTGGTATGGTTATTTGGCATGACATTTTATACTCTGTAAATATTGTCAGCAAAAAGTTGCAGTCACCATCCATGTGCATTGATTCTACCTTACAACATATAAAAGGTATGGTGAATTACTTTCAGAGCTACAGAAATACTGGCTTTGCTGATAGTATGGTTGCTGCCACTGAAATTGCACTTGAAATGGGAGTAGAGGCATCCTTTCGAAAGTAAAGCGTGTTTCTGTTAGGAAGAAGCAATTTGATGAAACTGAATGCAATGAAGCTGTTTTGCAAGCTGAGAAGGATTTTTGAAGCTTTCTATTTTCTGGTTATGGTTGATATGGCAATTAGTTCATTGAACAGCAGATTCAAAGAACTCCAGTCATTCAATAAAAAATTTGGATTTCTAATGAATTCAACATCCTTGAAGGCACTGGATGGTGCTGAACTAAGAGAGCATTGCATTAAATTTGCAAAAAACTTTCTCTTCAGGTGGTTCATCGGATGTTAATGCAAATGACATGATTTCTGAGTTAGCTGTTATGCAGTCTACTCTGCCAGATAAGCCAATGTCTGCTATGGAGATTTTTGAGTTTGTCACAGAAGCGGATTGTTATCCTAATATTTCTATTGCTTATCGGATCCTATTCACTATGCCGGTTACTGTGGCCTCAGCTGAAAGGACTTTCTCAAAGCTAAAACTATTGAAGAATTATTTGAGGTCCGTAATGTTCCAAGAAAGATTAAATGGTTCGGCAACTTTATGCATCGAGAAGAAATTATTAGATGAAATTGATATTGAGGCTATCATCAATGACTTCAGCAGCTACCAATGTTAGAAGAAACTTTTAAAGTAAGATAAGATGTACTACTTGTATAATAAGAAAGTTTTTATGTATTGCATTAATTAAAGTAGCCATTATATTATTATATTACGGTTGCTTTAAGGGCCCATTGCTTGGGTAGCTTCGCCCCCGGCCTTTAATTTGACAGGGCCGGCGCTGTCCAAGGCGAAGCCACTAGCGCCGGCGCCAGCGTCGACACCGACGTCGTGCGTGTGCGCCAAGCACCCCGATGACGGCGTGCGCGAGATCCGGCTCGAGGAGAGCCACCTCTTGATCATGCACTTGAGCTTGCTCATGGCCATGTCCGCGTACTGCTCACGTACGGCCATGTCCGATCCACAGAGTAGAGCCGCCGGCGTAGCACCGAACCAGAGAACGAACGCGAGCCCAGGACCTCGCCTAACGCGGGATGTGGGTCGCCGCTGGGATATGCGGGTTTCCCACTTTAGCCCACACTATCTTTGTGGGTTATGTTGCGGGCTTATGTGGGTTCGTGACGCCAACAGCCCAGCGGGTCGGTGCGGCAGCCTGCCCCACCTTGCATCCCTACTCCTGAGGCTCGCCAAACACGTACTGGCGTACTACCACTCTACCAGTACACACGGTACGTACACAAGTCCATTTGATCCTGCGGCTATTTCGTCATGTGTTATGTCACTTTAATTTAATTATTTCGTCATGTGTTGTGTCAGTTTAGTTTATCTCGGCTGAACTACTGAGGGTAAGGCCAATGGAGGCTACAAGTGGTAGTAGTTCTAAGTACAAATAAAGTGATCCACATAGATGAGGAAGTATTGAGGCTACTATTTACACAATCACGAAAAATTATTGCTTGTGGCTTGCATCAAACTTTTTGCTTTCATCATGCCACACCTTTATTTCCTCTCCCTCTTCTTTTTCAAAGATGGACCACCTTCTCTCCCAGCGAAGCTTGTAGCTTTTTGCAGCCACTATGACAAGAATAGAAGCACCTACTTTTTTTATCCGGCTTCTTACATGGCACTCATAAATTTCTGGCAAAAAGTATGTAATGGGGAAGCCTGAGGCTACAGTCATTTTCAGGGATTGTAAGAATTCAGGAAAAAAAAAAACTTAGGTCCTATAGAGTTCTTCCAAACGGTCTAGATTACTTAATGCAGTACTCCGTAGGATGTTGCCGAAAGGTTCTCTGCTTTCTGTACGTGCCTTTTTTTTTTTTTTTTTTTTGGTGTTTGACTAGCTAGCCACGAGGTATCTCGTGAGACGCTGAAGGGCCAATCAGCAAGTGCGTTAGGACAAAGGTCAGATGGTACACAGCACTGGTTAGTGCCAGGCGGCGTCATTCGTGCCAGCGCGCAGGCCGCATGGCCGAATTGCGTTGCGTCACATGCTGCTTGACCCTCCCGTGCCTGACCAAACGAACCACCACGATACCGATAATTGCGTTGCGTCGTACTATACTTGCATCTCTTATAGGCCAGTGCATTTAGTTAGGAGGAAATGATTAGTGGTGTACCACGTGATGATTGATAATTATTACTCCATCCATGTTGCTAACAGAGGTCAAGTTGTACAAGGCTTAGGTTAAACATTGAAATATATAAACTTATTATCATTTTAAAGCAACATGAGTCTAATACCTCTTTTAGCAACATGTCTTCTAGATTACACTTTACAACCATTTATTTGCTTTATATATATAAGCTTACAAACTTATAATCATTGGATAATAAGATTCCCTACAAATCTAATAATAATATAAAATGTTATAATAGTAAAAAAAAATTGTATGAATCTAACTAATTATTAAATAAAGTTTGTAAAATTTGAATCTTGATATACATGTGCCAAATAAAATGGACTAGAGGTAGCAATGCTTATATGATATCAAATAAACAACAACAAAATGTCATGACCTGCAAAATTTGCACAAATTTTTGAATAAAACAGGCAGGGGTCAAACTTAGGGACAAAAGTCCCACGAGGACCATTGGGATGGAGGAAATATTAAATAAAGTTTGTAAAATTTGAATCTCTCTACAAGTGCGAGTCCGAAAATGGACTATAGGTTTAATGCTTAGGATTATCTTAGAAAACGTTTTTAGAGTGTAAATACTATATTCCAATTTCTATAAATTTAGACCCTTATTTAGGAAATAAATAAATATCTCAAAGTGTAAAGGTATTCCGATCAGATAAGGAAACCTTTTTCTAGATTGTGAGTGCGTCAATTATAAGTTCCACTCTCAACGGACTTTATATGGCGCACTGGTGCAGGAACGACATGTCGATGCACTGGATAAGCAAGTACGATAAAAATTAGTACCCATCTATTTCGGCTCCATCCTCTGCATATACTAGACCCTTCGTGGTGGACTGTCGCATGCGCGACCGACCGCCACCGCCATAGTATGCGCCACCGCGGACGCATGCGGCGGCTCGGCGGGACTGGGTCCGTCCATCGCCCCACCGCCCGGACCCATTCGTTTGAGCTGGTACTATCCCGCCCGGCCGTCCCGTCGTAGTCGTCTCCTTTTTGCGCGGCGCCTTCGGTCGGGTCGGGTGGTCGTTGTGTCGAGGCTCCGGCCAATCTAAATTTGACGGCATCTGCCACAAAAAACCGTCGCCAACATTTTCTATAAATTTAGTTAAATTTTAAGATTTGATTATATTCTCTCAAAGTGAGAAGACGTATCAAATTTTTTGTTAGAGCCGAAGGAGTATTTACCTTTTTCTAGTTTGTGAGTAATAGCTGAAATAGTTCGGCCGTGCTGGTGGAAGTGCGTCAAGCATACCGGTACCTTCTCAACGGACTTTGGCAATTTGGCGCACTGGTGCAGGAACGACAGCACTCGATGCACTCGGCACAGCATCCTCTGCATTTACATCAGACGTTTCCGCTGCAGCATAGTGCACGTAGCACGATCCGTGGTATCCTGTCGCATGCGCGACCGACTAGCGGAGACCACCGCCATATGCGCCTCCGCGGACCCCATGCGGCGGCTCGGGCGGGGTCTGGGTCCGTCGGCGCCCGCACCGCCCGGAACCCAACCATTCGTTTGAGCTGTCCCGTCCGGCCGTCCCGTCGTGGTCGTCTCCTTTTGCGCGGCGCCTTCGGTCGGGTCGGGTCGGGTCGTTGCCCCGAGGCTCCGGCGGGGCCAGGTGACGGCAGCTGCCACCGCCGGAGACCCGTCGCCATCGGGGACACTTGTCGCGTGGAGGCCAGGGTCTAGAGCTATTTTGGGGGCTGTACAAGGCCTTCTCTTCCTGCAGCGGACGCCAGGTGTCCCCGGCGAGGTTTCGGTCGGCAGCGGCCCCGTCGCCACCTGTCCCCGACGTCCTGTGAATCTGTGAAGTCGGCACGAAACGAGGGCAACAAGTGACCTGCCTGACCCCGACCCCTGGACCCTGGTCTGGATACGGGCGGGACGGCAGCACGCAACACGTGGACAAGCACAAGGCTGGCCGGAGTACACGTACGGTACGCCAGCAGCAGCGCGGCCGCGTGAAGCCGCCGTGTGCAGCTCGACCGCACGGGCACTGTCGCGGTCGCGGGCGGGACACGGGATCGGGAACGCTTCCGAGTGCTGACAGCGTGAGAGGTGCAACTGCAACAGCGCGGGACACTGGACTGGACGGCGGCGCGGATTCACCCAGGTGTCTGCGGCGTCGGCAGCTGCGAAAGATCAGAGATGCCACCTGTCCTGCCTGCACTGTCCCTGTCCAAACCTTGCAACGCGTGACAAATGATGGTGTAGAGGTTCGGCGTCTTCTTTGGTCTGTCGTTCTGGTTGCAGCTCTAGAACATGATTACTGGCAAAAATAAATTCGGGGCTGGTTGCTTCCTGCTTTCCTCGCGCTGTCTCTGGATCTCCCCAATTCGGTCTTTTTTGAACAAATGGAAAACTTCGTGTGAGCTCTCTGAAGCAGCGCGGAGCAGAACAACAGACCAGGACCTTCTGAATACTTGCTGTACATAGACAGCGTAATTACACGTACTCCCTCTGTCCTGTAGTGGAATTACTACAATCTAGTAGGAATGTAGGATAAATTAAGAGAGAACATCAAAGACACGTGTATCATCATTTCATTTCCTTTTTATGAACGTGATTAATAGTGATTGACCGATAAAGAGAAACTATTTAGTGCAAATTGGGTTTGTCCTCCAAAATGTATTATATTTGAGAACAAATTTGGAATGCTAGATTATGGCATTGTTTGGTTCCTAGTGACTAGAGACTAAATTTTAATCTCACTTAGTCTCTAAATTAATAAATATAAAAGGACTAATGGTCTAATTTTTAGTCACATTTAGTTCTTAGTCCATTGGTCTCTCTTGAGGTGCTAAATTCGGACTACCAGTACAAATTTTTAGCCCATTAAGTCTCTATATAGTCTTTGCATGGTAAATTAGTCCATTTAACAAGACAACTTTAGATCGCCTAAAAAAAACAACTTTAGAGACTAATATTTAATCCCTATTTAGTCTTAGTCACTTGAAATAGACAGCCGGCCCATAAAACATATCCCGCTCAAGTCCACCTTGAATTAGTCACTTTGGGCCAGGTCCACTTATACCCTGCCTCAAGAAATCACCTAAAAAAATCTAAAATAGGCCCAAGTCAGTACTACACAGTTTTTTAGTTATTCAGATGGCTAGTCAAAAGTTCTCTTTATTTCAATTTCTTTCGGTCTCGACCAACAGATAAAGAAATGATGCGATAGGAAAAAAAGTGCACCCCCCCAAAAAAAATGGAACAATAAAAGACAAATATTGAAATGGTTGAATCAGTACGATACATGCGTATATGTTACTTTTCAACTTAAAAATCTAGGAATCAGGTGCCCCTCACAGCCAAAGAAAGGCAGCGAGGGAAGAAAAAAAAAAGGATCACACATGAATACAATGGTAGTTGGCAGTTCCTTCTGAAAAAAAGTGAATTCAAGCTGAAGAGTTTGACAATTCTATGAAATCAGTTTCCAGCTAATTTTTTTCTAGCAAAAGTTGGTCTTACCTAGGCAAATAATGAACAGGCAGTCAATTTGACATTATTATTTCCATCATAATACACGGTGCTAATCAAGTAATGCTGACATGAACAATAATTACCAAGGCACAAAAAACAGGCAAGTTTCAGAACAAACACATAGTACAACGAAATCATATGGCACTGAGGTTAGATAATTAGATCAAATTAAGCTGCTAGGAGAATCTCTAACTCTCACTGTTTAACATGCTTCAAAATACGAACAGTTCTAGCAGTCCCAGTGAAGATACCATACAACTTGCCAAGAATGTATCTTCGACAAAATATTCTTGGTTCATTATGAGATCTGTCAATCAGAAGAGTTCAACAACTTCCCTGGTGGATTAGCTAGTCACAGCTAAGGTATGATGCAATCTAGTTGTACTGCCTCCTTCCATCTATATGACTGGATCATAATCATCATAGCTTGAATCAAAATTGAATAAATTCGAAAAATTCCTAGTGCAATCCCCTAATCCCAACTCCTATGGTTGATAAGTAAGGAGTTCTTATAAGTGCAGATTGAAAATACGGAATATTGCCAAAAATCTGCAAAAGAAGTATATATAGAAATAGCAGCAGTAGAGGCTTACAAAGAAGGCCAACTACCTGCATTCCAATATGGTCCCTTGATGATCTCACTAGTATGACATTTTTATTTCTGCCAATAAGAATGAGAATGTTAGCACCTACTCAACGAGGAACATCATGCCTCAACACTATCTATACAGTCAGCCGCTGATATGCAGAATCTACAAAGTCACTCAATCTAGGGAGAGACTTTTCTTCATTGTCTCATAAACAAGATAGGTAATACTTGCAGCTGGCACCACTTTAAGAAGATTTGGTACAAGCCCTTTGTAAAATCCAGAAAGTCCCTCGCGGCGCAGAGTTCTCCGAAAACAATCAGTCATCCCTCTATATGGATCCTCTGAATTGGCTGGTTGAGCTTGCATTCTGCAAATAATATTAATGAAAAGGAGCATATGGGCATGTGTGATGGACAGAGCTTCATGGTTGTAAAAGCCTACATTGCTATCAACGAAATCTACCACTTACCTTGTTCTGATGACTTGTAAAGGATATACACATGTCGCTCCTAGCGCTCCAGAGACTGTTCCACAGCCCAACTGTACTAAAGGGCCAGGATCTACATCAGAAAATCATTACTTAGTAACACCAGATGAGAAGGGTGGAAGTACAAACAGATCCTGATCGAAGTGTACCGTTGTCCTTGAGGACATATGTCTTGGACATTTCTTTCAGTGTTTCATAAACAGTAAGATCAATTCCAGCATACGGGACCATGCCAAGCAATGATGGAACAAGGCCTCTGTAGAACGCCCGGGGACCTTCATGTATCCATATATCCCTTGATAGTGCACCAAGGCTAGGAATTCTGCCTCCCTCACAAGTCTGTAGACGAGTCTTCACCAAATCAATGGGATAAATGGCTGTCTGTGCGATAGCACCAGCCAAACCACCAGCCATGAGGCGTCCAGAAGTACCAATGTCGCTCTTATTTTCTCCTTTACTTTTCATTATGTATTCTTTAAGCATTTCATAGGTGTAGAATCTTATAGCACTTTCTGGAGCAACTTTTACCACATTCAATCCATTCCCTCTAAAAAATCCCAGCAGACCACCTTCTCTCCATATGCCCTTAACAGCATGTGCAACTGTAGTGCGGTTCGTTTGCACTTGCATATTTACTTTGAGGCGATCAAGAGGTGCAGTTGCAGTACGAGATGCTGCACCAGCAATGCCTCCTGCAATCAGATATTTGCTTGCACTTACATGTTTACTTATTCCTGCCGGTATAGCGGCCTGCTCACCTATATCTACAAGGCAGACTCTTTCCCAGTGATGATAGATGTTTTCAATGGTTGCTTCATGAGGATAAAGCAAAAGAAAATCCCTCCATTCCTCAAAAGTAATAATACCATCATTGTCCTTATCCACATGCTCAACAAATCTTGCAAGCTCTTCATCATCAATTTCTATACCTGCAAAAATTAAACTGATATACTTGTAAGACATATCACAAAGACTAGATTTTTCAGCCAGTTCCTTGGAACATAGCTATTTACGTTTCCTACCAGTGTTGACAAATACAATGCACTGTTTTATTCAAAGCTAAAACTGACTTCACATACATGGAACTGCTTCCTATTTTCAGAATAGTGACTTAGACAGTTATGCCCACATATGTTAACAAACATACTCACACACACAACATACATGATCAGTTTAGCCACTTTCATCTGATATTCTGATATACATGAACATGATTAAACACAAATTAAGATAAGATATCAAAACTGATTAAAATTATGAAATGGTGAAGCTCATTGCAACGCTAAAACGGAGTTTATGATCCGACAACCGAAACTATGTTGTTGTATTTACAGTAACTGATGCTTACCAGGTTCAAAATCAAACCAAGGAATGTGAGACATTGTGTTAGAAAATACAAACTAAATCAAAACTTAACTCAATTTCAAGTTTTATCATCACCACAAAAAAGAAGCTATCCCGTGCAGTATGTCTCCATCAATACTTTGTATTGCATACCCAAATTATGAAAGGGCCTTTATCTTAGTTACCTATTTTAAGGAGCCCATGTCCTTACGGCATCACTAGAGGTCTAGAACCATCACAAAACTTGAGCGACTTTATTGACCAAAAGAAAAGCACTACCTTACTCGATTTGAACTTTGGTACCTAGATTAGTAGGGGTGCTGCAGCACAAACATGTATTGGACTATTATTCAACGTTTCAAGAGTAGCCATCCTAGCTTCCACCACTACAAGCAACAAAGAACAGTGAAGTACTGAACTAAGCTTATGGCAGTATTCAGCTAGGGAGTACATTTGTCATGACATCTAAAGGGACACTTACTCGAGTATTCCATACCAACCCAGAATCAAGCTATCCTAGAGAGGAACCACTAAAAGGAAGGAATAAGACGAGGATCGGTGGCATTGCAGTTACCAGCCTTGACGAGCGCGTGCCAGAGCTCCTCAGGCAGGATACATCCGTTGTGCTCGACGTCGATGGCCTGGAAGATGCGGTAGAGCTCGAGCTCCTTGTCGTCCATGTACCTCCGGAAGTCGTCGTAGCCGACGCGGCCGTCGCGGTCGCGGTCGCAGGCCCTGAGCAGCGCGCGCGCGTAGTCCTCGGCGCCCGCGCCCCCGCCGGTCCCCTCGGGGACGCGCAGCGCGACGAGGCCCGCCACGATCTGCGCGTGGTCGAGGTGGCCCCGTCCCGCGGCGTCGAAGAAGCCGAACACGCCGCGGATCCGCGCCTCCCGCTCCGCCTCCGTCTCACGCAGCGCCAGCAGCACGTGCTCCATCGTCGCCGCCGCCGCCGCACGCGATGGGCCGCCGCACCCTATCGCTCCCTTCGCCGCCGCAGCTGCCGCCGCGGGCTGAGCCGTGGCGGCCGGAGACGCCGCGGTGGTCGTCGCGGCTGCCGCTGGGCGGGGTTCCACCGCCTGGACCGCCGCGCCGGACATGGCTCCGGCGGTGCCGCGGTGGCGACGGCGGGGAAAGGGGGAGGCGCAAGCGGAACGCAACGCAAGCGAAAGCGAGCAAGGAGGTGGCGAGGCGCTGTGCTGCGGTGACGGAGTGACACGGTGGTGTTGAATTGAACGCGACAAGGGTGGTGTGCCTTGCGCCCTTGCCGTTAGTGTCTGTCTGGTCTACCGAGGGAAAGCGAATATCCGCCACGCACGCTGTCTAGCAACCAGCAAGGCAGCAACCCTGACAATCCGGACCAGATATCGAACCAGCTAATTACTACTGGTATTTTTGTGATATTTGTTTATCAATTATCGATATAATGAAATACTAAGAAAAAAATACACTACACTTACAGCGCTTTCGATTTTTTTGCTAACAAGACAATTTGGCTAATTAATAAATTTTATGATATTTGTTTAAAAATTATGTTTGACTATTTGAAATACTCACAAAATACTACACTATTTCAAAATAAATTATTAAATGAAAATTGATTTTAAAATTTTATGTTTGACTACTTTCCAAAGCTCCCACATAACACAAGACTATTTTTGCAAAATCATAAGATGAAAAAATGAAAATTGATTTTATAGATCATCATCTATTTATATTGCTACTTTGCAACTTTTAACATGTTTAATTTAACCCAATTCCTCAACGGTGGATCCCTTGAATTTGGGAATTGGCAGCACATAAGTATTTTTGCCATATAACCAACACATATATACAAGACTATTGTAAATTACTATACAACAACTATTTAAGTGGGATGTACGTTGCATTGCACTCTCCATCTCCACATTTTTAATATGTTTAATTTAATACAATTAAATTCCAGTAACTTTGTCTAGTTATCGCTTTGTCTAGTTATTCGTCCCCAAAAAAGAGTGTCGATTTATGTTTTCGGATATTGTGTTTGTCCATTCGTCATATTTTAAAAAAAATTATATAAATTATAAAATAAATAAATCATTATTAAAGTATCTTTAGAGATAAAATAAAGTCATAATAAAATAAATAATGCTTATATAAATTTTTTGAATAAAACCGACGGCCAAAAGAAGTCGAAAAAAACCTAAAATAACACTCTTTTTAGGGCGGAGGGAGTACTTCTTACTAACCGACAACAGTACTGGAAAAAGAGTAATATAAAACCGGTCATGAAGAGAAGTAGAGAACGCCATATTAAGCTTAACACAACTGATCTCTTTTGGTCTGTTTCATGGCTCCAATGGATGACAGGAGGCGTCATCGGAGACACCGATGGTTAACACGTGCTTGTGCTTTGCAAGTGGTTGTAACTACCACCAAGCAAACACAAAACCCAGTGGAGCTCACTTTGCTCCGGTCAGCAAAACCGGCCGGTGCAAGGTCAAAGCATCAGAATCTGTCAAAAGAGGTCTCGTGGCTTGACAAGTCGCTTGGCGTCTAGAACGTCATCGGTGGCAATTGGCGATGCTATCGCTATCGCGCTTGGGCCACGGACGTGAAAGGTTATCAGTGAGAGAATGCTCTATTCCAAACGGGCCCCAACCGAAACTTCCAGCGAACAAAATGAGTCCCAGACACAGCCACCCCAGTTCCTGGGCTCCTGGCCCAACCTCGCATCTACGTCGTGGGCCAATTAGTTGGCATCGGTGTCCCGGCCCCCAGCGGCCCAGTATCCCACCACTCGGCAACTGCCACTCCTCACACAGACTCAACCGGAGCGTGGCGACGGCGGGGCGCGGCGCTATCTCCTCCGCGGCTCTGCGCGCAGTCGTGGCGGCAGCTGCATCGGCAGCGTGCGTCCCTGCTGTGAGTGAGCTTCATCGCCGCCCCATGTCTGTCCCTCTCGCTGGTTGCTTCGTATTCTTCTCTTAACGCACTTCTTCCCATGTCGCAGTAAGACGGAACCAAACCCTAACCCTAGCTTCCTCCACCTCGCTCTCGTGAGGCCGTACAAATGGACGCGAAGGACATACTAGGGCTTCCGAAGACCCCCTTCTCGTCCTCCCAGGAGAAGAAATCGCGGCCGCCCAAGGAGCCGCAGCGCAAGCCTGATGGCGTCTCGCGCGAGGTATTTATTTCTTCGTCCTGGCTACTAGCCGCTGCTGCAGGCCTGCGATGCTGATAAAATCTTGGAAATGTAGGTTTATGCCCTCACTGGAGGGGTGGGAATGGCCCCGCTCATGCCGACCGTCGAGGCGTCCCACCTGAAGCGGCGGCCTGCTGCGGAGAAAGAGAAGGTGACGGAGTACAATTCTTCTCGCACCTATTGGAAATTGGATAGCTTCTGAGATATGCTGAGCTTTAAGCTACTCATAAACCACACACTTGAATAATTTGGGAAAGTACATTGCTTATGTAATTTCAACCTGGAAAACTAAAATGCTGATCACTTCATATGCATATACTGTTTGGATTGCCAATAAACATAGCTTCATGTTATCAGATTTAGTTTCCTCATGTGCGTTGATCCCCACGAACTTGTTAACCTGTAACATGTTTTTGTATACATGGAACCTCTTAGACTACAAATAAATATCCTAGTTCATAATCAGCAGAAGTTCAGTTAGAGTCAAGCTTATATAGAACTACTAACTTTGTATCACCGTTCATTACTGTGTCTGGTGACGTTTTTGCATTGGATTTTTGATGTATTTGTGAAATGTTACATTTGTTACCCCATAGCAAAGCAATTTAACTTGATGTGAACTTCTCATAGAATGCAGAAAATTACTACTTTTATCTAGTTATCGAGCTGTTTGATGCTATTGGAGCCAGGGACCACTTTAGTTGATTTGACAAAACCGCTTTAATATCTTATGCAGGTAGCATGGCAGTGGTTACCTTTCACGTCATCTGCACGAACTGATAACCTTCAACTCTATCACTGGGTCTGTATCTTGCTCTGCTAATGTGCTGTCTGTTGAAAAATATTATGACTTAATAACTAGTTCTCTCCAATTCGTGTTTTCAGGTTAGAGTTGTTAATGGTGTTCAGCCAACTGGTGATTATCAGTTTGCAAAATATAACAAGGTAAGAATAGGTACATAATTGAGCAAGAAGCCTTTCCTTGCAAAACTTGGGGCTTACCCTGTGTCCCTGTCTTTGTTTATCCTTCTGATTTTGCAGAAGGCTGATGTTGTTAAATATACGGCTGAGGAGTACGAGAAGTATTTAGTTGACCCTGTAGGTACTACTTAGTACTTACAATTTTTTTTTTGAAATTTAGTGTCTGATTTGTTTCTGAGTTCACGTTTTTGTGCTACCTTGGTGTGTCACAAATGTTCATTTTCATATGGTTTTCTAGTTATAGTATATTAGGAACTGAATTATAGTTTAGCTCCCTGTCCCATCTTAACAAGATGAGAACATATCATGTACACACTGGACTTATATGCAACCATGCACATTTCTAATCTGGGCCATAGGATGCTGATCCAAGGGTTAGGTAATTTTACACTTAACTCCTACTCTAATCACAATTTTGCAAATCCCTCCCCCACCTCCCCGGTGGTTATCACCTCGTACCCCTTGGATCTACATCCTGTGGTCCAGATTAGAAGTGTGCATGGTTGCATATAAGTCCGGTGTGCACATGATACGTTCTCTAACAAGATATTCTAACTTCTAAACATTCATTTGATATTGCATCAGTCTTTGTTAGCATGGCATGCTTGTTACTCCCTCCGTTACATTTTATAAGGCGCCAGTTCGAATGACTTGGTCTCCTAAATTACACTTTGACAATTCATTTACTTTATCTATACCTATACTTATGCTTGTAAACTAGTGATTATTGGATAGTAGAATTGCTTACAAATCTAACCCTTCCAAGTTTGTATTGTAATAGTTAAACATTATTAGTCAATTTATTGGTCAAAGGTTTAAAGTTGAATCTTGGTATGCGGGTACGCCTTATAAAAGGGAACGGAGGCAGTAACATACAAAGTTCAGCTAGGCGCTAGGCGGTTTCTAGGTGGCGACCCATAGCCTAGAGCCTAGGCGTTCCTAGGCATTTTTTATATATACTAATATACATATATTATCTTCTAAAAGAAAAAATAAACAGATGAATAGTGGGCTCAGATAGATAGAAAGGCTGACTTAGAGAGATAGAAAGGCCCAAGACGAGTCTAGCCTATCTCCCCACTCCTTATATATACTTAGAATAGAAAGGCCCAAGAGGCAGCCTGTCCAGCCCATCTCCCCCACTCCTCCAAACCTTATCCATCTGCTTGGCCTTTGTCTCCCCACCCCTCCGGTCCTCCCGCATCCAGCACCCGCTGCCACCCTCGCATGCCGCCGCTTGTGCATGCCGCCACCACACGCCATGCGCGGCAGCCGCCCGCACAAGCCCCCCAGCAAGCGCCTGCCGCCGCCCGCAGCTCCTCCCCCACCGTGACCTCCGCCCAGACGCTCCCTACGCCCCCACCGCCTCCGCCCGATGAGCTGTCGACGCCTAGGGTCCGCCTACCCCCATAGACCAGGTGGATACCCTTCGATTAAGCGCCTAGGCGCGCCTAAATTACCGCCTAGCGAACGCTGGTAACATATAAGTGGTGACCCCGCTGCTGCTGATCTTGTAGGGGTAGCACCCATCCCTGTAAAAGTTCTTTGGAGTATTTAAATTCATAAAAGAAAGCTTTTCATATTCTGCTACTGGAATATGTATTGTCATCAGATATTAAATATACCTATTATTTATATCCAAACTTTAAAACCGAATTTGTTTTTGCAGTGGTATGATCATCGTGCTGAAGGTTATTGGTTTAATAAATAAACTTATGTTGGAAAATTTGAAATCTTCAGTCATGTTTTTTTACCTTAATGGATGTTTACACTATTGTTCAGTAATTTGTCTACTTTAACAGAAGCATTTCTAGAATAGAGCAAATAGACATATGCCATTTTTTGGTCTTTACTGTATCTATATGATATTGTTCTGTATTTTATATACTTTAACAGAAGCATTTCTAGAATAGAACCAATGTACATATGTCTAATTTTGGTCTGTGGGCATTTTGGATATTCATGAACTTGTTGATTTTTGGGGAGTTCAAATTTTCAGCATTTTTCCCACACTTTCTCTCAGAAGTTCTAAAAGAAAATATGTGGTGTACCTATTTCAGGATTGGAGCAGGGAAGAAACAGATCGGCTATTTGAATTATGTGAACAATTTGACCTTCGCTTCATAGTAATAGCTGATAGGTTTCCAACTGCTCGCAGTGTGGAAGATCTGAAGGGTCGATACTATTCTGGTAATGTAATCATGATATCTTTGGGGTCAGAATGTTAAATAGAACATGCTTTGTGGATTTTTCTTCCATTTTTAATCTTTGTTTATACATGCATTAGACTAAAGGCTATTGGCCCTGCTTTTTTATATTGAGAGCAATTAGAACACATTTATTTGCTCAGGAGCAAATGTTGGTGATATTTTTGGTTGTTCTGTGTATATTCAATGTACAAATAATTATTCATCAGTGGACAGTAACCTTTCAATCACAAAGTTTAAAATATTTGCATGCATTGTATCATAGATGTTCTAGAAAAGTTAAACTGCTCTATTGCAACTTCGTTTTTACTTCTTTTAAATTGATGAAGAAATTCTTGAAGATTGCCATTTGATTTGGTCTACTGAACAAATGTACTTTATTTGTCCACACCTTTATTTGTACTATGTTATGTTACCAGAAAGTAGGTGGCATCATGAGTTACTATTCACCTGTTCAATCAATTATTATTGATAAGCTTGTACGCACTGTGTGTCTGTATTTCCACCATCTCAATCTATATGTTGTACCTTGCCTCTATAGTCATCATGTTTTTATTTTTTTTTTTTTTTGCAGCTGCTGGGACTCTTCTAATTCATAGAGCTAGGTCATTTGAAGATGTTTCTGGGAATCCCCTTGTGAAGGCAGTGCTTAATTCTCTTCCCTAATTAAAAGTAATTACTTCAAAGTCATGATAAATTGTCCGTACTTACATATGTCCACTGTATTCCAGGATGCCTACGATGCTGCTCATGAGACTGAGAGGAAACGTGCATTATCAGCACTTCTCTCTCAAACAAAGCAGCAAGAACGGAAGGACGCCGAGGTGAGAAATTTGCTGACTTTTGCAGTTTTACTATCTGCTGCTGTGTACCTGACTAAAGTGTTGCCTTTTCAGACTTTAGCAGAAGCAAAACGTATTATGGAATCTCGTGCTGCTAGCAAAGTGAGTAACCAATTCATGTTATTACATGTCCTATAGCACAAATAATAAAATGCAATAAAGCTTTTAATGATAATAATTTGTTGGTATTTATGGGATGAGTTTCTTTTTTTGCGAAGCAACTGATGGTAAAACATATAGTTTGTTATTTGTTCAATTAAAATAGCATCTTTATCATTGTGGACATTGCCAGGTGCATGCCAATATTGTTCATCAATTTCCTTTTGTATTTCAATTGTTGGTACTTTCAAGAGTAAATGGACACTGTTTGATGCTAATGGTATGGATTGTTGGATGTTTAATTGTTTGATACTTTGTAGAATGTTGATGAAGCTGTAATGCCTCCGAGCTCTGATAATGCTATGGTTCCTGTTGGTGGTGTATCTCCTTCGAGCAGCACTCATCCATCTTTAGCACATCCAAATACAACATCTAACACCTTGA
Source organism: Hyparrhenia diplandra (assembly GCA_015847255.1). Lineage (NCBI taxonomy): Eukaryota > Viridiplantae > Streptophyta > Magnoliopsida > Poales > Poaceae > Hyparrhenia > Hyparrhenia diplandra. Next base: position 15,141 of record JADLZK010011167.1, on the reverse strand, counting down.
TACCTAATTCACTACTTAACGGTAATCCTGAAACTATTTCTGGTTAAGTCTTATGGTTGATTAATTTACATTTTAAGTTACGTTGACAGATGTTCTTGTTACTACGAAGAAGCTACAGTGATAATTTATTATGCAATAAGATCAACTGTAATTCAGCTTATTAAAATTTTACTTTGCATCCGTGTCACACTCACCACTACTCAGTGACATCTAAAGGAGAATAAATCACATACATTCGAGATCCATGAATACTTAGTCCCACTAAGTGAAACTTGGATAAATCACATACTTCTATGAAATATAGCTGCCTCTTTGTGTTAAACACAGAACTAATGTGCATCTTAGTTGGTGACCAGTTCTCAGCTTATCTGGTTAACTGCAGTGTAAACATTGTAGTATTGTACATCTATATGCATTTTTCTCATATATGCATATGACCTGTATACTTTCTGTTAGAATTAGGTTTTCCTTGATTAGGGCTAACCCTAGAAGGGTAGCAATATAGTGCATACATGGGCCTCTTGGGCCTAGCCTCTTTGGGCCAACACTACTCATACTCTAACATCCCCCGCCCCGAACTACCGTCGCAGCCCGAGTTTGCGAGACCGGACACGAAAGAAGTACAACACAGAGAGCCCCACGCACGCAACTAGCCACCATGTGATGTTGAGGCCGGAGCGAAACTTCGGTGAAGGTCGAGGATGGGAGACCCTTAGTGAAGATGTCGGGGCGAACCGAGAGGTGGTCGGGGACGTGGAGGACCCGAACCTTCCGATGGCGACCCGATCACGCACGAAATGTAGATCGATCTCCACATGCTTGGTCCTCAACGGTGCTGCACCCCAGGTTGGTGGAGAGGTAGACGGCGCCGACGAACGTCGCATGGGAGACCGCCGTGGTCCTGAAGAGAGGGCCGTGGAGCTCTGGGCGAGGAGTGCCGGAGCCAGATGCCTTCCTCACGCCGTTAACAACAACGGGGTATTCCGCCTCAGCACTGAGCGGAGACGCGGGCCGACGCTTGGATGACCAGGGACACCAAGTTGCCGCCAGGAAGACGGCGTGCCGAGGTGGAGTGGAACCGACAACACCAATCTGGACACCCGGCCCGCCAAGACGTCGGTGTAGAGCGACCAACTTCGGTCCTGGAGACCGGTGAAGTAGCAACCCGTAGTCAATCTGTGCCTCGGAGGTAGCGAAGAAGGCGCTTGAGAGCATCCGGTGGGGCTCTCGGGATCATGCATGTGGAGACAAATTGCCGCACGGCGTAGGTAATGTCCGCCTCGGGTGAAAGTGAGGTAAATCGAAGTGCACCAGCGAGACTTTGAGGGGGTCCGCCACGGACTGCCCTCCGCCTCTGACAGCACTGTATCAACGGAGTGGGGCAAGGCTTGCAGTTCGCCATCCTTTGCGCTCGAGGATATCAAGAGTGTACCGCGGTGAAGAAGAAGTCCGCCGGGACGAGGCTCAACAAAGGACCCCGAGGAAGTGGTGGAGCGTACCCAGATCCTTCACAGGAAACTCCCCGGCCAAGAGCGCTGATGATGCGCGCAGTAGTGAAGGGACGGAAGCCGTGGAGGACAATGTCATCAACATAGAGCAAGATACGCAGTCTCGGCCCATGGTGGTAGATAAACGAGGATGTATCTGGACTTGGCCTCCACAAAACCCAGTGACACCAAGAAGGTGGCAATCCGAGAGTGCCACGCCCGAGGGGCCCGCTTGAGGCCGTAAAGAGATCGGTTGAGTCGGCAGACCATGTCGACGAGGGAAGAGTCAACGACCCCGGGTCGGTGGCCGCAATTAGATCGTCTCGCATAAGGTTCCGTGCGGGAAGGCGTTCTTGACATCCAGCTGGTGCCGGCCAAGAGCGAGCAAGAGCCAGTGAGAGCACCGGCGGACGGAAGCCGGCCACCACCGGGCTGAAGGTCTCATCATAGTCCCACCCCGGGCGCTGGAGTGAAAACCGCGAAGAACCCGGCAGCCTTGTACCGCCCGCAGGGAACCATCCGCCCGCCGCTTGTGTGTCCAGATCCACTTGCCGGTGACGATTGGCGCCGGGCGGCGGGGCACCAGATCCCAAGTCTGGTTGGCGAGGAGAAAGTTGCGTCTCTTCCATTGCACGGCGCCGCCCGGGAGGGTCCGGGCAAAGGGCGCACAAACAAAGAATGCCGGAGAGACATCTCAAAGGCGTTGCCCGGTAGCCCGGGACCGGAGGATTCGCCGCGTGCGGCGTCACCATCGGTGAACATGACGCGGGTCGCGGTGAAGGAGCGGCGGGTGGTACACCGGCGACACAACACGGCCGCCGGTGGACGCGGTGGAGTAGGCGTACCGAGGAGAGGAGGCCACCGGTGGAATACGGTCATCGGGGAAGAAGGCACCACCGGTGGTGACCACGGAGCCGCGGGCGAAGGAGAGGCCACCCCTGGTGGCGGAGGTGGAGGGGACCACAGGGAGCCCGGCGCTGGTAGACACGCATCGCTCGGGCGAAACCCTCGAGGTGCAACAGGCGACCGCTGGGCGCCAAGATCCGGGAACGTGGGTCCCCGGGCCCACGGCAGGCCGCCACTAGGTGAGGCCACGGGACCCGCACAAGGGGCCGAGTCAAGGTGCGGCAATCGGTGGCGGCGAGCCGAGCCGGTGAAGCAGACCTGCAGGAAACAAGAAAGGTGGTCGGGCCACCGGGTCGGGCGGACACATCTCAAAGAGGTCGAGGTCCGGGAGTGGAAGGCGGGAGGTGGTGGTGGTGGGGAAGGGGAAGACTGACTCATCAAACACCACATGGCGAGAGATGAGGACCCGACGAGAGGTGAGGTCATAGCACCCAGAACCCTTGTGGTCCGAGAGTACCCGAGGAAGACACACAGGGTCGAAAGGGAGCCGCCTTGTGAGGAGCAAAGGCGCAAAGCCAGAGTTTGGTAGCATGCACACCCAAAGACACGGAAGGTGCTCGTGAGCGAGGAGGTGTGCCGAAGAGGGCGTGGTGTGGCGTGGGAGCGGGCGGGCAGCGGAAGGAAGGCGGTTAAGGAGGTAGGTGGAGGTGTGCGTGCTCTCGCCCCCAGAAGCGAGCGGGAGGCACGCCGGAGCGTATATGGTGCGCATGATGTCATTGGTGGTGCGAATCATGCGCCAGCCTTGCCGCTCGAGGAGGTATACGGACAAGACATGCGCAATCGACACCGTGGGAGAGGAAGAAGGCACGGGAGGTGGAGTTGTCGAACTCCCCGCCATTGTCACACCGACGGCCTTGATGGTGAGGCCAAACCGAGTAGACACCCGTGCGAAAAGTGGTGAAGAGTGGGGAAAGCATCGACTTGGCACGGAGAGGAAAAGTCCAGGAGTAATGAGAAAAATCATCGACCACCACGAGATAGTATTTGTAGCCGTAAAATGCCGAGGACAGAGAAGTCCATACATCGCAGTGAACAAGATCGAACACGCCGAGAGGCATGAGAAGAAGAGGACCGAAAGGAAGATCTAACATGACGGCCCACCGGCACGCATGACACAAGGGCTCATCGGGAGCCCGAGGACACCGGAATGTCGAGCTCCGATCGAAGCCGCATCAGAGCATCACGCACCGTGATGGCCGAGACGACGGTGCCAAGTAGTGGAGGAAGGTGTGGTGGCGAAAGCAGCTGACAAAAAAGAAGGCGAGGTGGAGGGAGGAAAACGAAGGGTGTAAAGGGGCCCCGAGCTATCGCAACGGAGAAGAGGACGCCGGGTAGCCAAATCCTTCACGGTAAGACCGGTAAGAGTCAAACTCGACGAACAGAGAGTTGTCACCGTAAAAACGACGAATAGAAAGAAGGTTGTGAACCATAGAGGGGGCAACAAGAACGTCGGGAAGACGAAAGGAGCCATGAGCGCCGGCTGCACCCACGGACGTGACAGGAATACACGAGCCATTGGCAACCATGATAGACGAAGGATGAGAAGAAGAAGGAGGGTGAACGGAGGAGAGTATACTCGGGTCGGAAGTGGTGTGGTAAGTGGCCCCCGAGTCGGCGATCCAAGCCGACCGACAGGAGGTGTCGAGGCCGCCAAGGCCGCCGTCCCAACCGACAAGCCCCATAGGCGAAGCGCCGAGGTGTAGCCCACGGAGACGGGTTGTGCGATCCCGGTGAAGCACAAGCCAGCATGGCGCCGCCTGGGCTAGGGTGCACCGCCGAGAGCCTGGAAGGGCCACACGGCCCCGACACTGGTGGTGGAAGGGGGCCCAGGCCGCCGGTCCGAATCCGACAGAGCCGGGCGAGCCCGGAGTGCCGAGAGGAGGAGCCCACGAAGACGAGTGGTGAGGCCCCGGTGGAGCACCGGGCGAGATCCGACCGCCTCCGCTGTCGACGGCGGCCGCCATGGCCCCCCACCCCCCGCCGCCCGGAGGGAGGAGGAACGAGGAGGAGACAGCGGCGGTGGAGTAGTAGTAGCAAGGGCAAATCCCGGCGGGAGGTCGTGAAAACTCGCGGCCCGCAAGGGAATCGGCCGGGTCGTGGGACGAGGGATGCGGCGCCGCGGTGATCCGGCTAGCTGAAAGCAGCGAGCCGCGATGCGGCTTCGCACGCCCACGGAAAAAGGCGGCCGTAGAGGGAGGGCGCCCGCCGACCAAGCCAGCGCTTCAGCCAGCACGCATACTGATAGCGGTAGCTCCGCAGCAAAAGGTGCCGAGGGCCGCTCCAGCCAAGCCAGCATTGGCGGCGGCGGCGGCGAGAGGTGCCGAGCGCGCCAGCCGAGCCAGCGGCAGCGCGCACGTGCGCCCGCGGACGAGGAAGACAGTGCGAGGGAGGGCGCCCACGCCGCGGCAAAGCAGCAGCTCACGCTAGCAGCGCATAGCAGCAGCAGCGTGGCAGCGCCCGTCCGCCCGCAGTAGCTCGGCAGCGAAAGGGCGCCCGAGGGCCGAGTCCAGCCAAAGTCAGCGAGTGGCGGCGCAGCGAAAGGTCTTTGGAAGCTGCGCCAGCCAGGCTCATGGCGGCGGCATCCGGCCCGGAAGCGCGCAGAGGGAAGAGCGCGCAGAGGAAGGGGCGCTGACGCGGAGCTTCGTGGGCGAGCGAGATGGAGGAGGACGGACTCGACCTGCTAGACGCTGCGCTGAGTACGGCAACAGCGTGGAGACTTGTCGCCCGCTGGCGAGTGCCGCGGCAGCGTGGGGAGAGAGCAGAGGGGCGCGCCGGAGGAAGGCGGCTGCGGCGAGGAAAGTCCGCGGCGCCCAAGCCCAAGACATGCTGCCCGCGCCAGCGCGGTGAGCAGCGGCAGCGGAAGCTGCGCGCTACGCGCATCCAGGCCGCCCGCGGTCACGGTGGCATAGGGGGGGAGGGAAGGGAAAGGGAAGGTGGCTGCGCGCCGAGGCGGCGGCGGCGCGGGCGGCCGGCCGGCCATGGAAGGCACCGGCGGCGGGACGAGAAGGGGATCGGTACCTAAGCTGATACCATGTTAGAATTAGGTTTTCCTTGATTAGGGCTAACCCTAGAAGGGTAGCAATATAGTGCATACATGGGCCTCTTTGGGCCTAGCCTCTTGGGCCAACACTACTCATACTCTAACACTTTCTCTTTCAGCTTCGAGTGTATTTGAGAACCCATGCGCTTTGACCAAATGGTCCAAGCAGTTGGTGCTTCAGCTGGCCTTAGAGTTATCAAAAAGGGTTGATCAGACACTACAAAGAGCTAGGGGTTCGTTCTGTACTTGATGCACACAAATTAATTTGTGAAATAGCATAAATATGTTTTAGCAACCATCTTTTTTTTAGGTGAATTTGAAGCCTAAGGTTCCAACGAAAGCAGTTTGTGTAGAACATATTGAACTGCGGAATGAACTACTCACATTGCTGAACCTACAAAAGCAGGTACATTTTTTAAGGCTGACATCCATTTTCTTTAGCATTTTGCAACTTGCATGTATGTTTAACCTTATAAATTCGCATTAGGATGCAGAAGTGTTTTGATTCCCAATTTTGATCTTTTTTCCGAAGCACCTGTTGAATAAGATGGGAAGGAAAAAAAAAAGGGAAAATAAGCATATCTTCAAATATTTGTTCTATCCCTTTTGCTAACAGTTCCCTTTTGTCTTTTATGTTAATAGCTGCAAACTAAAGAGGCTGAAGTTTCAGCTAACCGGGAGAGCTCCTTCACAGAGGCACCAAGCACACCTAAGGTATATAATATAATAGCTATGACTTACCTGCCTTTTTCCTCTTTTTTCAGTGTGGAACTGTTGTAAGATAACGTGAAGTCATAAACCTTGGGGAATAAATACGTTGGAACAAAATAGGCTTCCTCTTGTTCTAATTTGTTGCAGAGTTATATATGGCTGTCACAAGTAGTTCCTTGGTAGAAGAGATGAGGAGCTTAGGTATTAACGGGTCATGCAAAACAATGACAATATATGTTAAAAGCACTTCAAGATCCAAATATCATGTTAACTGAAATGTCTAGTGGAACCATCTAAAAGGCCTGGAAAATTACCGCTGAGACAGAGTGAATTGTCTTTCCCCCTTTTGCAGTGCCTTATCAGGTTCCAACAATTAGTTGCTTTCTATTTAACAACATTATTGTGTATTATTTGCAGCGTTCTAATAGGGACATTGATCGGACCTTCATCCCTGATACAATTGGGTTTACAGGTATTTAAAAGCGGACACTTCAGTTTTTACGCCTTTTCGCCTTCAATATGAGGGGTTGCCTATTAATATTTTGCATCATCCTGCTTCATGTGACTTCAGGTGAAAGAGCAGGCAAACGGGACCACAAGCGGAAGGTTTGCTATTTTTTTTCCCTTTAATTTTGCTGTTAAACTTTGCTCAGATTCTTTTATGGTTCATGCACGTCTTTGAATTGAAGCATCCATGCTATGCTGTTTCTAAGTGTCTGTTAGATTACAGAAGATTTAATGGATGCCTAGTATTTCCTACTACTATGGACTCATACGAGTTCAATTCATCTTTTTATCTGCTTTTAACTATGTTGTGGCTCACCTCATCATCTCAAATCATTTTTGCCAGACCACTGGAAGATTTATAGATGCGCCTCCATCACCACCCCAGTCCAAGCGGCCTAGAAAATTGAAGGGGTCTGACTGATAATGCTGTTCAAATAGCAGGGACGAAAACACTGTAGTCAAACAACCAGGTATTCCATATATATCATACTGAATTTAAACAGTATATTTTCATGATTATTTAGCCCACTTTAGAGTTGAAGATTGACAATCATTTTTTTTTGAATCATGTAGCACTTACAGCCTGAGTCTTACAATAGAGAAGAACTAGAACTTAATAGGTCCACACGTTGGGCTGGCCAGTCGATGCAGGAACCAGCTTTGGTTGCTAGATATGCTTGCCCTGAGTTCGGTGCATATGCTGGGTGGACCTCGAATTATGTCGGTTTTGGATTTGTAATTTGTAATATGTATTTATTATGCCATGTATATACAGAGATAACTGAGACCGAAATCCTTACTGTTCAGCTGATTTCTGAATTCTGAGGTTGGCAAAGGACCAATAAGCCTGACAATTCCTTTTTTCTCCTGTCCAACCACAGGTCTTTATCCTATGTATGTACTATGTATAAAAGCACATGTTTACGTTAGTCTGGACTAGAGGGCGAAACTTCTCTTAAATATACTCCCTTTGTTTTAAATTGTAAGTCACTTTTACTTTTTTGGTTCATCCGTTTAGCTTATATCTAGACATATTATTGTATCTCGATAAATAATTAGATGGATGAAATGAGCCATACTAGAACTCTTCACATTCAATAGAATCTTACGAGAAGCTAAATGGCTTAGACCATAGAAACATGTCAAACATTAACAATCAGGGATAGTCTCCTTCAATCCCTCCTTCAAATAGATGCATCAGGGTCCAACTCATAACTCATATAATATAATAATTCAAAGGATGATTTCAAGTGGCATCAGATTTGGCAACTGAAGTTTGCAAGTAAGATTAAAATGTTCACAATAGCCTTCTAGTGCGTCGAAATCTTGTGAGAAGGGGTGTAAAGCCAATAGCCTCCTAGTGCGTCGAAATCTTGTGAGAAGGGGTGTAAAGCCAGATGCAATTTGCCTAGTTTGCAATCACTTTGATAAAGATTCTATCCATCTATTTTTTACATGCAAGAAAATTAGAGCCTATTGGCAGGTTCGTTCTAAACCTGAGCATGGACGCCAGATGCTTGTACAATGCAAATTAGGAACTGAAACTATTGATAAAATTCTAAAAGATGAAGCAAAGTGTATGTAAAGATATTCTAATTCTTTTTATGGGTTGGTGGTCAGCGAGAAATAAAGCCAATAGAGGGAACAAAATGGCTCATGAATCAGATATTTGCAACTCCGTCATGTACCATTTGAAAGCTTGTGAGAAGCTTCAGAACCAACAAAAACCAGCGAGACAACATTCTAAGATTAGCTGGACACCACCACCTAAAGAACTAGGGAACCCCAGCTGGCGTTGCTTCTTGGGGAATTAAGAATCTGATGATCATAAGAAAAAATTTCATGATATCATCTCTCGCATGATATATTTTCAATACATATTGACTACTTGTAAATATTGATTTTGTAAATTGATCCCCTAGTTTTAGAAAATCAAAGGCCTTTATCGATGACAGGGGGGAGGAGCCGGGCGGCCTTTGATCTCTTTACTTTTACATATTTTCAAGTAGTCAATTTACAAAATCAATATTTGCATGTAAACTATATTACAAAATTAGTTTCTCAGCAGTAATTAAAATAAGGGGAAGCGTATAGCATATAAAAGATACATCAATATATATAAACATCTGGTAAAACTGAAACAATGAAACAGGCGTATGCTATTGCACATCTCATCTTCATTATATTATTACAAAAATCAGTTATAGAAATTTGTGGAGACTCGTTGCCTCAGCGAGAGTAACGCTCCACCCGTGATGCATCTTGGATAAGGCGAGACCGAGGCGAAGTGGAGCGGGATGGCTGCGCCCGCCCAGCGCCGAAGAGAGAGGAGTAGCTTTGAAGCGCCCGGCCAACGGTCTGGGTGCCGAGCGAGCGGCTGAAGATCTCACAGCTACAGAGTACTGCCGACCTGAAACTTGGAAAAGCAATAGAGGCATGTGCGGCTGTGCCGAAGGAGACCATCCATGCATGTCGGAGGGATCCAGAACGAAGGAGGCCACCCGGCCACCCATCTGCATGACGAACAGGAGATCTGGTGCAAGATTGCGGCAGCTGGCGCCACTCATGGCATGGAGCAGCAGAAGGATGTGTGTTGTCGTCATGCCTTGGAGCACCATGCAGGAGGGATGGCATTTTTCTTTTCCATCGGCCATATATATGGAGCAGCAGGTAGGAACCGAGGACCTTTTGTTTTCCTTGAGTTAAGGTGGGCGGCTGACATTTACGGAGGTTGGAGGTGGATGCATGCAAAGAGGGAAATGGATGACGATGGAGGTCCATTCGTTCGGCAACTGACAGGAGGTGGGATTTGTTTGTAACTTCGTGTTTCTCAAGGAACCGAGGAGGCTGACGATGGCTGTTGGCTTCCTGAGCAACAAATGAATGGGGCTTAGTGGGTACGAAGGAGTTTCGGGGCTTAGTGGAATGCGAAGGAGTTTACGGTGGCGTGGATCAATGAGCCCGAGAACTCCCAAAAATTCTTAGTGGGGAGCTCCTATGTAGGAGTTATAGATAGATTAGTTATAGATAGATTCTATAAAAATTAACTAGGGGATTCCCAAAACTGGCGTTCTTCGGGAATTAAGAAAGAATGCAATGATCATAAGAAAGATTTTCATCTTATCATCTCTTTTTTCGACAGGGGATATGAGCCTATTAGAGAGAGTACAAATACCAAAGTGTATTGAGTATACACAACTATTTATTTAGACCACATTGACAAGCAATTTGAACTGAAGTATTTGAACGGCGTCGAGTAAAACAAATAATTGTTTAGATCACCGCGATTGTATCGAATGTTGCGTAGATGTTGACTTGTGGTAATAAAATATAAGACAGATGATGTAATTCCTTATATATACATTAGTTATTGAAAGAGGAATAGTGTAAGTTTTAGTTCCATCCTGTAGTATCATGTACATTAGTTATTGAAAGACCACCTGAAGCCCCCTTCTTAGCTCTTCAAAGGAATGCATTACTTGGCAGTCAAGGCACTCAGCAAACTACATATAGAATATCAAAGCAAACAATTCATCATTAAGAACAAAGAAAATACAGTAAGCCAGTAGGCATACTCCCAAACAAATCAATACCAAACATCAGCAAGATAGTGATGGAAATAAAATAAAATAAAATAGAAGGAAAAGCAGACCAAAACATTAGAACATCTACCTTGATTCAGTTGGTACCATACTATGCTGACGGTGAGCTGCTGCAACAGAATCTTGTTCAGTAATAACATTGGGTGGTTCTGTACCCAATTCGACAGCACGGGCATCAAGAGCCTCCTCAATGGCCAAAATGCTATTAGGAGCTATGTCGAGGTTGATATAAGGACGTGCATCTAAGTGTTCCTTAACCATACGTTGCACATCCTTTGGATTGAAGAAAAGCATGGGAATATTGTTAAAAGCAAGCAACATATCAAATTCCAAACTGCATACAAAATGCCATTGAATTCAAACTAAACATTTGCTGAGGTGCTACAGAGCAAATGAATTCATTTCTACATAACAAATGAAAGAATGAATACAACAAATGAACACAAAAGTTTTCACCGGCATGGTCACTTATACTGCTTATTCACCCTCATAAGTACCCCACTATGCACTTGACCATGCATGTGGTAGAGGTGTTAGGAAAATGAAATAATTCTTTTTTGCACATTACAGGCTTATATCTAAATTAGCCTCTTCAAAATACCATAATGTAGTTCGAATCATGGTCTGAAGAAATATATCATGGACACCTGTGCCGCAGGTATGAAGAAATATATCATGGTCTGATGCTTACTGTTAAGCATTCCAACTTTTATCTCATCTTCTCAGTGAAAGGAGTAACCTTAGGTGAAAGTATTCCAGTGGGAGAACCTGTAAAAGTAATGTTTCTGATTGAAGCTAATTCATATCACATTTAGACTCCAAATTAGCATGAATATTTATACAATTATTGCAGAGGAATGAAGAACTAACCTTAAGCCGTTCACTGTTCCCATGAATACAATGATTAAGCTACGTATGTCTTATGCATTTTTATAAGATGTAGGACCTAAATAATTTATCTGCACTCTTCTGTATAGCACCATCATTGATCTAGTTAAGCTTGGTGAACCAAACAAACATCAATTACTTTGTGATCCCTTGTATGGCCAACCGATTTCAGCTCCTTCAAGAAAGACTAACAAAGTATCTGCATTTACAACAAAGCGCAACGAAGAAGAAGCCTGAACATGTGGACGCAAAAAAATTAGCTTCAGGGAAGAGTTGGCCCCATCTACATTACTTTGTTGCAAAATAAATATAATATATATATTTAAACAGTTTATATTTATGTAATGAGAACAATTTAGCAATATTTCTTTTGGGAGAAACCCAAGGAACTGGTGCTGGTGAGTACGTTAGGGAACCACATGGTGCTGGAACGGTGAAGGATGGGATACACGCTGTTCCACTGGAAGGCAGAGCAATATTCTTGAGGACATTTCATCGAGCAGCTGATGGGCATAGAACAGAAGGATGGAGGGGACGTCAACTGAGGAACATAATCATGGAGAGGAAGGACCGAAGGAGAAGGCAGAAAGGAAAAATTATATTGGAGGAAAATTAGGATTAGAGATTTGGGAATCTTGCAAGACGAAGAGAATGAAGAAGAACAAATTTCTCAGTGCTCTTACCAGGCTCGTCACTTCCAGGCAGTAGGGTTGAGGCGCTGTTGACGTGGATGGTGATTGCACGGGTACGGGCGTCGGCGTTCTCTGTGGCAGGGGCATTGGCTCAGGGTGGGGAGCGGGCACCACACACCTCCTCCCCGCCCGCGTGCTCCGTCAGGAACACCGCACATTCCCTGGCTCATCGTCGTCCTCGACGGCACCGGCACTGCCTCTGCCACTGCTTGCAGGGTCCCGCATCACCTGCACCAGCACCACGGGGATCTCAGTTTTTATCAAATTGGACGTGTTCGATGAGCAGAGCAGGCTACGAACCAAAATTGTGGAATCTGATACATCATGCATGCTGACTGAACTAACAGGTTCCTGAATTTGAATATACGAACCAAAATTGTGGAATCTGGTAGAGGCGGAAGGGGCTGAATTTGTGGATCAGAAGGAGAAACTTATGTGTGACCGTCGTGGGGAGGTGTCGGTGGCTCGTACTCACCAGCGCCGGCCGGTGCCGGGAGAGGCAGCCGGCGTGGAGACTCAGGAGGCGGCAGCACCTGGTCCGCATGCAGCGCTGCGTAGTTGATGTACCGGTTGGTCGACAACCGCTGCGCTAGCGCCTGCCGCCACTGGTGGGGAAGAGGACGCCGTCACCACTGCTTGGACGGGGGGGAGGAAGCCGCCGGATCTGCTAGGAGGAACCGCCGCGCAGGGATGGCCGTGCCACCACCAGGGGGGGCTTCGCCAACACGGATCGAGGGGCCGCGCCGTCATGGTCGCTGGTGAAGAAGAGGGGCTGAGCCACCGCGCGAGCTCGCCACCCCAGTCCGTCGGCGATTCCCAGGCCATCGTCGTCATAGCAGTCCCCGAGCATGATGGCTTCGTCGCGCACCAGCCATTGGACTTCCAGACGCGGCCACGCGTGCTCTAGGGGGCTCCGGCCAGCCACGCAAGGATCTCCAGCCCGCCGCCGCCAGACCAGGAGGGTTAATCGAAAATCAATACGATTAACCACTGGTGGAGGGCAAAGGAAACGGATGGATTTAACCGGCTCGAGGACCCATGGTGGCGGGGAACAATGGCGATGAGGAATCGGGACAGCGTCGGGCGGCGTAGCTCCACGATGGATGCGCTGGAGGAGGGGAATGGAGGCGGGGATTGGGGAAGGCCGCCGGTGGATGACCAAGTGGGTTCAGGTGGAGGGAAGGCCGACGGTAAGCATTGATGGGGAGGCCGGGCCGCGAGAGGAATAGGAGGCCGACCGGCGAGAGATGAAGGGGAACAGGCCGCCGCCGTGACGAATTTATTTTTTCCTCCATCGTGCGCACGAACGAACGAACGGAGCGGTAGGAGCGGAAACCGAAAGATGCCTACGTGTCCATGTGCAGAGAACTCCCCAGCGCCTCCTTCTATATAGGGGTTATAGGCGTTGATGCCTCATTCCATGTTAGTGACGGCCATGGCGGCTGGGGTTTTGTTATTCGTAACCACGAAGGAATTGTGTTGCAGGCAGGCATAAGAAATCTTAGGAGAATTTCCATTCCCCTACATGTTGAAACTTTAGTAGCTCTTTGGAGTATTGAGAGGGCTATCCAACTTGGCATGAACCATATGGTATGGGCTATCCTCTCAAAAAAAAAAAAAAAAAAAAAAAAAAAATTGGCATGAACCAAATTATCTTAGAGATGGATGTAGCCATTCTGGAATCTGGGTAATGCTCTCATAACAATAATTTGGCATAGGAGTCCATATGGTTTCTTATTTAGGCAAATTAGAGATATGTGTGTAATCTCTGTTTGCAATAGAACCTGCAATCAATTGGCACACTGTCTAGCTGCTTATGGTGCATGTATCTTCTACCTTCTAAACCAGAGCCAAGCTCTGGCGTGTGGAGATGGCCACGCCGCCGCAAATCTCCGGCCGTTGGATCTTGATCGGACGGCTTGAATCATGTGAAAAATCGTTTTCGTAGCTACTGTTTAAACACTGTTCATCACTGTTCACGCATCTTTCCTACGCGCACACGAGAAAACGTGCCCAGAAGATCAAAGCAAGCCACTATTCACGAATCTTTGCTATGCGCACATGAAAAATATACCCGTAAGATGAAAGTAAGCCCTTCTCCTTTGTAGAAAATTTCCAGAAAATTCGTAAATAAACTAGAACCAAAACTTACCTAAATATTTTCCGCCTCTTCTTGATCATCAAAAAAAAAAATCAATAGAATTTCTAAATTGCTCTCATTTACATTTTAAGCTAATAAATTTAACAAGTTTATATCTTATCCATCCTAGCTCTGAATCTCGTAATTCCTCCCAAAAAAACTAAAAATAAAACCCTTCTTCACCATCTAAAAATCCAGAATAATATTCACATTCCTCTCATTCGCGTTTTACATAAATTTAGGAAGTTTATATCTCATCCATCCTAACTCCCAATCTCGTAATTCTTCAAAAAAAAAATTCTAAAATAAAACCCATTCTACAACCTACCTAAAGACTTTTCACCCCTTCTTCATCCGTAAATAATTAATAGAGTTAGTTTCTTTATTAAAAATGGTAATGAAATTTCTATGGTGCCTTACCCATACCACCCATAAAATAAAACGTTTGAGCAATTTTATAGTCTACAAATCCCATAGCGCACAATCGCAGTGCCAACAAAAAAAAAAAACTATTTGTACAATAACTAAAACAATTCAACATCACTTACGATCTACCATTTGCCTCCACGTGTAGTTAGAGCTCTACCATTTGGAGCTCATATAATAATCACTGTAACAATGAAAAAAGCACCTCACTCCCGATTACTCTACTTTTTTTCTCTTATCGATATAAAATCAATAAACATAGTAATAGCCACCTCGGATAACCACAAACAATCAACATCCAAATCCTCCAATTATACTCCATTCCTTCATAAAAAAAAAAAGAACAAACAAACAGGCCGCGGCAACATAAACAGATGACCAAACTAACTCAAAATGGTACGCACTCTACACTACAGACACATGATATGTGAAAAGAAAAGTTACAATATATTTTTTTTATATACATCATGGTCGCACCTACTATCATCCCTAAAATATACAATACCCAAATCTCCAAAGTTTACACCATTGCCTAAAAAAAAGATCAACCAACAGTTCATCGCAACACAAACGCATAATCAAACTGGCTCAAAATGATAAACACCCTCCCTGGTAAAAGATTAATCAACAATTAATCAAGCTTGTACACAACTGGTTCCATTCTTGGAGACCGCGCGGCAACGCCGCGCGTTGTTTCTAGTGTATACTGATCATGCACAGATTTTGTATCTCCTTTGGTGTC